>JACAXG010000089.1:3026718-3242848 GCA_018881555.1 Amblyornis subalaris
CATGGGCAGTGGTGGTGGCACCTGGGGCTGGAGATGGGGCCATGGGCAGTGGTGGTGGCACCTGGGGCTGGAGATGGGGTCATGGGCAGTGGTGGTGGCRCCTGGGACTGGAGATGGGGTCATGGGCACTGGTGGTGGCACCTGGGGCTGGAGATGGGGGCACAGGCAGTGGTGGTGCACCTGGGACTGGAGATGTGGGCGCGGCAGTGGTGGTGGCCCCCAGTGCTGGAGGTGGAGGCTTTGCTGGGGCCATGCTATGGTGTAAAGGTCTTAKGGGCTCACCGGCCTCTCGCAGTGCTCACAGTGGCTTTGACCAGCACCGTTCAGACCAGGAAGGCATGTGATGCCTGTGCTCACCAGYCCTCCTCCTCCCATGCCCCTGCCCTTGCCAGCTGAATAGTGCCGGCTCCATTCCAGTGTTCTGTGGGCAGGATAAATCCCTTTGCGGGAAGATGTTGCCACAGAGCTTTTGTATGGTGTGGTGATGGCACATGCTCACATCTGCTCACGTTTCCCCTGAAGTGGGTTTAAAACTTGGTGTCTAAATTTACTTTAAAATACTGCCTGGTCCTTGTTCACTTTGGGTGTCTTGAAATGTGATGAACAGTGTGGAGAACATGGTGTTCTGCAGGCCTGAGCTGGAATTCTGGTTGGGATGTGGAGGTCACCATGTTTCACATCCCATGGAGGGGACGGGATGTGTTAAAACTCGAAAGCGGGTTTTGTTCAGTGCTGAGGGAGCAAGAGGATGCCCCGGGCTGCTCTCCCTTAATGTAAAAGCTGGAGCCTCTGTGCCTCAGTTTCCCCTATCGTCCACATGGATTGGATGCTCCCGTTAGGCACAAGCATGGGCTTTGTTGGGGGGAGTGCCAGGGTGCTCTGGGTGGAGAAGGCACCAATGCAGCCAAATCCTGTGGTTGTGGCACTGTGTTCTTGGTTTTTTCCCAAGCCAGAAAGTAATTTCATTCTGGGAAGCTCGCTCGCTCCTCCAATTAGCCATGGAAGTGCAGTGTTGTGATGTTTTCCCCAGTGCTATGCAAACAAACTCCATTCCCAGACTCCCCCTGCTCACTCCCCCATCCCTCCCTCCACTCATCGGGATGCAGGTACTCTGCGTCCTGCACTGGGAATGGCCCCGCTCATCTGTTTAACAGATGGTGTGGTGTGCTCTGGAGTGAACCGCGCTCTGGAGTGAGCCGGCTGGTGGTCATCGTCCTCAGGATCAGCCCTCAGAAAAGGACCCTGGAGCTGGGGGTTGGTCCTGGGTTCAAGCTGGGCTGGAGGAGGGAGAGCTGCMTCCACCTGACGGCTCATCTGTGGATGGTGGCAAGTGGAGTCATGGGGTGTGTTGTCTGAAAGGGGAGGCCATCCCAAAAATAATGGGTCCCACTGCAGCTGGTGTTGGTGCTGAGATGCTCCATCACTGGCGTGGTGTGTTGGGGGGACTGCGATGTCCTCGTGGTCCCACACCAGGCAAGGTGYGTGCCGGGAGCTGTGGCTAATGTGACTACACCAGCTCCAAGCAAGTATTTCCAGCTGGTGCTGCCCTGCTAGCTGGGATCCAGACCCACCCTTCCCAGCGGGACACCAAACGCCAGGTCTGTGCTTCTGTGTCCCCCTGACCTGCTGTGGCGTAGGGAATAGTTGCCCCTTTGCAAGGAGAAGGGAGCAAAGAAGGTGTTCGCTGAAAGAGTGGTCAGGCGTTGGAACAGGCTGTCCAGGGAAGTGGTGGAATCACCATCCCTGGAAGTGTTCGAAAAGTGTGTGGATGTGACAGTTGTGGATGTGAACWTGGTGGTGCTGGGTTAATGGCTGGACTCAAGGTCTAACCACTGGAGGTSTTCAGCCTTTATGATTCTATGGAAGCCATGGGAGAGAACAGGGAACATCAGTGCTGGAGCTGAGTTCGGGAATCTAGTGGGGAAAAGAGGCTTGGAAGAACAGGGGAGCACTGGGTCTGGGCTCTGTATGCTCAGGGGCCAGGGGAAATTGCTATGCAAGGCTGAAAGGAGAGGATGGCTGGGTGCCAGGCAGCTCTTTGAGGTGGTGACAAAGTCGTCAAGCAGAGCTGGCCCGTGCTTGCGAATCCTCTCCTGCCCGGTGCGGGCGCGACCAGCGGATCCATGGGGTGCCTTGTACACAGAGYGAGGTTTCAGGGTTTCCAGGGCGGTTTGCTGTTCTGTGACTTGGAGGGGAGGAAGGTGACTGTGTCTATATATCATGGAGCTGGTTTGCTGACAGGAAGGTTTCTTACTTTGCTCAGCATTAACATTTCAAGGTGCAGGAACTCTTYGGGTATTTAGTGTTTTATGGTCTCGTAGGCTGGCTATTAATGCTCTGCTTTGTGGGCAGGGTGAGGGAGCTGGAGGGGCTGAGTGGTGAATGTCCCTTTGAAGGAAAAACCCAGTCTTTTGGTCAAACCTCTAAAGCCGTGAGCAGAACTGCCCTGTCCTGGGGGAGGAGTCGAAGCCCCTTGGTAGTGGGGAGAGCGGGTGGTTCAGCTCTCGGGCTGGGTCTGGATCTTGCATGAAAAAAGCCAAGGCTACATGTGAAACCGTGCCTAAATGTGATCAAATGTGCCATGGCTTTGCCAGATCCCTGCCTGGCTTGTGAAGGAGCCATGTCCCAGGAAAAGGCCCTGCTTTAGAGGGGCCCACAGCCTGTGCTCCTCCCTGCTGCTTTCTCCAGACCAAGGAAGCAAGAGTTATTGATGTTCACTGTGATAGATCCTCCAACGGTAGCTTGGACCAGTGTGTGTCCTGTTCACGTGGTCTCTGTAAGTAGGTCCAGAGTTCACCTGTTTCCCCAAGGGTGTGAGGAGCTTCATGGCATTAAAAAATGGAAATGTTGGGGTATCCAGGCTGTGCACTCATCAGTAGTGCCTTGGCTCTGGCAGGAGCAGCTCCCCCCYGCCATGGGGCCCTGCAAATGTGAAAGGTACAGCAGAGAGGGCAGCAGCAGATCCAGTTCTGGTTTTTCTTGTTGTATGAATAGAGGCTGTTTTGAGGTTCCCTTGCACAACCCCCGTGCCCAGTGCTCTTGGAGTGCTTCAGCCCCACAGCCAAATGCATCTTCCTTCCAGCAGGGGAGGGTCTCTCCTCGGCTACTCTTGGCTGGGGAAAGAGGACAGGAGCCATCTTTGTGGTGTCCTGACGGTCTCCAGCCTTCGGCCACAGGAGAAAGAGCGATCAGACTTGCAGGTGCCTGTTGTTTCTGGGCGAGAAACCAATGGTTTCATCCTCCAGGCCACCAAAGCAGCCAGATTTTTCTGGGCAAAGAGAGGATCCATTGTGTTGCAGATCTCAAGCTGGTAGCACAAGGAGCCTGTGATGAAAGGTTGCCTCCTCTTTTGCAGCCACCATCATGAATGGGTGGGATGGCATGCTGAGTGGGAGTGAGAGACTGGGGTTTTGGTAAGTTGAAGGTTTTTGGWCATGGACACCTGTGTTGCAGTGTGGTGCTTTGCTCCTTACCCACTGCTCCACTGTTGTGTGTTGCGCAAAAGCCTTTGGGAACATTCCGCCCTGTTTGACCCGTTTCAAACGTGGCACTGAAGCAGCACCTGGTGAGGTGCCTYGGCAGCCCCTGTAGACTGAGCAATCCCAGCCTACTGCCAGCGAGAGGCCATTAAAACCCAGTCTCCTCTGGGAGCTGATTGTCTGATATGGGAGATGGGAAGAGCATCGCTTTCAATTTCCCATTGATCCTAACGAGCCGGTGTGGGAGACTCGGATGGCCTGGCTGTGTTGGGGGCTGTTAGCTCCAGCACTCAGAGCTACTCTCAGGTCTGCTTTGCTTTTCAGTTCTAGGAAATGGAATAAAGAGAAAACCACTTAGGAGGATTTTAATCAGAACTTGGCAGAAGAACTTAAGGAAACCCAAGAAATCTTCTGACAACTGCACTTCATGCTGAGATTGCCAATGAATGGAAAGGGCAAAGACAGGGCCGTGGCTCGGGTGGGTTGAGTTTGTTCTGGCTCATTTAATGGGATCCCATTAGCATTCCTGCCCCCCCCAGCTGGGAGGGGAGGGGGAAAATAAGCCTTCTTCAATGTGCTGGAGACTTGTCAACTGGAAATGAGGCTGTCGTCTGGGAGTAGATGATGAAAGTCTTCCCAGACCTGCTGGAGATGGCCAGCATGGCTCAGGAGGAGGAGATTGCATAATTTATAGTAATAGTGGCCTTGGAATTTGGTACAATCCTGTGGTATGGTTGAATTTCTTCAAGAGGTTGATCTTGGCAGGCTGGAAAGCTGGGTCTGTGTGAACCTCATGAARTTCARCAAGRCCAAGTGCAAGGTCCTGCCCCTGGGCTGGGGCCACCCCAAGCACAAACACGGGCTGGGTGGAGGATGGATTGAGCCCAGCCCWTCGGGTAAGGACCTGGGGATACTGGTGGGTGACAGATTGGACATGAACCAGCAATGTCTGCTTGTAGCCCAGAAAGCCAACCTGGGCTTCGTCCAGAGGAGCAGATCTGGCAAGTGGAGGGAACGGGCTCTGCCCTACTCATGTGAGACCCTACCTGTAGAGATGCCTCCAGCTCTGGGGTCCCCAACATCAAAAGGACATGGAGCTGCTGGAGCAAGTCCAGAGGAGGCCATGGAGATGCTCTGAGGGCTGCTCTGGAGCCAGGTTGGGAGAGCTGGGTGTGTTCAGCCTGGAGAAGAGAACACACCAGAGAGACTTTAGAGCCCCTTCCAGTGCCTTTTAAAGGGGCTCCTGGAGAGCTGAAGAGGGGCTTTGGACAAGGGATAGAGTGCCAGGACAAGGGGAAATGGCTTCCCACTGCCAGAGGGCAGGGTTAGATGGGATATTGGGAAGGAATTGTTGGCTGTGAGGGTGGTGAGGCCCTGGCAGAGGTCTCCCAGAGCAGCTGCGGCTGTCCTATCCCTGGAAGTGTCCAAGGGCAGGTTGAACGGGGCCTGGAGCAACCTGGTCAAGTGGAAGGTGTCCCTGCCCATGGCAGGGGCTGGAATGAGATGAGTTTGGAGATCCCTTCCAACCCAGACTGTTCTGTGATTCAGTGGTGCTCACTTGTTGCTGGTGAGTGCTGTTGGGAGTGAGAAGTGCTGTTGAGAGGTTCAAAGCCCTCGTGGATGACGTCCRGGTTCAAACTAAGATGTGTGAGGAGTGGACAGACCTGTTGCTGTGATGGGAGATTTCATCAGCTCTCCAGATCCTCACTTAGAGCTGATGGCGAGTTTCCCATAACATCTTCTTAGCCCAAGTTTCTTGGCTCGGCTGTAACTCCTTCTGTAAATTGTTATTTTGGAAAATTTGATTAAAAATCCATGGAGTGGTATGAGTAGCTTGACCATTTAGGGGCAGGAGAGCTGCCGGAGCAGCTCTTGCGTGTGTGTCCTGCAGCTGGGTAACCCAAACCAGCTTTTGTTTTCCAATTCCCGAGGAGGGGAGCATGTAGTTCTGCTTTACAAGCGTGGGCCTGGCATTGCTGAGCAGAAACCCCCACAAGTTGTGTTTATTTGTAAAGGGCTCTTCAAGACTGCATTGTACCACAGCTTTTTGTTTTATTGATATTCCAACATCTGGACTGTTTTCCTAAACGTGCTTTCGTCCAAGGAGAGATTAAGGGAGTGAGAACTGTTCTGATAAAGCTGCCAAAAATAATCTTTGCTTGAGACTAAGTACCACTCTCGAGACTTTGTCTTGTAAAACAATTTGTGGGTGAGCACAAAGAACAATCCTAGGAAGCCCCGAATGCTCCAGATGGTYGTTCCTGCCGGGGGGTTGGAGGACTATAAATTTTCCACAAGAGTGTTTGAGTTTGTCACGTGCTGCCTGAGGTGATCTAATAGCAGTCAGGGAAGTTTCAGGAATTTGTGGTTGAGGTGACTGAATCCTTCAGAGGAGAGATCTGCATTCAGTGTGGTTGGATCGACGGGAACACTGCTGATGCACACATCCATCTTCCTCAGGCCCTGCAATGGATTGCTCATGGATGGGTTGTCATCTCCTGTGATAGCTGGTGTAGCTTTAGGTGTTGGGGATGTGATGGTGGCAACATGATACAGATGATCTGTGAGGTTTTATATGAAGATCCATCTGAAAGTAGGTTGGTGCTACATGGGAGTTGCGTGGCTCTCAGCACCTGGGAAGTGCCGAGCTCAGCAGAGCGCAGCAGCCTTAACGCTGCCCTCTTCGTCATCGTCCTTCTGGCAGTGTTTTCGCTAGAAATCACATGTCTGTATGCTGTGACTTTGTTTGACAACTTGTGCAGTGACAGGGAGCTGCACTTCTTCCTTGACGAGATGTGTAGGTATACACGACATGTGTTCTCCAAACTTGCATGGCCCTGAAGCAAAATATGGTTTGGATGCCATCTGCTTCCCAAGGGGCAGACTTAGAGCTGCTGGAGGAAGCTTAACATGATTCCATGGGCTTTGTGCTGCCCCATCCCTCTCCCAGAGGATTTGCGAYTGGCTGCTCTGTGTCAGTTGGGTTAATTCATAGTTATCAAGGTGCTATTAAAAGCGTGCTCATAGGAGGACTTTCTTTTGGGGCTCTTGGCTAGTGGCTTGTGTATCCCACCTGGGAATGACACCATGACCTATGAGCAGAGGGTTGAAGTCATGACCCATAGAATATCCTGAGTTGGAAGRGACTCACAAGGATCATCAAGTGCAGCTCYTGGTAGGCTTGACTCCATAAACAGTTATGATACTAACCTGGAGCAGATTGTGTTGGTGGGACAGTGTTCCTTCTCAGGGGTTTCTCTTGGCTCTAGAAACAGGAACTCTGGAAAGCACTATCAGAAAACATCTGATGGCTCTGGTGGCTTGCCTGCAGAGCTTCTCAAATTCCCAGGACAGCTGAATGCATCTGTGCTGGCTGGGAGCTGTTGTGGCTCCTGCCTGGGGTCATGGGGCAGGATGGAGAGCCTGGCTCTGGAGGCTTGCTGGAGGGCTGCAGCTGGCTTGTGACTCAACAGGGCTAAAAGCAGCCACTCTTCCACCTGGGCCAAGAATTTGTAGGAGTTAATTGCCCTGTCCTGGCACTGGGCTGGAATGCTCTTCCAGTGTCAGATTSACTGCTGTTGGCCCCCAAGCCAATTCCTGCAGCTTCTTCAGCTGGTGTGTTCCTGGTTTTATGGGACCAAATCTACCATCTCAGCATAGTTAATTAGACYTTTTTAGTATAATTTGAATGTTCAACACTGCAGGTCTTCAGCTTGTTTCTTATGGAGAGGTGATCATACTGTGTGTGCTTTTGAGTAAAGTGTGACCAATTTGGTGCAGGTCTTGGGCTTCTTTCTTGCTCAGATCCTCTCTGCACAGGGGARGAGAGTCTTTTATCTGTATCTGTATTTTCTGTGGCCAGGGCTCCACACTCCTCCTTGAGTTGTTTGTAGTCTGGTGGTGTTTTGCTGGGAAGRAACTATTGACTGGAGCAGCTGCCTGGGCTTCACCCTGCAGAGGAGATGGTTTTGGGAGAGTGGGAATAGGGCAACTGCCTTGGTCTTGCAGCTTGATCCAAAGGATCATCCCTGAATCACTGCAGGATGTGGGATGTTGGCATGTGGATGTGAGTGCACTATCTGGGGAAGTTGGAAGGTGTCCSTGCCCACGGCAGGGGTTTGGAACTGGATGAGCTTTAAGGTCCCTTCCAACCCAAACCTTTCCATAAGCTGAGCTTGGCTCTGGCAGGTGATCGTTTCAGAACGGTCCTTCTCTGCAGATCTTTGTTCCAACATTGCCTGTCTTCTCATTGCCGTCCCCTCCCGTTGTCATGGTGGGGGAGACAAGGAAGCTGGAGGAGCCATGTTTGGTTCCATGCTGGTGTTTCATAGTCTCACAGGCTGGTTTGGGTTGGAAGGGACTTCCGAACTCATCTCCTTCCACCCTCTGCCRTGGGCAGGGACACCTTTCACAAGACCAGGTTGCTCCAATCCCTGTCCAGCCTGGCCTTGAACACTTCCAGAGTTCTCTGTTCTCTGAACAACTTCTCTGAGCAATCTTCACCTGAGCAAAATGTGTTTTCTTCCACCTGTGTCCTTTAGGAGTCAGGCTCTCCTGGAGGACAGGCTGGGATGTGAGGTTCTGCCATACTCCATGCTGCCCAGGGGAAGATGACAGCCATGGTCTTCCTGCTTAATGGCTCCTGCCTGAAGAAGGGAGCAGGGTACATGGGGACGGGAGGCAGTGCTGGGGGATTGTTCTGCTTTGTGGTCTCCTGTCTTGCCATTGTCCTGAACCACTTTCAGCCCAGCCAGGTTTCAGGACTGAGCTCTCTGGGCACAGCTGGTATTTGGTGATGATCTTTTGGAAGACGGGAGATCTCAGAGGAGAGCTTCTCCACACAATATGTGTTCAGCCTGAACGCGGGCACAGGAACCTTCCTGCCCCCRTGTGCAGTCATCGGAGCTTCACTGCTCCCCCAGGAGGTATCCTGCCTGCTCCTGGCCACCCCTTCCCACACCAATGCTGAAGGGTTTTTGCAACCATGTGGGGAACTGGGTCAGGGACGTGATCCAATTAAAAGCTGTGCTGAGTGGCATCGAAAGCAGGTTTTAACCAGGCGATTTCCCAACGCTGCACAAATGCCTGTGTTGGGAAAAGGGGGCTTTGGGCCAGAGCAGGAATAAACAGCCATGGATGGATCATGGTGGGATGGTTTCTTCTGGTGGTGGTGGTGGTCCACGGAGGCTTGCTGTGTTGGTAGGCAAATGCAGGGACAACAAACCCTAGTCCCACTGGGCTTCTGGGTGGTGAGGCTTTGTTTTCTTCCGGAGAGCCCAGTCTCGTTCCCTTGTGGCCATTCTGTGGCTGCCATCGCTCATGGAGAGCCTTGTCACSAGGCGTTCCGCAGGCTCCTTCTCTCCCAAGGATGCAGCCAAGGGCTGTGGTCGCAGGGAAAGGCTGGAGCTGCGCTGCACCCATGCCCATCCTCACTGCCTGGGGCGGCGGGGGTTGCCTTCAGTAATCCTGACTAATCSTTTAATCTGTATCAACACTGATAGGTATTAAAGCAGCAGATAAGGTTCAGACCATGGCTTGGAGCTCAGCGGTGTCCCCACCCTCTTCCAGCTAAATCTGGGCTGATTGCGCTTTCTCTTAAGGGGACCGTGCGTGTTTGCCGAGCAGCTGCACTGGGTTGAGAGGGTGGATTAGCTGCTCCCAGCTGGAACATGCCCTTGTTGCTGGGCTCCAGCTTGCCAGACAAGTCCATCGATCTGTCTACGTATGTTCCTGGTGACCAGCATCCCGTGCTTGCTGGAGCAAACCCCTCTGTCAGTCTGGAGCAGATCTGTYGCCTCCTGCTTTTTATCTGTGTTGTTCACCTGGATATAAGCCTGATTTGGCTGTAGACACTTCATGGAGTTCTTAGGCAACAACACGAAGCTTTCCTGATTAACCAGTGCTGCGGATCTGCGATTCCTTGCCTACTGCTCACAGCAGGATTTCCCTCCTCTCCCACCTCCAGAGCAGGACTCCCACCACCACATCCTTCTCCTCCAGGCCTTCCACGCTCTCTTCTTTCTGGGCACCTTTCCTTGTGGCTGAGGTCTGTGATGTTCTCACTTGTATGGCTTCTGGGCACCTCTGGTTCCCCCAATGATCCAGGTGGGACTCTGGAGTTGGCCATCCCGTGTTTAGTGGGCAGCAAACCAAGGTTGTTAATGCTGGGAAGAGCAGCTCGCAGTCAAGTTCACTGTGCAAAACAAACTGTTCCTGTTGTTTTTGCTGTCGTAGGCTCGTTTGCCCTTTCCCTGTCCTCTTCCAGCTTCTCCCCATGCTCATGGGATTGCTCCGAGTTTGCCACCGGTTTCCTCATCAGCAAAGCCATGGTTAATCCTTCCCACAAATCCTTTAAGCTGTCAGCAAACAACCCCCTTCTTAAACTTCTAGCACGCAAGCTCGGCTGGGACAGAGCCTGGCTCACAACCCCAAGGTTTTATTTTTGTTCCCAGATTRTCGCCTCCTGGTCCCAGTTTTGGCTGGCACTGCAGGCTCCCTTGCCGTGTCTGTGGAGCAGTGGATGGCTCAGGCTTGTGCATGGCCTTCCTTGATATATSCGAGGTGTAAAAACATGCAGGTTCTGGATTACCTAATGATGGGTTTCAGGTGTGTCAGGTGGTTTGAAGTCACAGGTGAGGATTTGTTCCTTAGATTCTATGTGGATGAGGTCTCACCTCTCTGAGGAGCRAACTGTCCTGGGGGACAGAATATGCTGTCCTTGTTTTTTGTCTAAATGAGGCTGGACATGCAGCTGGTGGGGCCAAAATGGGCTAAAAAATGAGAGTAAAGCTTGTTTGTGGTCATGCTCACCTGTCTGCACCCAAACCGTCACGTTTGCTGTTTCACTGTCAGCCATGATGATGGTGTGTTGACTGTTTGGCTCTTCTGAGTTTGCTTATTCCTGTAAAACATGAAGTTGGATTGCTGTTTTGGGCCGTATTTTCATTGGTGATTAGGTTAGGAGCTTCAAGTGTTGCACATCTTCTTTTGGAGGATCTCTGAATATCCCTTCCTTGGAAAATCGACATCCTCCAAGGCATTTGGCAGAACCCAAGTGAACAAAAAATTGGCTTCTCAAAGTCTCAACCCACGTTTTGAATTTCTCTCCTGTGAAGTTGGTTTCTCCCTTAAAACTCCTGATGAAATAACACTTTGGAATTTATGGGATTCACATTACAGGACTGTCCTACAAGAACCACAAACCTTTTCCCACTGTTGATCCYAGAGGGAGGAAAGGCTCTGAGACTCCCTAAGGAATATTGAATGGCATCTTGCCGCCGAATGGCTGCGTCTGGGGATTACTCACTAAAACAGAAGGAAGGGAAAAAAAGGTTAATGCGGCGTTGGCAGCTGGCAGCTCCAGAAGCCTGTGTCCTTCAGGCTGCCGTGGTTCAGCTCGGCGACTCGGGTGCAGGTGGTTCTAGGCTTATCCCTCAGGTCTGCCAGAGGAAATGGGATTTGGAGGAAATACCATATTAAATCTAAATTTCTGAAAAATTGATTTCTTAAAATTGATTTTTTTGGAAAAAAAGTGCATTTGTCAGCAGCGGCTAATTGCAAAAGGCACGTGGCTTTGTGCGGGCGGCCCTGTGAGCACCCTCTTTGCACAGGCTGTTTTCCTGCTTTCCTAGGCAGCATCGTGCCAGCGCTGGGATTCATGGAGCAACCCTGGCTCCTGTAACGCCACGAAAACCCCAGGGCCGAATTTGGGGTGAGTCGAGGTGGGAGAACACCCACGGGCAGATGCTAGGCAGCTGCAGAGCTGCTCCCATGAGCACTGTTCCTGCTGCCGGCTGCCATCGGCTTTCCAGGAGCTCCGGGGAGGATCAGCCTCTGGGCATTACATGCTTTCACACAGGCTGATGTGCTTGCTCACCTACCACTGGCAAGCACGGGCTTGAACAAAAGCCGGTTGCCTGCATCTCTGGGGTTTTATTTATTTATTTATTTATTTATTTTGCAAACAAGCTGGGTGATCTGGGCTTGGCTGTTGGCACCGCATCCTGCAGCATATGACAGATAATCGGCCTGGCTGCTGGCCCGTGGAGGAGGCGAGGCTCCCATCGATGTGTGACCTGGGGAGGCACGTCGGCTCCATAAATCACTGCSTGCTCCTGCCGGTGCCTCGCGCCTCTCCCCAGCTTCTTGGCAAATTCGGTATCCGCTGCGAGGCTCTGGATGGCTCCTCGCCACTGGGCGAGCGTGGGATCAGCGTCTGTGCAGGGCAAGGAGGCAGGGCAGGCTTCTAGCTGGTCCCCTTGCCCCCCTTAAGGTCATTCCTCGAGGGATGAGCAGAGAAAATAATTTTGAGAAACTGCCAGCTTGCCACTCCACCCACGTTCCTTGCACTGGGGAGCACGACTCCTTACAGACACCAGGACTGCTGCCCAATCCCACTAACAAACTTGAATCTTTAAAAGCCAAGGGTTGGTGATGAAAGGTGGGTTTGCTGCGTTTTGAATAGTTACCTGTTGCTCAGCCAAGGGATGCATCAAGTTTCTATTTCGTGGGGGTTAAACTTCCCCAGGTCTCCACTGCTCTGCTGTGCTTGGTCCCAAACAGTCCTGGGAGCAGCCATGTGTTGGGAATGGGGTCTGCCTTTGTTTAGAAGCAGTGAAATCACCCTTTGGGGGTGCCAAGCGGGCCATTCCTGGGAGTATCCTTGGAGAGAAGCCACTGCTGCCAGGTGAGCCTTTCCTGCTGGCTCCCTGCTCCAGCCAGCAGTTTCCTGACACAGAGCACCTCGTGCCTCTTCTCCAAGCACACCTGAATTCAGAGCCCAGCTCCTTGGATTTTTGAAGCCAGCTGCAAGTTTACTCAGGAGCGGGAGGAGAACTTGGGATCTGACCAAGGGCTTTGTTGGATCCATGGTTGGGATTACCAGCACTGAGTTTGGGGCACTTGAGATTGGGGGGGGGGGGTGAATCCCTTGATCTCAGCATGGGCTTGTTAATGATCCGAAAGCCACGTTCTGTCTTGGGATGAAGCGCCCAGGGTGTGCTCTGAGGGAGCAGGGTCAGGCCCTGAGCCTTGGAGCGCTGGCAGTCCCG
The DNA here is from genome assembly GCA_018881555.1 of Amblyornis subalaris. Classification (NCBI taxonomy): domain Eukaryota; kingdom Metazoa; phylum Chordata; class Aves; order Passeriformes; family Ptilonorhynchidae; genus Amblyornis; species Amblyornis subalaris. Next base: position 3,039,248 of record JACAXG010000089.1, read on the forward strand.
GCACTCGCTAAACAGAGCAAAAGATTGCCRCAGCGTGTTATTCCAACAGTGGGAGCAGAGGCGAGCAGAGCTGCTGGGGAGGCTGCCTCTGCCTGGCTTTGCTGTCCTGGAGCAGGCAGTGGCACCAGGCTGGGCTGCCAGTGGGACAAAGAGGAGGATTGGGTGAGACTGCTGCAAACCATTGGTGGACTATTCCCGTGAATGCTTTCCTCATTTGTCTGCCTTCCTTTCAGAGCTGAGTTTTCCAGCTGGGGATAAGGACAGCATCTCCCTGATTTCCCCTTCCTGGAAGGTTGGGGAGGGCAACTTCCAGCTGTTGGTGCTCCCGTGTTCAGGCTTTTCCTTGAGCTCTGCTTCCCATGGCTAAAGACACAGCGAAGGCGATCATGGATCCTGGCACTTGGTTTACTGCTTGTTGATAACAGTGCTTTTCTGGCATCCCAGCCCTGCCCTTTCCAGGCTGCGTTTGGGGAGCTGTGATCTCTGGGATTGAGCCATGGAGGCTTTGCAGGATGAGATCTCCCGGGAACGAGCTTCACTCTCCTGCTGTGGCTGGTGGGATGGGTGGGGGGTGATGACGGGGACTGGGCTGTGCTTTGGGTAGGAGTGATGGTGCCACTGCAGACCAGAGCTCCAGCGTGGTGGTGAGAGGCTCCTTCTCCAGTCCCTGCATGCCCTTGGCAGGGGTGCTTGCCTGGCTTGTGGCTCTTGGGAAGCATGTGTGTGTGGAGTGGGAGACCTCTGTTTGGGGCTAAGAGATAACTTTGGGTAAGGGACTTTAGGGCTTAAAGCCCAAAACAAGGCACGGTTGTGGTCCGGGTGCAGCACAAGAGATGCTCTAGGTGTGGGATGCAGCCAGTGAGGCCACCACAGCTGCAGCTGTAAATAGTGCCCTTCTCTTTAGGGAAGGAGTAAATGGTTCCCTTTGCTTGCTGCATCCCTTTCTCCCTCCCCGTGCCCTGTTCATCTTCCTCCCTGCCATTAATTGCTTAGGGGTTGCTGATGCAATTAAAACAAGATGTGTCTGCGGCCTTGGCACTCGCCTCCATTCTGTGAGGTCTTCCTCTGCCTGCATGCGAGGAGGTGGGAGCTGCTGGCTCGGGAATTGGCAGGTCTCTACATTGGCTGGCTCATGCCCGTAGTGGTGGTCCCCAGAGAGGGGAAGTGGCTGAGCCAGGGCTGCAGCAGGGCCGTCTCTCCTGGCCTGAGGAGGTGGCTGGCTGACTCCCAGCGCTCCTGAGGATGCAAACAGGCTGGAGCAGGGACTGTCTGGCTTCCTGCAGCTGATGTGTAACGGCCCTAGCTGCCAGGCTGAGGTGGTGATGACTGATGGTCAGGACATCTTGCTGGGCTGGGGATCATTTGCACAGCAGCTAAAGCCAGCTGAGTGATGAGGTATGGTCTCTGGGCTTTCAAGAGAAGAGAGTGACAGTCATGGGCCGTGGGAGATGCTCAGCTAAAGGAGCAGGACTCTGGCTCAGCGATCTCCGAGGATGGCAGCTGTGGAGGCTGCCGGCACAGAGGGCAGGAAGGGCACTTGRGAAGGGAAGTTGCTGATGTGATGGAGAAGGGCTTTTCCCCTCTGCCAGGCTGCCTCCCACGTTTCTCCCTGCCTGCGTAGCACTGCCCAAGGCAGTGTCCCTGGTGTGACTCCAGCTGGGTGCCAGCTCTGTCTTCTGGTCCCTTCACTTGTGCCTCCGGGAAGTTGGTGCTGCTCTGCCAGCACTGCTCCTTGGCTTTGGTGTGTCCCTTTGGCTTTTGCCATCCTTATTTGTTACTTACTTGCCTGGTTACCATTACCTTATCCAGGAAGGTTTCTTCAGGTGCCCTTTTGCATCCTGTCTGTTCATGTTCCTCCATGTGAAAGGAGTGATTTCCTGGCTTTTTACCAAGTTTTAATTCTTTAATCCTGTTGAGCCCCTCCCAGCCTCAGATCCTTCCCTAGTCCCCACGCAGCTTTGCTCAGGCTTTCATCCCTGCAGCCATCAACTTCCTTCTCTGAGGCACTGCCCTTCAAATGCCAGCATTTGGTCTTTAGTCTCCATGGCCAAGAAGCATCTCTGGGATCTGTTGTATCAGCTGTGCCCCTCTCCTTTCCTGGCAGCCTCTTGGAGGCCCTTGGGGAGCTCTTTGGTTGTCCCCACATGAGCTACATGAATTTTAGGGGATATTGCTATGGTCTCTGCTGTAGAGAAGACCTGGATGGTGTTCAGACAGGCACTGGGGTGTCACCTGATTTGGCTTGGTAAAAGCCACCGTCAGGTCAGATGTTGGCAGAAGTCCCAAATGATGGGAAGGGTGAGCAAGGAGGGGAGAGAGCAGCAAGTTGCTGCCCACACTGCTCTGAGCACAGGAATTAAACATCCATCCATYTATCCATCCATCCATCCATCTGTCCGTCCGTCCATCCACCCATCCACATCGTGCCTTCGTATGCACCTTGCTGCCCGCTCCTGGGTGTCCTAGATCTGCACAAAGCCCTCCTGCTCCCTGGCCAGTGCCTGGTTTCCTAGCCCCGACCTGAAGACCAGCAGCCCATTAGCATGTCCTGGCCCTCCCGGAGCTGCTGGTTGGCACGTTGGGAACCTTCTCCTTCTGTCCAAACAACGTCTCATGTGATTATTGTCAAGAAAAAGCTGTTGCTCCTTTCCCTCAGGTATGAGCAGGAGTAGATGAGTGTGTATGGACATGCTGCCTCTGTGTTTCTGAGAGAGATGGTGTGATTAAAGGTCAGATGGGTTTATTACAGACAGAAATGSATTTTGGCTGCTTTAGGCTGGAGTAGAGGTATCAAAAGCTGTTGGACAACCATCGTGGGTGTCCTGGATCTTCTGCTGTAGGCTCTGGAGGACTGTCCCACTGGTAATGAGGAATCCTCTCTTACAGGGTTTCTTTAGATCACGACACTGATCCAGTGTCATTCCTGGGAGGGACTCTGGTATCCTGCCTTGTCCTACTTGCCTTCAGTTGGTATTTTTGTGGTTCTTTTTTTTTTTTCCTCCCCAAGATGCTGGAATTGAAAAAAGGATTTATCCTTAATTAAGAATTAAATGCCAAGAAACACTGTGGGACCATCTTCCAAGGAACCTGGCAATATGGAGCTGTGGGGTGGTGGCTTCCCCTGTGCTAAGGGCATCCTTTTTATGGATGTGACCCGGAACCCTCAGCATTTCTTCGTCAAAACAATTCTTTTATTGTCCCTCGAAGCCAACTGTAGGACATGGAAAGCCCTGGGGAGGAGATGTGGAGCTCCCTGATCCCTTCCCACCTCTCACCAAAGCAGGAGGGGAGGGTGGATGCTGGCTCTGTTGACCCCAGTGCTAGCTCCTTGTTGACTTTTCTTTCCTCTGAAGAGCTGTCTGCTGTTGGGACTCTATGCGTGCAGGCCTAGGGGTGCTTAACGACCACCGTGGGCTAATCCATCAYGAGCTCACGGCTGCTTTCTCAGGCCAGCTGGGATGCACAGGGTGTAGCGCTGGCACTCCCCATTCCTGCCAAGGGCTCCCTTTATTTGTGCCCCCCTTGCTGGGTGTAAAAACCCTCCAGGCTCTGACTTACGACTCTGTTGTCTCTTTCCAAACAGGACTTCTGTTTTCCTCCATGGGCTGCCTGTTTGAGCTGAGAGCACCACGGTCCCTCTGGCCCCCGGGGAACAGTTGATTTTTAATCATCCGTGGCCAAGTCTGGGGTTGTGCTGGCTAGCAAACCTGAATACTCAAGCATGGCATCTTTGGGGCTAAAACACCCTTATTTATTATTATTCTGCTCTTTTTCATGCCATTAGGATTTCTCTGCCATAGCTGGCTGTTAATTTGAAGAATCAATGAAATTTCAGCAGGGCAAGAAATGAAATTTGTGAAGATCTGGACTTTCTTATGATAGACCTATCTCCAACAGTATCTTTGCCTTATTTTAGGGATACCAGCTAAAAATCCAGTGTGTTGATTGAATGTAACCTTGGCCCTGCTGCTCCTCTGATCTGTGTGCCCACCAGCCCCTGGCGTCTCATTTTTACATGTCTATGTGCAAAAGGTGCTGCTGGATGGAAGGAGGCAGAGTGGCTGYTGGCATCGGATGGTGTTTTTTCAGTGGTGACTGTTTTCTGTCTCATTTTGCTTTGTTTTGTGGCGAAGGGGAACAGTTTCTCGTTAGCTGGAATTCGATGACCCGTGGGTATCCCTGCGTGCAGCCTGGGAAATGCAAGGTTAGAGGCGAAAAACCTTTCTGGAGCTTAATTGGGCTGGCAGAAAGCTTCAGCCGTGGGTGGTGTCAGCATCCCCATTTGGTGGGAGCTGATTTGGGTTTCAGATCCAAGCTCTTCCCCTCGCTACAGTCCGGAGGAGCTGATGAAGCAGCTACATGAAGCTGTTTTTCTATTTTTACATGGAGTGCTCTCAAGGAGGAGCATGGCTGCGGGCGGCACAGTCCTGTGATGTGAATCACGGAGCTCCGCTCCCGGGGGTGCGCTGAAACCCCCACCGTGGCTCCACTGCTCCCCGGCTGGAGGTGGCCTGCAGGTGATGAGTTATGGTCTGGCTTGCCTCTGGCTCAGCTCCTCTTCTCCCTGGCTGCTCAAGGGAGATCGATCCTCCCCAGCTGTGCTGCTTGACCGCTGGCGGCTGCTGGTTGTCAGCACAAAACCTACCAGGTGAGACCTCCAGGCGTCACGACCCAGCTGTGTCCAGCAACCAGGCACTGGCTCCCACAGGAGCATCGGCTCTGCCTCTTCCTGGCAAACGTCCCTGCCTGCAGTAGGGGCTTGGATCTACATGAGCTTTAAGATCCCTTCCAACCTAAACCAGCCTGTGATTCTGTGATCAGAGCAGAGGCACCGAGAAGCATTTGTACCAAAGACAGGAAAACTGCTTTTCATCCCCGAGGCTGGAGTTAAAATTTGGAGTGATGGTAGGTGATGGGAGCCTCTGGGTTCGTGTGGAAAGCTTGTTCCTCCTCCTCTTGCAGCTCATCTAGAGATTTCATGGCGATATGAGCACGTGTTGYGATGCTTTGGGGTCAGTGCCTGGGCCCTGTTCTGCTCAGGGGTTAGAGAGGCAGCAGGTTGATTTCAATAATTAATAAAACCTCAGGAACTGGCTTGAAAAACTTCCTATGGAAATTGCTTTGTCCTGCAGGCACCRATTCCTGCATGTTCCAGTGGGAGCTGATGGACATGGGTGCAAACTGTTGCTTGAAGGATTGGGGTGAGCCCAGCATGAATATTGACTTGTGCTGCTTTAAAAATAACACGATTGAAAGAATTTGCTGGAAAACGGATTTGGGGARTGGGGAGAGATGCAGTCATGGGACACAGCACAAAAAGTGAAGACATTTGTCATTCCTATGTTAGCGCGAGGTTTCCGTCTTGAGTGCCGGGAGACAGAGGCACTGCGAGTCCCTGCTTTGTGGCCATCCTGGGGGATACGTGGTGACACCCTCTTCCTCACCCACATGCTTGTGTGTCATGTGATGGGGCTCATTCCTTGCTCTCTCTCCTCCTGTAACCTCCCCGTTAGGCCATGGAACAGAGCTGGCTTTGTGTCTGGAAAGCACCAGGATCTCTCCTGGCAACTGGAGTAAAACCTACAAAGAAGAGGAGATGAGAGCCAAGCAGGCGGCTTCCTAAACGTGCAGCCTGCGGGGGTTGGGACGTGCACATCATACCAAAGCAGGTCTTTAATATTAAATAGATGGAAGGAAGATGTCTCCTTTCGCCTGAGGGATAAATAGATCCGAAACTCCTCCTAGACTTTGCTGCTTGTTGCATCCGAAATATGTGTGTCTCACCCTGGAATTGAGCCTCTCCAGGAGCTGCCAGTACCTGGCTACAACCCATGTGTAAAAATGCTCTGGTGTTTGTGGTGTATGTGGGATGTGACAGCAAGTCTCTGGAAGAAGCATCCAGTGAATGGATTTGCCTCTTTTCCCCCCAGTCCATAGCTACATGCACCCCATGGTCTGGATGCGACGCTTCTCACAGTGCCACCAAGGCAAGTGTCACCACTGTGATCCCCTGGTGCCCTCAGAGCGGTGCTCCTCCAGTGCTAGACCTCCTCCAGGAGCTGTGTGGGTGTCTCAGGAGGYGCACCCAGCTTTGCAGGGACTGAGTGTTGTCTCCTCTCCCACCCCTTCCCCAAACAATTTTTATAGGCATGAGCGCTGTGCCCACGACTCGGCTTCTCGTGCCTTGAAGAAAAGAGTCCGTGATCCACGAGACCTTCAGGATCAAATGCTGTTTGTAGCCATGGGCTATCAGGTTTCTTGTGCAGGAGAACTGCTTAGAAAACTCTCCATCTCACCACTGCTATTTGTTGGGAGACTGATGGGATGAGAGAAGGATTTTTTCCTTATCTSCTTGGCCATGGACCTCCTGGTCCGGCCATGGAGCTGGACTATAGAGCTGAAGCTGCTCTCTCATCAGAGATGTTCATTATCATGGTTGCAGTGTGGAAGAACATGAAGAAAAGATAACCCTGCCAAAATTTGCATAAAACGCTGCCAAAACCTGGCAAATCTAATCCGAATTTGGCAATTCCGAAACTGCTGGATGTTGGCTCTTTCAAAGGAGAAGGACTGCTGCCATGTCTTGGGAAAACCTTGAATGTGGCTTGTTGGTGATTTGGAGCCTGGCACGGGGTGGATCTGGGGTGTCAGCAGCAGTTAGGGGGTGCCATGGGGAGTGATGTATGTTGTATGGTATTGATGGAGTGTTGTAGGAAAGAAAAGGGGAAGGAGCAGAGCAGTGGAAGGATGAAGGATTTTCCCACTTGGAAAATACTGGTGTGCTTAGGAACAATTTCCCTGCCAGGAAGCTGTGGCCAATGTCTGTCTTAAACGTTCCTATCCTTGATTCATCCCATTTCCTTCTTGCTCCTCTGCATCATCCTGCGTAATTCCTCTCTCTCCTTTGATGTTTTCATCCCCCATGTGTTTGTAGATTACGGCTGTGTCCCCACATAGCTGTCACTGAACCGAGCTATCCATATTTAGCTCTTCTAATCTCCTCTTCCAAGCCAATCCCCTCAGCCTTGTTATTTTTGTGCCTCTTCTCTGAACTTCCTTCAGTTCATCTCTTGTGTCCTTTTCTGTCATGAATGGTCTAGTGAAAGGTGTCCCTACCCATGGCAGGGGGGTGGAATGAGATGAGCTTTATGGTCCCTTCCAACCCAAAACATTCAGGGATATTAAGATGGCATCTTGGAGATGATCCCCTCTAGATTATTGGAAGGACCACCTTGAGGTGGTGCTTGACTGTTTTATGTATGTCTGTAACTCCATATTACCCCAGTTTTTTTGCACAGTGACTGAGTGTGAATGACGCTTGCTTTTGGCCCTGTTTGAGGCCTTGGATGTTGAAGGCACGACCCAATGTTGTAGCTTTGGCCCTTGTGGAAGGTCCAACTGTCCCCATGCCACACTCAAAGCTTGGTTGATGAAAACACCCCCAAGCCAAGCCCATCTTTGACCCCACGCCCCATCTCTTCTTTCACGGCTCTGCTCTGGAAACACCAGGGCCTTTCACCACATCATCTCTTGTGCTTTACMGGTGTAAAAGTTGGCTTCTTAGTGGTGTAATAAAACCACATCCATGCGTTTGGTTGTGTTGTCCACCATGGGTCCACAATGACAGAGTGGTTGTGGTGACTTTGTCCATTCTCACCTGGGAGTGGGTGCTGGCTACTGAGATGGATGTGCATGTAGCTGGTCCCTGGACTGTGCACCAAGCAAGCAGAGGAACCTAAGATCAGACAGGTCTGAGCCTGGCTCATTTTTGCTTCAAGGCTTGGATTTGTCTCCTCCCTCTGCATTTACAAGAATCCAATTTTGTACTGAAATGGTTTGTAAATCCTGAGCTGTCTCCCCTCTGATTGACTCCTATGTACTGCAGCTTTCCAAAGGTAAGGACTTTGTGCCTGGATAAGCATTAATTAAGTGGTTGAATTATAAATGCTCTGAGTTTACACATAGGGGTGTATGTGTGCGTGGCTGTGCCCTGGCACGAATTCCCAGAGGCCTAGTAGCCACAGTGTCTGGGTTTTGGAGGTTTAGACTTGCGAGACTGAGGTAGAGGAAAAATTGGGTGAAAAAGCTGAAGGAAAGGTTGAGGCAGGCAGGTGGAGCCATGCCATTCCCTAACGGAGAGCTGAGCTGTTGTGCCAGCTTCTTGCACTCAGCCTTGACCTATCAAGTGTCAGCTTTGGCTTGTGATCCTTGGTTGCTGATCCTGGCCAAGGTTTGTTGGTAACTTTTGTGTTCTTGCCGTCTCCAGGAGCCTGTTTTTCGGTCTCTTTCAGACTGATCTGTTGATCTGTCGAAATGGAGATGCCAARCTCTGCAATATGTTCTTCATCCCTAGAGCTGCTTGGGTGGTGGGGCCTGTGCTTGGTGCTCAGGATCCCGGCCAGGGTCCTGTGTAGCACAAGGCAGACTCTGTAGGCAGGTTAAAGCCACTTGCCGCAAAAATTCTGCTGCTTTGTGTGATTTCCCTTGCCTACTTTGTGGATTTGGGTTTTAGGGATGTCTCTGTCTYGGCTGTTTGCAGCCTCTGTGTCCTTTGGCCGGGTTTATGGAGCTGGTGGTTATCAGCCAGCTTTTAACAGTGGCTGGAGCTGCCAGTGGTTTGTGAAAGGTCTCATGGATTTACATCCTCCTTCCAGGAGATTGATGTACTGAGGCGCTCGTGAAACCTTTTATGTTCTCCTTTGCCTGCTCAAATGTGCTGGTCAACACGTGGTGGTGTTAATGGCAGCTGTTGAGCTGTGCTCAGATCCTTGGGTGCAGTTGTCTGGTTATTTTGGAGGAAAGAAAATAAGTAAAAGCAAGACTTTCGCTCTCGGTGGTTTTTCCACGTAGCACGTAGCATCCTGGCTTGAAGGACACGTGGGTGGTGTTGGCAGTGCAGGGGATGCTGGAGGATGGAGATGCAGGAAGCAGCAATGTGAGAAGCCAACCACACATCAGCAATGTTGGCCGTGTTGACAGAAGGGTGGGTGCACGTTGTGGGGCTCAATGGGAAATCTGTGTTCCCAGTGGGAAGTCACTTGCTGTCATCAGAGCTTTCCTGCTGGGACAGCACTGCCAGAGGCGAGGATGACTCCAGTGACCATGGCAGCAGCGGTGCTGAAGAAGGGGCCAGGGGCTGGGTTGGTCAGTGTGAAGGGTACTTGTAGCCATCTGTGGTCAGTCTCCATGTTTCCAACCATTTCTGCTCTCCTGTGACCCAGATGCATCTTCAGTGCTTTTCCACATGGGATCTTTCCCTTTTTCCCCACCGACTGAGCTGCTTCACATTTTAGTTCAATAAAGGGGGAGACTTGTTGTAGCTGCTCTGTGGKGTATCAGTGGTTGGTGATGGCTGAACAGAGACCCAGTGACGTGGTGGGACCGATGCACAGAGGTCCCAGCTTGGATTCCATGTCTCTCACTCGTATCACCTGTCCCCTTTCATTGCTGCTCTTCACTACCTCTCTCCTGCTGGAGACACCTTTTTTTTCCCTTCCGAGAGCAGATCTGATAGTCTTGTAAGTGGTTGGAGCAGGTGACTTGGTGCCAGCACGTCTGCCTTGGATACTATTCCTGGCTTTATTGAAGACACAGTAATATGCAAGACTGTGCCTCTGCGGCGTCTGCCTCCTCTTGATCTCGAAACGCTGCAAGCACTGAGATAAGACCGGCTGTGTTCAAGCAGGGATTTTATTCCCCTCTCAGCTACAGAGAGAAAGTGGTTTGTAGGAGGTCGTGCTGGGTTGTATTTGCATTTCTCCAGCAGCGTGGCTGGGATTGATAGCATCCGGCTGTCTGCATCACCTGGGTGTTGGATCAGTCCCCCATCACTGCCGTGGTGGGAGGTTGTGCCTTCAGTGTCACTGGGTGGGATGTCACCCCAATATTCCCATTAACTGTGACCAGGTCTGTTTTCAATGGTGCTGGTGGTGGGGCCACGAGCTTTGTGCAGAAATCCTCTTCCAGGCTTTGGTTCCTGTGGCCCACTCACCTGTGGCCAGAACAGACTTCCCCAGCCAGGTCCTYCCCAAAGTTCCCAGATAAAGACAARTCTGAGCTGGGAATGTGCTGCCAACCCCAGCGTTGTGCTGCGTTGTGCCATCCTTTTGGYCACCATTTCTTCTGGCCATTCTGCAGAGACTTTCTGGCCAGGGAAGGGGTTTGCATGGGTGGAGCCAAATCCCCTCCTRGATCTTGGAGCTGGGGTGCAGGTGCTTGGCATGGCCAGGAGAGGACAAAAGAGGCACCTTTTGTAGGCAGAAAATTGCCGTTAACCTTGGCATCAGCAGGCTGGGAGATGCTGTGAATCTCAAGTAGGTGTCTGGAGGGTGGGGGCAGATGGTGGGGAGCACTGGGAGTGAGTTGCCAAGGAGAGTGGTGGGGAATTGGCCTCTCTTGGTTTGGTTTCAGGGGGATGCTGGGAGCGCTGGGCCTGGGAAATTGGGACCTCTGCTGCTTAAAAATCCTTCCTTTCTATCCAAATTGCCTGGCTCTTTGATGGTGGCGCTGGCCAGGAGGTCCCACGCTCGCTTGTCCTCTCTGGGGAGTGAACTGTGCGATGCTGAGCCCACTCCACTCTGTACATGTGGAAGCGTATGGAAGCATTAATCCTTCCTTGTGGTATTTATTGCTTCTTGGTAGGGRGTGCTGTCAGAAATGTCAATCCCTTTTTCTTGGAGCAGCTGCCCTGTTGCCCTGTGGGCTTGGATTTGCCAGCTAAGGAACCCAGTATGTTCCCCGAGTGTGTTCCTATGGTCTGTAGAAATAATTGGCTTTGTTTATTTGAGCTGGTGTTTATCCAGTGAAGGGAGACTTTCTTCCAGMACAGATTGCTGTTTTTACATCTTGATGTCAGTGACCTCAACCTCCTGCTATACCAAGAGGGAAGAGCAATGGGCAGCAGYGTTGGGATCAGTGCCCCAGACCACACTCCTGGCTCCATCCTTGGTCCTGATGCTTGTGCCACCATTATTTCCCTGCATGTGGGCATTTGTTGGAAGCTCTTATTGGCTGTCTTCTTGCCAGAGAAATCCAGCCAGCAAACAGTCGGTGTTGAGTGCCACCTGTGCTGTTTGGGGAGGGATGTCCTGGAGCATTTTCCACATGGCCTGGGGTTGAGTACCTCCAGTGTGTTGGGATGTTGTTGCTGGGGAATGTGACTGGGAGCTCTGCTTGCAGGTGGATTCAAGATGGAATCATAGGTACGGTGGGCACCAGAGCCAACAAAGGGATTTGTCTTCAGGCTCTGCCTACTGAGCTTTGGGGGTCAGGTTGGAGAAGACTCTTTGAAATCCCTGCTGAGGTCWGCGGTGGGGAAGAGGGTGGATGCTGCGGTGTTAGATTTTGGAGATGCCCACCAAAGATGCTCGTCAGCGGGATGGATCTCCTCCCTGGTGATCTCTCTCCAAGGAGCTGGGAGATYGTGTTCCCAGCTCCTACTCTGAAAAAGCAAAGCTGTGGGGGATATTTGGACAGAGCAGGACAGGAGTGACAACATCAAAGCTCCCAAAGGTTGGGCTGAGCTGTGCAGTGATGTGGAATGTGTTGGCTGCAGCCTCAAGCAATACTCCTGTAATGGAGCACTTTTGGTCCATGTTTTGTCTCCTGGAACACACAGCCATGAGTTTGTGACCAGTAACGAGGCTCCCTCTTGGCTTTTGTTGTCTCTCTGTCTGCAGGAGTGGAAGGACCTTCTAGATGAGAAAAATGGGCCGCGTGGTGCATAGCTTCTTCACGTGGGGATACACTGGAGCCTAAAGCATCTCAGATGCTTTAGTGGTCTCACCCTGAGCCCTGCAAGGTCCTGGCTGACAGACAGAGTGCAACTCTGGGGGTGTCCTACACTTTAACAGCTTCTCTGCCCTTGGAGATGCACCACGGATATCTCTGCTGGTTGCTCTTCTCAAGGGTTTTGGCATCACTTTTGGCTTGTATCACTCCAAAATGCACTTTTCTTGCCTGACTTTGATTATTGGGGATAAACCACAATGCTCATAAATACAAATGGGTGGTCTGGGTGGTCCAGGGAGAGGCACCAAAATCAATGGGGTGTTYTTATTTCTGGTTTGCCCTCTTCCTTTTCTCCCATTAGCTAATTGCTGCTGTGGTGTCCCCTTAAGGGCAACTGGTGCTAACGAACCAGTGCTGCTAAGATGGCAGGAACTGCTTTGTGTGCATCTCCCCATGCCAGCACCCACTGCTGTGCTTCYCTTCATGTGGGACCCTGTCCCACCTTCCAGGGGGGCTATAATAAGGGGTAGGTTTTAATTACCCTCCCTAGAGCCTGGCATCCCGCGGCACCGTTGGCATCGTCCCGGACTCTCCATGGATTTGCTTTTCCCTCATTGAGCAGTGCCTGTGCTGGCCGCTGCCGCCCAGGCTTGGCTCCGTTCCACTTCTGTCCTCGGCGGTGGTGAAAGCACGTTCCTCGTGATGGGAAAGCCTCCGCCAGAAACACAAAGGGCTTTCATTAGGGGAGGCAGCGGCGGGCGGACACGGACGGCCAGCGCCGGCACGGGGAAGCTTCACCCCACATAACTCCCACAGAGGGTGGCTGGAGACACACCAGCTCCCTCCAGCAGCGAGTGTGTAGCTGGTATTTAGTCTCAGAGCCTACCCAGCATGGAAAGAGAAATACATTTTCCTTCTGCAAAGGGGATTTAGGGCCCAGAGGTGGTAAGGGGGGTGGCCAGGAGGTGCAGGGCTCGCTCTGGGAGTCAGGGATCTTGGCTAGCACAGCCCTGGAGACGACATGAAAGCCACTGCTGTGGAGTGTGAGTGCTGTCCACCACCCCCAGGCCAGTATTGCCCTGGGCTCCCTGGGTGGAGGGAGCTGGATGCCTGCTGAGGGGGGAAACAGCCGGTAGAGCCACCCTGTGGTACCCAGGGCTCCTCCAGCTAACCTGCATCTCCTGACCACCTTTGCTTGGAAAGCAGGGGGGTGAAAAGACCATGGCACCAGGAGATAAGACACTTKTAGAGGGGGAGGTGAATTTCTGGGATTGATCCATCTGTGTTTTCCTCCAGCATGGCTTTCAGCTTTTTTCGGTTGTGTCCCAGTGGGGAACCTCCGTTTCTGCCCTCACCCCTAGAGAACCACCCTGGGCCTTTTTATTTTGCTCTGGAGCTTCGGGCAAGGGAGCAGGAGAGCCGCCTTGTCTCCCCACGGCTGCTGAAAGAGGCTGTTTGTTCCAGAGCAGGGTGAGATATGAAATCCCATCAAGCCGCCTCGCTTATTAGAGAGATCTCAACGAGCTGCTTATTATGCACCGTGGCATAATGCAGATTACGAATGTGACCGGGCGATAATTAGCAGAGCTGGAACTGTAATTAAACGCTCCTATGCTGCGCTGTGGTTTCTGTTGCAGAGTGGAAGGAAGCTGAATGGTCTCAGAACCCGCAGGTCCCCGACAGGCACATGCAGCTGCTTCTCGTGGGGTGATGGGGGCGAGCGGTCCCTCTCACTCCCCGGGCTGTTCCTGCTGCCCACCCAAGCCAGGCAGCTCTGCCTGGTTCCTCCCTGGCTCTTCCTTTGCTGGAGACTGGCTTGTGGTTTGCAGAATGTGACATTGAGGAGCACCTTCAAAGGAGCCTCATGCTTCCTTGGGGCATCTTGCCCTGGATCCGCTGATGAGGTTGCTGTGAGGTTGCTGTGTTTTGGGAGGTGATTTTCCTCTGGGAGTCTTCTGGAATCTCCTCTGGCAATCCCCTGAAATCTCCTCTGGCAGTCTCCTGGGGTTGTTTTATGCCAAAACCACTCTTCTTGAATCCCATGGGATGCAGTTGGGCCACTGGTCGTGGGGCAGCCTGGAAGTGGGTGGTGATGGAGATAGGTTCCTGGGGGAGATCTAGTGCTGCCGGTGGGAGGCTGGAGGTGGTTGTGGATCAAAGAGCTGTGCTGCTGGGGAGGGGACAGTGAGGTCCAACCACTGCTGCTTGAGACTTGCAGGCCATCTTCAATGCTGAGTGGGCTGCATGTGCTCTGACGAGCTGTCAGGGGAGGAGAGGATGGATGCAGGACAAGGAGAGGGCTGCATACAGAAGGTGCTTTGTGTTCTCCTGCTGGAAGAACAAATCCACTTGCCCTATCAGAGCCAGAATGTCTCAGAATTCTCCGTGGGGGTCACATTTGTGTCCCCTACCCACAGCCACCCCTGTGGGAGCAGGCAGAAGCTGCCGGGTGGATGTGATGTCTTCCTCTCTGCTCCTCTGCCTCGAGATTTGTGTCATGCAGAGAGGATCCATTGGGTCAGGATTTGGTGGGGAGGTGGAGTGCTTCAGGCACTTGCTGTGGTTGTGGGCACTGCGTCACGTGGGGCAGGTGAGGTTGGACGTGTACAGTTCTGCTGGAGTCACTCGCCTTGCTTAAAGGATGGAGGCGTGTGAGTAAGAGGGGGAGCAGGTGAATTTGGCAGCTGGTCAGGACCAGGATGGGAGTCAGCAGCGAAGTTGGAAGCGATCATGGGCTGGTGCCCATGTCCACACTTGGTAACCACAAACTTGTACTCTATAATGTCTTCCCTCAGCAGAGATTTAGGGGCACTCTGGGTGCAGTGCTGGTTGCTCCAGAGGGATCTTCCCCTGCTTGAAACGGGAACCCAGGTCAGCACTTGATGTTGTTGTGATGAGTTTCCTCCATCTGCTTTTCTTCTGAGGTTGCCCAGTGTCTAAAGATCTCGAGTGGTGAGGAGAGGAGGCCTGAGCTGAGGAGGAACCGCTCTCCCCAGAGCTGCTGCAGGTCCTTGCAAGCCAAGGCATGGGGGTGGCTGGCTGTGGCTGGCTTGGTGATGAACCCTGAGGATGGGAAGGTCTCCACCCTACCCTTGCCTTGGCCAGCCACAGAATCAGCCCCTCAGCCATCCTCCTCCTGACACTGCTGTAATCTGCTTGCGTGGCAGAGCAGCCAAGGACCTTGGCTTCTCAGCAGCGGGCTGGCTTGGCTGGGCTTTCACTTGGCATGTTGGCTTGTTGGCTTTCCAAGCCCGGCTCTGGCTGTGGGATCTGGTTTCCATGTGCAAAGAGAGCACAATGGCTGGATCAGGCTCTGAAGCAGATACTTGCATAGGAAAGAAGAGTATGATCCAAGTGCCTGTGTCTTCAGGTGGTCACAGGGTAGATTTGGAAGGAGAAGGATGTTGATTTTCATGGGTGCTGGAGGGAGTCTGCTACTTGTTAGTCCTGTCCTGCCAGTTGAGCAGAAGCTCTTCTAATGAGCCATTGGGTCCAAAGTCATTGGCTGCATTAACATCTGAGCCATAGCCGAGAGGCATCCTCACTGGGACTGATTACAGAAGCCGTCGGGAAACGAACTTGGCACAAGCTGTTTCAAGCAAGAGTACAGATATCTCCTGCACAAGGTCTTCTGGGTATCATCTCTGTGACTACAGAGCTCCCCGGGGTTACATGGGTATGGGCATGCCAGGCTGGGAGAGCCCTGCAAGATCCTGGTCCTCTGATGGGGTGTGGGATGTGAACCGAAGGTGGCAGCTCTGGGCCTGAGGTTTTCCAGGAATGTAGATGCCTGTTGATACTTGTTCTCCCTTCTGTGTTCCCGACAGTATTCCTGACGGTGACCACGTGTTTTTGTTTCCTCACAGATGGAGTCTCCAGTCTCTACACCTGCAGTGTTGCCCTTGCACCTCCTTGTCCCCGTTGTCAACAACGACATCTCGTCGCCGTGTGAGCAGATCATGGTACGGACCCGCTCCGTGGGGGTGAACACCTGCGACGTGGCCCTGGCCACCGAGCCTGAGTGCCTGGGCCCCTGCGAGCCTGGCACCAGCGTGAACCTGGAGGGCATCGTCTGGCAGGAGACGGAGGACGGTGAGTGTCACGGAGCTTCTCGCTCTCTGACAGTGTCACAGGGGTTATGGCAGTCCCTTCCTTCCCATGTCCCTGCTGTGTCGTTTGCTGGCACGTCCTGGGCTTTCCTGCCACCAGCTGGGTGGTCAGGACAGAGGAGCCGTGTGGGAGCAGCCCATAATCCATCCGGCAAAGGGAGTAACGGGCCAATACTTGCGTCAGCCTCATGTGTTGCRTTATCCCCTTGCCCAGACAGCAGGCGAAAATCTAAGCTGCCATTTCTCTGCCCTTCGACAAGAGCTGACTTGTTCCGGAGGTGCCAGGGGAAAGGCCGTGCCAGCCAGCACGGGAATTCGACAGAGTTGACTTCATTTTTGCTTGGCAACCTGCAGGTCTGTCACAAAAACGCTCAAACCCTGGGAGGCAGCAGAAATCTCCTGCTGGATTAAAAAACCCCAGCAGAGCTCTCAAAATCGACTYGGCGGGAGATCAGCCTCTCAGCTCTCTTGCCAAGCCAGCCCAATCTTTTTTTTCCGCTGGAGCTCGTCTCATCTGTGCACAGCTTGGTTTGCTTTCCCAGGTCCTTTGATGGGTTTTCGTTGCTCTTGGGGCTCTGCCAAGGAACGCAGGGATGAATAGGTGGCTCAGCAGCCCACGGCGAGTGCTGGAACCTGGCCTTCCCTCCAGCCTCGGTGGGATGCTGGAGGTTTCTGCCTTGGGAGGCGCAGGGTGAGCTCCTTGTGTTTGTGTCTGGAAGCAGAAACAGCCCAGAAGCACAAAGGTGAGAGAGAGCAGCGGTGGTGGAGGCTGGTTGATGGGTCATCTCAGCCAGGTATTCGTGCRCTTCTCTTGGACATCTGCTCCCGCTCTTCCATTGCTGTTCCGTGCAGACAATGAAGCTGTTGGCCTTAATTCCCAGCCAGTCCTCACTGAGACTCTTTTTTATCTGCGATGGAATCTGATCTGAAACCTCCACTCCCATGAGCTGCTTCCAGTGGGTTCCCTTCTTGTCCCATTCTTTGGGAAAGTGGGAGTGGGCCCAGTTTGCCTTTTCTCTGTTCTGCTGGGAAACTGGTTTTGAAACCGTGCTTGGCACATGACCGAGAGCTACAGTGGCTCCTGAAGTTGTTCTCCTTGGAAAAAGCATATTGAAAAATAGCACCTGGGCCGCGGGATCTGTGGGGAGGGATCTGCTCCGAGGAAACCTCTGGAAGGTCTCCACTGATCTGCCATGTCCCCAGCACTGTGTGATTGGTGTCTGCAAGAGCCTGATCACTTTACAGGGTGCAACACCTTCAGCTGGGGAAACTGAGGCACAGCTGGGCTGGGTTTTGGGACRCATAGCAGCACAGAGGAGCATTGCCACCCTCCACTTGTTGGGCTCCCCCACCTCCCCAGCCCCATCAGCCTGCTCTCCTGGTGTGACTTCCTCAGTCCAAAAGCCTTTGAGCTGCAGAGTTTCCTGAAAATCCCAGGGGTGCTGGAGACCCCCACGGGCAGCAGCAAAGCCGATGAGAGCTTGGACCTTGTATGGGATTTTTTGGTCGGAAATCAGGAGAGGGTCACGGTGGCCATGCCAGCATGGATGAACTGAGCATCCCTGAGGCAGGGAGCACAAAAACATGCCCCTCTGCCAATTCCTGGTTGAGAGGCAGTGCCGTGGGAGCAGTTTCTGTTCTCCCCTCCCTTTTCTCCTGCTCCTCACCCCACCGTGGAGCTCCGTGCCTGTCTGCCTGTCCGTCCGCATTACCCCTCGCTTCCACAGCCACCATTTCGGAGCGTGCCTTGGAGGCGTCCTGTGATTTCCCACAGCCCGGATATTTTTAGTCTGTGGTAACTCAGTGAACTCGCACAGAGATCCTTCTCCGCCTGCTGCTGATGGTTGCCACCGTCAGGAGCAAGGATGTCACATCCAGCCCTGCACAAGGCGAGCCCTGACATTGCCTTTGGTCGCTTCTAGTCGGCTGTGTGCACTGGCTGCGGTCACACGGCATCTCTTGTCCTTGAGTGAAAAGGCAGGTGGACCCATCCCTGGTTTTTGCCTGGCATCCCTCCTCCTGAATGATGGAGTCAAGGGTCGTGCTGCACTTGGCTGTCAAAGGCCAGAATTGGGGAAATGTTTAGGGGTGCARCGAGCGTCTCCCCTTGCCCAAAGGGTGCAGAGGAGAAAGTTATACCGAGGACATGTCTGCAAAGCCAAATGAGGTGCTTCCAGCACCTGGAGACTCTCCTCAAGATCTCCAGAGGGATCTCAGCACCTCACCCAAAGGGATCCATCTCTCCCCCTGCTCCTTGGGATGTAGCAGCCTTGTTGGTCTGCTTGGAAGGACCCCAGGGCAGCAGGAGCAGCTCTTGGCTTGCATCAAGCTTAGAATCACAGAATCACAGGCTGGTTTGGGCTGGAAGGGATTTTAAAGCTCGTCTCATTCCAACCCCCTGCCATGGGCAGGGACACCTTCCACTAGCCCAGGTTGCTCAGAGCCCTGTCCAGCCTAGCCATGGACACTTCCAGGGATGGGGCAGCCACAACTTCTCTGGGCAACCTGTGGCACTACCTCACCACCCTCACAGGGAAGAATTTTTCCTTTATATCCAATCTAAATCTCCCCTCTTTCAGCTTAAACCTCAGTCTCTGCTGTCCTGTCACTGCTTGGCCTTGCAACAAGTCCCTTTTCAGCTTTACTTTTGGCCCCCTTTAGGCACTGGAAAGGGCTCTAAGGTCTCCCCAAACCCTTCTCCTCTCCACGTGGGGCTGCAAAATCATGGAGAAAGGCTTCTAAAGACAAAGCCGTGTAATGCTTGGAAGGACAAATTGGAGCTGACTCGTGTGAGGTGGGAGCATGAAGCTCCAGAGAACTTGAAAATATCCCTCCTGCCTTGAACACCAGCTTTATCCTCATCCACCACTAGAAAACCTGCCATRAGTCAATGATCCCTGCCAAAGGCATCCCAGAGGGGTTCCACCCGCAACCATCTGTCTCCAGGCTTTTGGTCCGCCTTCTCCACCACCATTCCAGGTTGGTGTTGGGCCGAGGTCTGGTCTTGCCGGTGGTGGACACCGTTGTTCACGCTCTCCCGCGTCTGTGCTGGTGACACCGTCCCTTTGCCGGGCCCATCTTGCTCCCCCTTCGGTGGGGAGCAGCTGTCTTGGCAGCTCCCCTAGTGCTGTTAGGTGTGATTCCAGTCCGCAGGAACTATTAACTGACCTGATCACGCCTGGAAGCATTGCTCTCTTTGCTGCCCTGTGAGCTGCCGTGTCTCCTCCATTCCTCATCGTTGAGCTGGTGTCACCTGGCTTGGAGCACGTCACCTCCTCACCTCTGCTCCCTGCGGTGCCACACCAGTGCTGATCACAGCCGAAACAAACACAAACCCTGTGTGCAATGAAGATCACGGTGTGGCAGCACCTGGAAAATGTCAGCACACTCCACATCCCTTCCTCCAGCTCCTTGCTGGGACGTTGGCAGCAAATTGTCCATGGCTGAGCTTTGTGCACTCCGGGCATTTGGATTGTCCTTTTGCAAACATGTCATGAGGTTATGATGGAGCATGAGCATGCCCAGGGTTGGCAGGTGCCAGCATGGACATGTCCTTACTTGGAGCAGGAGGGAGATGCACTAGATGGGGAAGAATGGAGGAGATGGGAGGGTGAGAGCAAAGACGTTTCAAGTATGATGGATAGTGGCTTAGATGCTTCCTCTGCCCCTTCCCACCGGACCCGTGAATGCATCTCATCGAGTCTCAGGGACTTATGCACCTTCAYGTTCCTTAGATGGTCTTGAACTTCTCCTACAGCAGGTGGTTCTTCATTCTCCCAGTCCCTGCCTTTGCCTCCTGTAACTCGAGAGGTGTGGTTGGAGAACTTGCTGGTGAAGATCAGGGCAAACAAGTCACTGAGTCCCTCAGCTGTGGGCTACCCTGACTGTGGGCTTCCTTTGTTTGTTTGAGTTTCTCCAAGAAACTTGCTTGGCAAGGTTTGGTAGAGGGGACTTCTCTGTGAGAAACTTCCAGAAACTTCCCCCGTGTTGGACAGGGTCAGCCAAGGCCGAGCCCATCAGTGATGGGGGCAGCGCCTCTGGGGTAACGTATTTAGGAAGGGGAGAAAAAGCAGCCCCCTTTCCCCATCCCCCCATGCTGTTTGGGGGCAGAGGTGGAGAAATCAGAAGTGAAGTTGAGTTTGGAAGAAGCCGGGAGAAGGTGTTTTAAGATTTGGTTTTATTTCTCATTAACCTACTCTGATTTGATTGGCAATAAATTAATTTCCCCAAAATGAGTCTGTTTTGCCCGTGATTGGTGAGTGATCTCCCCTCACTGGGTGAGGTGACCCTTGTGCTGGCCATCCCCTGCCCCATGGTGTCCCCTGTCTCCTGACAGGAGCATGATGGCCATGAACAGCTTTGGGTCTTGTATCCCAAAGCCTGGGCACTATGGGTCTGGCAGCATCTCTGCATGTGGGCAGGGTTTATGGAAATGAAATGCTGGAGCATCCTGAAAGTGATGCAGCTGGAGGGAAAATGAAGAAGAGTCATCTCAAAGATGATGCAGTTGGGGGAGAAATTAATGGAAGAAGGAGCATCCYAAGGTTGGGGCATCCTAGAAGTGATACAGCTGGAGGAGGAATTCATGGACATGCTCTTGGTTGGACTTGGGGGATACATCTTTGAAAAAGGGGCAAACATGCCCCAGTACAATGGCTCCTGGTGCCCACAGCAGCATTGTCCTCCATCCCACGTAATCCCAGGATTTTCTTATCTGTTGCCTTCCCGGATRGCAACCTTGCACCATCACCCACCCTTAATTTTTCCAGCCAGGATACGACTCTAGGATGATGTGAACACTTGGTGACCAGGATGCTGAGTGGTTTGCACCCAGATTTGGGTAGTATCAATTTCTTAAGAGCTTCAAAGATGTCACCTTCCCATGAAACCAGGTGGGATGGGAGTTATCCAAGTGGGATTTCTCCTCTTCAAGAGCATCTCCGTTCTCAGATGTGAGGGCATTGCCTCCTTACTGCTGCCCTTGTCATGCATGTGCCTGCTCATCATCCTGCCATGGGAGGGGGACACAGCGGGTGAAAAAAGCTGCTTAGGATCTCTCCCGGGGTTTAAATTGTCCTGGGTTATTGTTGGAGGATTACGAGGGGATTTGGTATGATTGGTTGCAGTGGGTTAAATATAGACTGATGTGTGTTGGAGGGCTGGCATTCCAACAGGGAAGGAGGGATGGTGCTGGCTCACTTTGCCCCTTCCTCTTTTATCTCTCTCTTGTGATTGTGGTGGTGGGGAGAAAGAAATGCCAGCACCTCCTTTCTAATATAACACGCTGGCCCTGGTACTCACAAGAGACTCCAGTGGTTTGTCGTGCAATTAACTTCCAGCAGCACACGTGGTCTTCGCTGGCTTCAAAGAGGGATTGAACTGGTGGGGAGGGCAGAGGGACTGAGAGGGGTGGGGTCTGGGTTAGGTCTGCTTGTCCCTCAGTGGCTGCCAGGTCCTTGGGCAGCTCCTGGGAGCATCCCGCAGCAGCCCCCTCAGTGGTGTCCTGGGAATAGTGGGGCTGGGTTGGGGCTCAGGATGGAGCCAGGAGGTTCTTTGAGTTCTAAGGAAAGGGGGACAGGCTCCTGCCTGCCAAAAAACGCTGCATTAGGAGGAACAGAAGATCACGCTCCATGTGCCCTCTTTGGAATGCCTGGGGCCAGCATCCCCCTCTTCCCATCGATCTTTCCATGCGTGGGGCTGTGGGCTGCCAGCAGTTGGTTTCTCCCTCGGGTTCTCTCCATCGTCACAGCCTGCCCATGTCTGAGTTAAGGCAGGTGCCCAGCACCTTCCTCCGAAGGCAGGACCCAGCCTGTCTTGCTTAATGGGATGAGCTGGTCGTGAGTCTTAGCCATGTGCTGGCACTGTGTCTTCCCATGACCTCCTCCCAACATTTTCCAAGAGGAGAAGGAGAAAGAGAAGATCTGCATTTCATTTCTCTTTCTGAAGGAGCCCCACGTGTCGGSCCTCGGCTCCATGTATTATCCATGCTGAAGCCTGCAGCTGGCTGCTGGCACAGCACAACGGGGGATGCGGGCTGAGATTTATAAACATGCTTCAGGCACAGCTGCTCCGGGCTCCCTTGGCTCCATCCATCTCCCGGGGCCGTATATCTCGCTGCGCTCATCAAGCCTTGCAAACGCGTTTCCTATCTCCCGAGTTTTACCTTGCTTGGATAAATGTGTCTGGCATTATGGACTCTGCTCCAGTTGTGTGGAAATCAGAGAGATCCATGGCTCCAACACTGAGGGATGCTGTGGAAGACCCCTCTGCCTCCTGAAAGAGGTGCCGAGGGTCCACAGCCTCGGCATGGGTGGGAGCCAGCCAGTTCCTCTTCTGACTTAGTGTGAAAAAGCTGAAACTCCAAGATTTTCCGAATGCCCAATGCCTTTGCTCCATGATGGGAGGATGTGGCCCCATGGGTGGTTCTCCAGGTGGTGATACAGGGCAGAGGGATGTCCCTGGAGGTGCTGGAGCAAATCAGTGTGGGGCAACAAGGGTTCTTCCACCAGGATTGGGTTCTCCTACTAGGGATGGTCACCTGAGCAGGAATGCTGGGCTCAGCT
Source organism: Amblyornis subalaris (assembly GCA_018881555.1). NCBI lineage: Eukaryota > Metazoa > Chordata > Aves > Passeriformes > Ptilonorhynchidae > Amblyornis > Amblyornis subalaris. The sequence continues at coordinate 3,061,650 of JACAXG010000089.1, forward strand.
TGCCATCTAGTGGCAGGAGCAGCCCTTTTCCGGAGTGCCATGTGATGTTCACGGCCATGCTGGTTCATAGCCCRGCTGGGGGATCCACTGCTCTGCATTGGGGTCCACAGCCTTGCTGGGGGCTTTCTGCATTTCCCCAGGGGGCTTCCCAGCCTGTTCCCTGGAGATTTCCTTCTTACCCTACCCAAGCACACATGGCGCCAACGTGGATCTTCAGGCCCCACCCTGAAATCCCAGAGCCCTTTGGGGATCACTGGGTTTTAGCATCCCCATGAAAGTACAGAAGAGGAGGAGAGGTTAGGTGAGTCATGCCAAGGGAAGGGATGAGCCGGGAGTCTTCAGCTTCCATCTTAGTGCCCCTCCAGCCCTGAGCTCTGCGTCTCACCTCTCCCGAGAGTCCAAGACCCCTTGTCCACCTTCTTGCAGCCTGTCTTGAGGGGCAGGTCCCTGACACCATGGGGTCACACCTGGCCCTGTCTGACCCTCTCCCCTTGCCTTGCAGGGATGCTGGTGGTCAATGTCACCTGGAGGAACAAGACGTATGTGGGSACACTGCTGGACTGCACACAGCACGACTGGGCACCTCCCCGGTAAGAGAGYGGGGGGCTCCAGTGGGCTCCTGGTGCTGAGGGCAAACCCAGCCCCATATGGCCCCCACACCACCCAGGACACTCTGCCCTGTACCCACGGGACTGCCACAGGGGYTGGCATCTCCTGCTTGCCCAACCCAATGGCTCCTGCAGCTCTTTGCCCCTGCGATTGCACATCTCTTGTCCCAGGGGACCTGTGTTGTTCCTCTCTCAGTCGGTGGGGGATAAGTCTGTGGGATTGGTAGCGAGGGGAATGAGGGGGTCTTCACCGTGCTGTGGGATGGCACAGCCCAGCACGGCCATCTCTCCATTAAAACCTCCATGTCCTCCTCCTGGCAGGTTCTGTGACTCTCCCACCAGCGACCTGGAGATGCGCAACGGCCGGGGCAGGGGCAAGCGCATGCGCCCCAACAGCAACACACCTGTCAATGAGACAGCTGCCGCCTCGGACAGCAAAGGGACCAGCAACAGCAGCAAGACCCGGGCGGGAGCCAACAGCAAGGGGCGCCGGGGCAGCCAGAACTCCTCGGACCATCGCACCCCACCCAGTGGCACGGCCGAGGACGTGAAGGCCAGTCCCTCCTCCGTCACCAAGCGGAAGAGCAAACCCCTCTCTGACATGGAGCTGAACTCCAGCTCGGAGGACTCCAAGGGCAGCAAACGCATCCGCACAAACTCGATGGGTTCGGCCGCGGTGCCACCTGCCGCGGTCAAGGTGGAGCCGGCTGTCCTGGACCGCAACTGCCCCTCTCCCATTCTCATCGACTGTCCCCACCCCAACTGTAACAAGAAGTACAAGCACATCAATGGGCTGAAGTACCACCAGGCCCACGCGCACACAGACGACGACAGCAAGCTGGAGGCAGATGTGGACAGCGAGTATGGCGAGGAGTCCTCCCTGCATGCTGACATCGGGAACTGCAATGGTGCCGCCGGCTCACAGAAGGGCTCCCTCTCTCCTGCTCGCTCAGCCACCCCCAAGGTGCGTTTGATGGAGCCCCACAGCCCCTCCCCGTCCAGCAAGTTCAGCGCCAAGGTTCCCTGCAAGAAAAAGGTGGGTGGGGAAGGGGACACAGACCCGGGTGCCCTTTCCAATGACGGCTCTGAGGATGGTCCCTCAGTGGCCGATGAGACGAGTAACGATGACTTTGACTCTCTGGAGAAGAGATGCGTCGATAAGGACAAGTCAAAGAAGGCCTCTGGTGCTAAGCAGGAGAAGATCCCTTCCAAAAGCTTGAAGTCTGCCAGACCCATTGCACCAGCCATTCCCCCGCAGCCAATTTACACCTTCCAGACCGCCACCCTCACCACAGCCAGCCCTGGCTCCTCTGCTGGCCTCACCACAACCGTGGTCCAGACCATGCCTAACAGCCCCCAGCTCAAACCCATCCAGCCTAAGCCAACGGTAATGGGAGAGCCCTTCGCCGTCAACCCTGCCCTCACCCCTTCCAAGGAGAAAAAGAAGAAAGACAAGAAAAAGAAGGAGCCCAAGGAGGTGGAAAACCCTTTGACTCCTGGCAAAGCCTGCAGAGCAGAGGAAGGCAAGAGCCCTTTCCGGGGGGAATCCAGTGAGCTGGGGATGAAAGGCGAGGGGCTGCTGAATGGCTCTTCTGACCCCCACCAGAGCCGGCTCGCCAGCATCAAGGCTGAGGCAGATAAAATCTACAGCTTCACTGACAACGCACCCAGCCCCTCCATTGGTGGGGCGAGCAGGCTGGAGAACAGCAACCCAGCCCAGCCCCTGACCCCGCTGCATGTCGTCACCCAGAATGGGGCAGAGGCCAGCTCAGTGAAGACCAACAGCCCGGCCTACTCAGACATCTCTGATGCTGGGGAGGATGGGGAGGGCAAGCTGGAGAGTGTGAAGGCGAAGGATCCGGATCAGCTGGTCAAGGAAGGTGCCAAAAAAGCTCTTTTTCCCCCGCAACCACAGAGCAAAGAGTCTCCTTACTACCAAGGCTTTGAAACCTACTATTCCCCTGGTTATCCCCAGGCCAGCCCGGGGCCCCTGAACCCYGGTGGGCAGTCCACGGCCGAGACACAGGCCTTGAAGCTGAAGAAGGACGAGGAGCAGGAGAACCCAGAGGTGAAGGTGAAGAATGAAGGCTGTGAAGAGAAAAAGGCAGAGCTTGGCAGCGGCTCCAGCCAGCAGCCTTCGGTCATCCAGCAGCGCCCCAACATGTACATGCAGTCCCTCTACTACAACCAGTATGCCTACGTGCCACCCTACGGCTACAACGAGCAGGGCTACCACGCTCACCTGCTGAGCACCAACCCTGCCTACCGCCAGCAGTACGAGGAGCAGCAGAAGCAGCGGCAGAGCTTGGAGCAGCAGCAGCAGCGAGGGCTGGAGAAGAAGGCAGAGCTGGGTTTGAAAGAGAGGGAGGCAGCGCTGAAGGAGGAGTGGAAGCAGAAGCCACCCATGCCCCCGACGCTGACCAAAGCCCCAAGCCTCACGGACCTCGTCAAGTCGGGGCTGAGCAAGCCCAAGGAGCAGGGAGGTCCCGACATGGCCAAATCTGTCATCATCCCCAAGCTGGAGGACTCGTCCAAGCTGTCTGGCAGCCAGGTCACTGAGAGTCTCAAGGTGAAGCTGAGCGAGGCTGGTCACCTTGGGAAGGAGACGGCTGAGACGAAGGCTGGCTCCGAGTGTGGCCGGCAAGCAGAGGTGGACCCTGTGCTCTGGTACAGACAGGTAATGCCCTGCCCTATCTGCCAGCCCAGGCATTGGTTTGCTCCTGGAGGAAGGCCCTCACCAGGCTTTGCTGGGGCCATCACCTCAGAGAACATGTGTTAACCCCTGCTTGTGGTGGAACTCTGTGAGATTCCCTCAGGGCCAGGAAAAGCATGGGGCTGTGAGGCTATGGATGAGCCAGGGAGAGCCCAGGGAAGGGGAGTGGGGTTTGCTGGTTGTCTCCAAACCCAGCCTGGGCTTGGGACAGGCAGGGCTAGGGGGAGGCAGCTGCTCTGGTGGTTGGCTGTTCTTGTAGAAAGTGGAGGCCATGGATGGGCCAAGGAGAGCCCAGGGAAGGGGAGTGGGGTTCGCCAGTCTTCTCCAAACACAGGCTGGGTTTGGGATAGATGGGGCCGGGAAGGCAGCTGTTCTGATGGTTGCCTGTTCTTGCAGGAAGCTGAGCCCCGGATGTGGACCTACGTGTACCCGGCAAAGTACTCGGACATCAAGACAGAGGATGAGCGGTGGAAAGAGGAGAGGGACCGAAAGTTGAAGGAAGAAAGAAATCGGAGCAAAGAAACCTCGTCCAAGGAGGACGGGAAGGAGAGCACCAGCTCCGAGTGCAAGCTGACCCCCACCGAGGAGGCTCGCATGGTGGGGAAGGACCCCAGGCCCAGCGTCCACGTCCCCGTGTCCTCACCCCTCACACAGCATCAGTCCTACATCCCATACATGCACGGCTACTCCTACAGCCAGTCGTATGACCCCAACCACCCCAGCTACCGTGCCATGCCCACCGTCATGATGCAGAATTACCCAGGTAGGGGTCCGGGGGCTTCCCAGGGTGTCCCTTCCTGACTCTCCCCACTCCCAGGGTGGGAGATGGCTGCGAGACAACGTCTCACACGTGTACAGAGCCACGTGCTCCCACTGTGCTGCCTGAATACTCTTGGTGCCCTGACTGCTCTTCTCCCCCCAGGATCATACCTACCTTCCAGCTATTCCTTCTCTCCATATGGGAGCAAGGCGTCTGGCAGCGACGACAGCGACAAGTCCCGAGCCAGCCCCAGCGTGAGCTGTAAATCCAGCTCGGAGTCCAAGGCCCTGGACATCCTGCAGCAGCATGCCAGCCACTACAAGAGCAAATCACCCACGGTGAGGGTCAGGAGGGCACTGGCTTTGCCCAGCTCTGTGGGATAGTCCCTGAATCCTATAAGCAGGCAGGACCAACTCCGCTTGCTGTGTGGTTTTGCTGTTTCTGCTGCTGTGGGAAAACCCGCAGCCATGTAGGATTTCAACATTACAAATTCTTTGGGATGGACCAGCCAAACCTGTGCCCCAGCACTGGGGCTTCTCCAGGCTCTGCAGCAACCAGGTGACACTTGTCCTCAGCCCTGGATCTGGCAGGTGGCATATGGGGGCTGTCTCCATCCCATGGCTCATCCTGGGCTGAGCTGGGAGACTGGACACAGTGAGGAAAGAGTTGCCCTCATACAGGCCCTGCATCCTCCACACGGCTTTTGGGCTGTCACTGGCCATTCCATCATCCATCAGCATCATGGGAGGCCTTTGGGCAAAGGCAGAGGGAATATCATCCTGATATGTGCCGTGGGGTAGCTGGTCATGTCCCTCAGTGTGTGTCTGCTTTCCCCTCTCCAGATAAGCGAGAAGACGTCTCAGGAGCGGGACCGCGGCGGCTGCGGAGTGGTGGGGGGCGGCGGGAGCTGCAGCAGCGTCGGGGCAGCGGGCGCGGGGGAGAGGAGCGGCGACCGGCCCCGCACGTCGCCCTCCCAGCGCCTGCTCTCCACACACCACCACCACCACCACCTCGGGTACTCGCTGCTGCCGGCGCAGTACAACCTGCCCTATGCAACAGGTGAGAGCTGGGCCGGGCACGGGGAGCCAGGGCGGAGCTGTAYCTGCCCTTGGGCCGCAGGACCCTCGCGCTGTCGCTGGCAGGGTGCCCGGCCCCGGCTGCCGGCTCCTGACACTGCTTCTCCCCCGCAGGTCTCTCCTCCACAGCCATCGTCGCCAGCCAGCAAGGCTCCGCTCCCTCYCTATACCCACCTCCCCGGAGGTGAGAACGGTAAGGCTCTGCTCCCGCCGCACYGGCCCGTGGGCGGCTGGGCTGGGCCAGAGGTGGCTGGGACGGGCATGCAGGGGGTGCCCTCGAGGGTTTAGGGTTTGCCCGTGGCCCCGGGGCTCGTGGGAGCTGACTTGGCCTTGGGTCGTGGCAGGATGTGACACGCCGGGATGCCTGGGCTGTACGAGACATGTGACTGGCTCACATGGGGATGCGCTGGAGACTCCTTTAGACATCAGTTGAATGGTGTTAATTGTTCTGCTTGACGTTCCTGCCGCGATCTGAGGCAGACTCTGTCTTCTCCCCTCGTCGGACACACACTGACTCCCCCCCACACCCCTCTTTGGTGAGTGGGCGAGCTGGTACCTGCGGAAATATTTATTCTACTGGGCACCAGCGCTCGGGGTGGAGGTGACTCACCCGCCTGGTGCATATGAAGAGGAAACAGAAGCACTGAGGTTTCTTGATGAATTTGGGACCCCACCGYGTCTCTGCGAGCTGCTGCTTCACGACAGGACTGGGAGCAGGCAAGGACTTGGAGCGCGGGGCCGAGCCTGCCGTGGGGCCGCAGTCTCAGGAAAGGAAGGGCTGGCTCGCGGAGCCTCGGTGGGCGTCAGGGGGGCCTGGTGCGAGCCGGGCGGGTGGGTGTCAGCCTGGCCAGAGGCAGCCGTGGGGCTCTCCCRTTCCCTCATCTGGTTCTGCACCCCACAGCACCCGCTACTCTGTGCCTGTGGGCAGGAGCCGCCAGCATGTGGGTGATGGCTGGAGCAGGGCTGGGGAGCTTTTGGCCCCAGCAAAGCAGCCTCTGCTCTGGCGAGCTGGGGCTTTACAGGGCTGGGGGCAGCAGGGCACAGAGCTGGGGACTGCGACCATCACCCCACAGGCTGCTGGGGCCCCCCAGGCTGTGCATGGTCCAGACCTGCCTGAAGCTCCTGCCCACCCGTGGCTTTCAAGTTGGTTTCTGAGCTGCAACTCTGCAACCCCCCAGCCTTTCTTCTGCCCCCCTATCCTGGCAAGTGCCCCCCAAACCCTAGGGCAGCACATCCTGCTGGGTGGGGCTGTGGCTCTCCTTGTCATCCACCGTTTGCTTTTAGGGCGGTTTCCCCAGGCCGCGGGCAGGGCGCAGCAAGGAACAAGCACACTTAGGTTTTGCCAGAGGCACGTGGGGCTGTGCCAGTCCCTGCTCCGGCCACGTGCTGGGGCTGGGGGCACCGGGTCCTGGAGGAAGAAGGTGGTCCCCACTCCCGGCTGCTCCCCAGCTCCGAGGACAGGGGCTTTCTGGTCCTCTGCCCCCAGCCCCTGAGCGGCTCTCCCCGGGCCGACACTCTACCTCGGCCCCGCAGTGGCCGGGCCGCCCCTGCTCTCCCCCTGCCTCTCCCGCTGCCCAGCTGGGGGACACGGGGGCATCGGTCTCGGTTGTGTGTGTCCGTGTCGCACCCGGCCCCGAGGGCCGCTGTACGGGGATGCTCTGCCCGCCGGGCTCTGTACATACTGTAAAAAGCAATTGTTTGAAAGCTGTTGTTTTGGGTTTTGTTTTCTTTCCCCATTTCTCCCCCATCCCACCATACCCAGTTGGAAAGGAGGTGCTTGGCTGCTCTCGGCCCTGGTTCAGGTGCCGGCAGCTCGGTGGCCCCGGCCTGCTCTTGTTGTTTGACTCATTTTTCTTCCACTCTTCGTTGTCTTTGGAAGGAGAGGGGGCTGTGTGGCCCGGCACACTCCGCGGGGACAGGGTGGGTGATGGACCCACCCTGCGCCCGTCAAAGAGCCACACGCAGCCATGGGACTGGGGACCGGCGGGGTCAGGGTGCTTGGAGAGCCCCACATCCCACCCATGGAGGAGTGTCCCGCTGGCTGCTCCTACCTCCAGCTTCGGCCGGCCCGGCACAGCCTGGCTCCCGGCACGGCCGGGGCCCACAGCAGCTCCAGGGGCGCGGAGGATGTGCCTGGGGGTGTTGGGGGATACCACAGGCTTTGCTTGCAGTCGAAGGGGTTCACATGGCTGCTCCCCACCTTCCCAGTTGGGTCCCAGTTGAGTCTCCCTTTAGGTGTTAAATGAAACAACGGTTTATGCAGAATAGGTTTGAGGTTTGACGTTTCCCAGGTTCTCCGGGCCAGTTGTTGCCCATGGGGCTGCTCCCAGCCCCGGCGTCAGACCGTTGGTGTTTATAGCTCGTTTCCATTGGCGTTGCTGTGTTGGGTTTCATTTCAGTCTTCCTGACTCTGCCCTTCTGTAAAGTGTACATTATTACCGAGTTCCTTGTTTTTTTTTATATATATATATATAAATATATATATATACAAACTGTACTCTTCTTGCCTTTGTACATTTGGGCAAGGAGGGAGAATAAATCTTTTTAAGAGACAATCACAAACCTGTGAGGGTGGCTTTTTCTTCCTACTCCCCCAAGTCTGGTCCTTCATCCCCAAAAGCTATGGCCAGTGATTTTTGGGGGTGGGAGAGGGGGTTCCCCCATCTCAGGGGCATCTGAGGGGGCTCAAGCAGCGGAGCTGCTCCTGGTGCTCATTGATCCAAGGCTCCTGCCCTGCGCCCCTGGATCCAGCCCCTCCRCTCTGCCGCAGCACTCATGGCTCCAGCATGTGCCACAGCCGAGCTCAGACCTGATCATTTGGGGCTTGAATCCCTGGGCACCAAGGCCCTGCCCTACACCATGGCCCCAGGGTAGGGGAGGCACTGGGGAAGTGGGGAGACCACAGGGCTTGCTTGGCTCCTCCAGCTTCACCACGGAGGTGATCCATGAGGGAGGCAGCACCCAGGGACACCAGAGGCACCTTCCAGAGGATGTTTCTGAAGGCATCTGGTGATCTGAGACATCCACATTTGCCCACCTTTGCTTGAGGCAGGGCAGGAGCGGATTTGGAACTGTCAGAGAAGCACGTGCAGCGTAACTCCAGCACAATTAAGAGCTCAGATCAGCCTCACTGCAGCTCCTGTGACCAGAATCCTGCATTTCACCTATAAATTTTACGAGTAAAGAAGGAGCAAAGTGGTTCCCACCCCATCACCTTTGGGATGTGCTGGAGTGGAGAACCATGGGGTGGCAGCACRCCCCTGGCACATGCAGAGACACCTGGGAGGCACCGGCCAGCCCCGGGCCAGAGCGGGGGCAGCTCCAGATTAAAGAAGGGATAAAACTGGGCCTGTCACAAGCCAGAAGCAGCACTCGGCAGTTTCAGCCAGGGAACACCCATTCCCCAGCACTCCTCTGGCAGAGGTCCATCAGTACGGCCCAGCTCTGTTTTTAAACTGATGTAGGGTCTAATGCCATGCTGGAGGGATCAGATCTCCCTTGGTTTCATGGAGGGGAAGGAGGGCAAAAGGGACCCAAAGTTTAAGATGATTTATTCACACACACTTTGTATCACAGCCCCACCTCTCTCCCAAACCAAACACTGACCATGGTGGTTATGGAATGACTCAGGCCCAGCTTCCAACAGAATCCCCCACAGAAAGGGTAGAGCACAACAGGGACAATCCCACACCCAAGGAGCCAGGCCAGGAAGAGCTGAGGGTACAGCCCCAGGGCACAGGTGACACACTCCCCTTTCCCAGGGCCTGTCAGACAGAGCCAGCCAGGATACAGCCCCATGGCACAGCATTGGACAGGGCTGGGCTGAGCCCTGACCTGCTGCCAGCTTGACCACGGCCCCATCCCRGGAAAGCCCCTGGATGGGGAGAGCATCCCACCACCTACCCCCACACAACCGTTTGGATACAGCCATTAGTGCCATCTCCAGCCTTGAGCTCATCCCTGTGGGAAAGTGAGGAGGAGCAGAGGGGAGGGCCTGGGGCTGCTCTGGACCCATCCTGGGGTGGAGGGTAAAGGCAGAAGCTCTTCGGACCGCTCCAGCCATCATGGTGCAGGTCAGGAAACTCTTCCTCCCAAATAAGCAGCCCCAGGTGTGTGAAGTTCATCTGAATGCCCCTTTTATTGAACGCCGTGATAGTGCAGTGGGAACATGGAACAGGGTTAAGACTGCGTAAAACAAAAGCTGGAAGAGCAAGAAGTTTCAAAAGAAAAAGAAGGAAAAAAAGGTTAGACCAGTTAAACCAGCATCGGAGTGGAGACGCACGGGGGGTTTAATGTAGTGTTAAAGGATAAACTCGAGCGTCTCCTGCACGTGCCCCACACCAAACCAGGCCGTTTTTAAAGTCTTGAGTGGGAAATGAACGGGTCGTGTCCCAGCTGAGCCCACGCTGGGTGGGCAGGAGGCACCGACGCGGGTTCGGAGGAGTCCCGGGGGCTCCCACACCACGCAGCTGCACGGGAAGAGCTCCTATGCCAGTTCATAAACATCTTCCTTTTCCTAGTGATGATTACATATGTGATAGATAGTTCTCTAGGCAACACGTTTCAATGAGAGTCAACTCTGGGGATACACAGCCCAATCTAACAATGAGAAATGCGCTCGCAGTCCAACAGAAGCTTGGCTTCCCTTTCCCCAGGAAAGGAGGTGGAACCCTCTCTCCCCTCCACAGCATGTTGGGGTCCCGCTGGAGTCCCCTGCTGCAGCTATTCTTCATCGGAGGAAGAGCTCTGATCCAGGGGGTACACCATGAACATCACGTCCGGCCGCGATGGGACAGCGGGATGGCCAGGCCGCACGATCTCAAAGCCCAAGAAGCTGAATGTCTTCAGGAGTGGAGCTACCAAAGAGAAGGATATCTGTTACCACCAGGAATGATCCTCTCTACCTGCCTTGCCCTCAAGCCGTGAATATCCAAGTGCATGGGACACCCTACATGAGTGCATCCAGCTTTCTGCACAGAGGAGCCACTTGAAGGTGACAGCCCTCTCCAACMGTGGGTTTTGTCTCCTCCTGTGCTCACTGCAGCTGCTCCTAAGTGTGGACGGATTTTAGCTCTGCAGCTGAGCAGCTTTGTCCATGTTTCTCCTGCAATGTTTCTTCCATTCCCTCCAAGAAACAGCAATGGTTGGTCATCTCCCTGTACCAGTTGCACATCCCCGCTTTTCCAGGACACATGTGGCCATCCCACAGGTTTTATCCTGCCCCAGCACCCCTTGAGCCCTGGAAGTGGGACAGACAGCAGCAAACAGGAATCTGCTTTGGGACTAGGCAGATATTTGCTGTCTCCATGAGGAGGTCCTGGAGCTCAGTGGAAACTCCAGATAGCTCCGCACAGCTCGAGGTGGGACCCCAGGAAAGTCACCATCAGTTACATGTGGGAATTCAGAGTGGGGCCAGCCCAGAAGCCTCCACACCTTGGGGCTGCCAGACACAGTTCTGTGACACTGTGCCTGTCACTGAAGCAATGGCTTCCCTGTGACCCGTGACAGTCACCCTGGTGCAGCATCCCATCCCTAGGGCACCCTCGGGTGATCAGCTCCAGGCCATGCAGAGGAGCTCCTGGAGATACTTTCCAGGCAGCACCGAATTCCAGCTGCACAGATGAGGACCCAGGATCCGGAGCACTCCAGATCTCCTACAAACAACCCTGGTATCAGCTGTCCCCTGTCCCCAGCCTCCACAGGGGCCACCTACGCAACTGGTGCTGGTGGTGACATAACAGCCAGGACTTGATCTGGAAATTGTTCTTGGCATGGTAATATGGGATGATGACATCTTCCTGGGCTCAGCTCATCTTAGCTCTACTAACGCCCTTCCTTTTGGAGAAGCCAGTGCAGCTCATGAAGCTGCGGAGTAAAATTAGAATTGGGGTTGGAATTACTCGCTGGGATACAGCCTGTCTGGTGGGATTTAGAGTGACACGTCCCCGGCCTGGTACCGCCCCCAGCCCCCGCGCTGTAATCCCTCACCCAACACATCTATCTTTAGATCCTAATGCAGCCCCCGAAGCCATAAGCGTCTTGAGCTAGGGCCAGGATTACCTATAAGTCTGGGAAGGACAAAAGTGCCAGGAGATCTTTAAAAAGCTGATGAATTACAGGGCAACAGGCGCCAAGTGCTTGTTTCCCATCTAGTAACTCCTCCCTGGTTTCTCTTTTCACATCACAGCAGCCTGATGCCAAACAGAGACTTCACTGCTCACCAAAAGGGGAATATTAACTGATTCTGGATGAGAAAATCCCCCCAAATCATTCAGGAGCAGCTTTCTGCACCAGAGTATTTAATGGCAGGGCAGCAAAGCAGATCTTACCATGGAATCCCAGGCTGGTTTGGGCTGGAAGGGACCTTAAAACTCATCTAGTTCCASCCCACTGCCATGGGCAGGCACACCTTCCACTAGACCAGGTTGCTCCAAGCCCCATCCAGCAGATCTGCTGGAGAAACCACAACACTGCCTCACCCTTACCTTCCAAAAAGGGCTTATTTCCTCCACAGGAAACTCTTCCCATAAGAATTATGCATGTAACAACCCCTGCAATAGGAGGGTGCCTTGAGCCTTGCCCTGGGATTACCAAGTTTCTCTACAGCTTCAGCAGGACCATGTGCGATATCGGGAGCAAACCCGAGCATGGGGCCAGCCCTCACCTCGATCTTCTCTGCTTTTTCTGAAGCAGATGAAGACGTAGTTGACTTTCATTTTTTCTTCAGCAAACTCCAGCAGTGCTGACAACCTGCCAAGGAGGGGGAAGACAAAAGGACATCAGCTCTGGAAAGTCCTGTCCTGAGGAAGCCTCTGAGCATTATCAAATTATCAACTGTTTGGATGTTTTCGGACACAGATTGTTTACAGCCCCCTTCCAGCGAACAATGGGTGCTGAAACAATGGGCTTCCTGCCCTGCGGATCCAAGAGCCGTCCTTGCCCGGAGTCACGACAAGTCCCTGTCCTCCCAGCCACAAACACCCTCCCCACCCGTGGTGCTTTGGGACTGAAGCCTTCGTAGACAGGAAGTGGAATATCRCAGCTGCTCCTGGGCTAGGCTGCATTCCCTGGCAATGCACATGGGGGATCTGGGAGTTCTGTGCTTTTTGGGAAAGAAAACCACGCAGAACCAAGCTCACGGCAGGCACAAAAGGAGAACAAATCATCCCCCGGGAACGTGTGCGCAGGCAAAGCCATTTCCTGAGCGCACCGGCTGGATGGCACAGCTGCTGCCCCTGAATCCTCGCTTCCTGCCTTTCCAGCTGGATTATTTCTGCCACCTCTTGATGGAAGCGGCGCTGCAGTAACCCCTCTGYGAGCCCCTGGGGTGGCACATGGAGCCACCGCTGTCACTCGTAGCCACTGGCGCTGCCAGCGCGGTGACAAACAGGCCTTCGCTCCACATCTCATTAACTGGCCGTCAGCACAGCGCAGGAGATTAAATTTGCAAGGGTTCTGTTAATATGTTAATGAACTACTTTAATTATGGCTTCTCCTCGGCTGTTTCACCCAGCTAAAAATARCCTGACAAAATTGCGCTTTAAGTCACAATGACACTGGCAAATAAATCCCCTCCCACAAGGACCCACTCCCTGGAGAGCCCAGGGATTTATGGGCCAACCAGAGAAATTACACAAACATTTGTCTGGACTGAGAGTCAAATGAGACAAGTGTGAGACAGCAGCAACACTGCCACTTCCTGAAGGTGCTCAGTGATGGGCTTTTCCTTTATTAGCTTGAGTCACTGAGGGATGAAGCCCACTCGGAGATTTAGGAGGAGCTGACTGCTCCGCAGAGGAATCCAGCAAAGCCACATCTACGCTGCAGTGGAGACCTCTGGCACAGCACTTGGCAGGAAGGAGCTGCTCTGGAAGCTGCGTTTACACAAACTTCCCAGAGCAGAGCTGTCTGGACAAAACAAGACCGGATTCTGCCAAGAGAAAAATCAGAGCTCCTGGCAGAGCCTGATGCCAGTGCGGCAGCGCTCCAAGAGCAGATCCACCTACTGACGAGGAGAGCATTAATAGGATGGAGCGTTTTTTCTTCCCTGAAAGAGAGGAAAACCTGCCAAGATAGATTTGCCAAGTGGCCAGCAAAAAAATAAAATGAAAAAATAATAAAATATCAGAGGCTTGTTGGCTTTCCATACCAAAGTGTGCAAAAATTCACTCTGCTTATTTATTGCTTGTTTTTTGTTAGTGTTGGGACTCAAAAAATAGAAACTCATTTGGAGTGTCACTGGGGGAAAATTATTCCTACAGGGGACTCTGCAGACAAGGGAGCAGGACGTGCTTCAGACACACAAACCAGGAACAGAGCTGCCCTTGCACAGCCCATTCTCCCTGCACACAGCATAGAATCCCAGGATGGTTTAGGTTGGAAGGGACCTTAAAGCTCATTTTGTTCCACCCCCTGCCATGGGCAGGGACACCTTCCATTAGTCCAGGTTGCTCAAAGCCTGTCCAGCCTGGTCCTGGACACTTCCAGGGATGAGGAGTCCATCCACAATCACCCATGTAAGCAAAGTCCTGTACCCCCAGAGCCACGGCTGCAACTTTGGAATCCTGAACTTACCCTTCTTTGCTTCCATCAGCTAATAATCCATCAGGGATTTCCACAAAGAGGCTCTGGTTTGAGAGCACTGCATCCCAGGAGGAGGTCTTCACCTCTGTGACCTTGTACTGGAAGTGGACAATGTGAGGCTTCCCTTCGTGCACTGGGACATCTTGGCTAACAGTGATCTTCTCGTCCTGGGAAAACAAAACCGTAAAGTCTTGAACAGCCAGGGGACAACTGGAGAGAGCAAATGCAAAGAAATGGTCTTAGAGTTTTACTGAAAAGAGGATTATGCTTTTCCCTTCCCTTTTTGCTGGTTCAGGGACACATCACACAGTTCTCAGCCCTCCGAGTGATTTCTGGCTGTGTTTTCCTGTTAAGGGAATGTAGTTTTGCATACTGACATAATATTAAATTTCTGGGTAGAGGACTCCACTCCCTCACCGCAGGCTCCAGCCACATCTGGTGTGGTTCATGAACCACCCTTCCAAGAACACAATTGGACCCAACACACTGGCAGAGCTTCTGCAGCTGCAGTCCGACCAGTTTCGGTGCCTTCCCCATCGCCAACACAGCCTCTGTTCCAGGAGTGACCACAAATTGCTTTCCCAGATTTTATAACCAATGGTTTGCCTCCTGGTGTAAAGGAGGAAAACACAGAGCGCAGGGAGATCCCAGAGCAGAGCTGAAGCTTGTGAGGAGGTCTTTCCAGAACCCACAAACATACACATTCTTCCCCTGTCCTGCCCCACGAGAATGCCAAGCATGTGGATCGCCTGGGATCAGCTCAGCAGTTCCTAGAAAACAATTCTGTGGYTAAAACTCCATTCCTTCAGACAACTCCTGCAGGCACTTGGCTTGCCCAGTAATGATTTCCATGTTTCACTGCAAAGAGCTCCAGTGAAACAGCAGAGCCCTGAGTTAACACTGTCACTGCAGTGGAGCTGAACCGTCCCCTGTGCTCAGTGACAGCTCATGTGTCCCTGTCCCTCACATTCACAGGCACCTGCACAGCTGTGAAGGGCAGAGGTCAGACAGATATCTGAGGTCATGTCCACTGTGCTCATGGGAGTGCCTGGAAAGTCACATGTCCCTCCATCCTTGGCAGGTGGGTGGGCAGTGGTTCACTCCACTGGGTCATTGGGTGAGCAGCTGTCCAGCCTCCAGGTATTTTATTTTAACAGGGCGATTAATTCAGCAGCTCCTTACAAGCCCTTCCAGGCTCCTCAAGGCACCCTCCCAGTGCTTTAATTCCTATTACCTCATGTCTTAAAATAGATGCCCCTTGGTTTGACTATTGTATGACAGAGAAGCCACCGAGGACATTAATGCTGGTGACAAAGTAACACCATGTGCAAATTGGGAGCTGCTCGGCCTTGGAAAGCAGAGCAGAGGAAGCTGCCATTCGTTGAAAGCCCACAAAGCTGAGCTGAAAAACAAGTTTACACTTCACCAGAATAAATATCCTGTAGGAAATAAGTTTTTCATCGAGTTTGAAAGAAGTCTGAGTGGCTGAGCTCAGTTTTAAGCCAAGTACACAAGAAATGCACTGAGAGCTGCTCCAGTGAGGGCAGGCTGTGATGGAGCCAGCAGAGAGAGGCAAGGCTGAGTACAGAGGTACTTAAAAAAAAACAAATCCAAGGGGATTATGTGCACATCCTTCAGCAGTGACTTTATAGGAGCCTTTACAGTTGTTGTTACAGTGCAAAAAGCATTTCTGTTCCAGAAAACACCTGTCTCTCAGAAAAGCTCACAGATTATACTTCTCCCATGCTCACAAAACCAAAACCAGGGTGAGGAAGGTAAGGAAAGCAGGCTGGGATTGACACGTGRAAGGTGTGCCTTTGGGTGGGAAGACTGGCATTGCCATATGAAGGGAAAAGCATTCCGAATAATTTGGTTTGGAACTTCCTTGTCACCAGAAGTTATGTCCAGGGCTCCAAACCCAGTGAGGTTGTTCCACTGAAACCTCCCTGTGACAGCCCAGGAGCCAAAGGCAGCACGACCACAGGGATTAACAGAACCAGTTCCTCCGGTTCAGTGGGAATTAGGTTTACTCACCCTGGCTTGGGCAGGTGACACTTTATTTCTAGGCATCCAAACAGAGATGCCGGGAAAGAGAAGGGCTCTGTGGGTTGCTCCTGTGAAACAGCAGCAGCCCAAAATTCTTTGGAAGCTGCTCAAAGCAAAATCCTGTTTACACAACAAGCATTCGATTTTAGTTCGCCCCAGAAAAATCCCCTCACAAAATCCCCCTGCCATGTTACCGTGGGAAAAAAACCTCCCACCAGACTCTGTTTTACCCAGCAGCCCACACCCCCGGCTCTCCAGCCCTCGGCTCCGTTTCAGCGACAAAAGCTGCAAGGACCAACTTCCATTTGGTTCCAATTCATTGAGCACAAGATTTTCCAGCCCAGCTCCGCTCCTCAGATGTCCCGGGAATGACGGGGGGAGGCCCCGGCGTGTTGGCAGGGTCAGAAGGAAGGATGTTATGATCCACCCCGGCCAAGTGGCTGGAGAAAGCCATGGATCACCCGCTGCTGGCACGTGGTACACCTGTAGCCTCCTGCCAAGTTTGCCAGCCAGGGCACGTCCTGGGCTGTGCAGCACCGGCACCGGTCGCTCTGGCATTCCCAGCTCCAGCAAAGCTCCCCGGATGGAGGGCTGAGCTTTAAGTCTCTTAACACARAAATGCCAACACCTATAGGGAGCCCCAGTTTATAGCAGTGTTGCACCCGAGCGCTGCGTGCGCCGGAGGCAGGCGCGTTCAGAAAGGTCATCCCTTGGACTGGAACAGCTGATACAGCTGGAAAAAGGACTTAAGCTTTTGGATCCAGATGCCTTTCCAGGTCATGCTGATGGCTGCTGGCTGAAAAGCTCAGGCTGCTGTAACTACAGCACTGCCAGACTGAGCGGGCAACTGAGAGGGCAGGGAGAGCCCCCTAACCCCCCTGAGGTCTGACACACCTCAAATCTCTGGGGTCAGTTCTGGGCCCTCCGTTCCAAGACGGACGCTGAGGGGCTTCCCAGAGATGTGAACGGAGCTGGGGAAGGGCCTGGAGCACAACTCTGATAAGGAGCAGCTGGGGGGCTCAGCCTGGAGAAAAGGAGGCTCAGGGGGGACCTTCTGGCTCTCCACAACTCCCTGACAGGAAGGTGCAGCCAGGTGGGGGTCGGGCTCTGCTCCCAAGGAACAAGGGATGGGATGAGAGGAAATGGCCTCAACCTATGCCAGGGGARGTTGGATATTAGGGAAAATGTTTTCACCAAAAGGGTTGTCCAGCCCTGGCACAGGCTGTGGAGAGAAGTGTTGGAGTCACCATCCATAGGGGATGTAAAAGCCCTGTGGATTTGGCACTTGGGGACATGGGTTAGTGGTAAACATGACAGTGCTGGGGGAACAGTTGGACTCAATGACCTTAGAGGGTTTTTCCAACCCACATGATTCCATGATTCTTTGTTACAGAAGGGGCTGATTTTCTGACAGGTTCTGCTAGTTTTGTCAAGCAATAAATCCAGGAAGAATTCCATCCATATCTATGGGATGCAGCTATCTGGATGACACTCCCCCTGCCTACACAGCACTGCCAAAATCTGTGTGAGTTCAAGCCTGTACTGGAATCAAACACTCCAAAGTCTCTAAAGCGTGATTCCTTCCACTTTCCTCCTCCTTGCTGAGCCCATTTTCTGCCTCTGGGCCTTGCCTGGTGCACACATGAGGCTTGGCAAAAGTGGCTGACAGGAGTTTTGGCTGCAGGGTCCCATTTCCCACCCAGAGGGGATTCTTTACTTGTCATCAGCCCTCTTGAAGGTATTTTTGTACCTTCTTTCTGTGACAGGAAGCCTGCTGTGCTGCTCCCCTGGAGTTTGTACCCCCCAACATCTGTGACAATTCACCACGAGCACTAAACTGATCGGACGTTGTCACTGGAGGCTCAGAGGCTGACGTTTCTTCACAAGGGAAGCAGGTGAGGAAAGTGCTAAAAATTCACGAAAGGAAACTGAAAGCAACCATGAAGTCTGTGATTCTCTCAGGAACTCCAAGAGGAGACTCTGGGAGCTGTGGCCCAGAAGGGTCCGTATCTTTTCATCATGTAACATCTGTCTGCCGCCCACRGGTTAATTAAAAATCAGGTTTAACACCTATGGCAACACCCCTGGCTCAACAGCCAAATTTGCAAGGTGAGCATAAATTCAGGCTGCCTCATCTAAATGGAAGAGCAGCCCTTGTCTCAGAAAGGAGACAGATATGAGCCAAAGTCACACAAGTGCCAATTATTCTACAGGAAGGAGCAGTCAGGTCTCCTCAGTTGAAAGGAAAGGTCCCATGGAATGAAGAGGGACACAAAATGAGAGAGCTGCAAGTCTGCAGACACACACCCTTGCTGATCTCGCCCCACCTGCACTCATGTTCTAGAAGCACCCCTGTCTGGGAGCTGGATGGCTGCCTCTCCCATCTGCACCTCGGTTCAGGCAGCTCCCAGGCCCTGACAACTTCACCTTCCGGACCAGGACACAAGAAGGAGCTTATCAACCCTCCCCTCGCTGCATTTCACCTTTCTGCTTCCTGCTTCCTCTCTCTGCCAGACATTTCAGAAGCCCTTTCATGTTTTGATAAAGCAGGCTCTGCATACAATAGCTGCAGCAGGCCCCTGGGAGCAGGCTGGTGAATGATCTACTGCACAATGGTCTCTCATTTCTTAATAAACAGGTGATACTTAAGCAGGAGAGCCTTGCCTGCAGCTCAGTCACTGAAAAATTGCCTGTTCTCCCACTTACTGGAGTTCTTTGCATTTATTCCCATCAGACTGCAAAAGGAACTGAACACAGTTGTAACATGGGTACAGGTCAATGTTTAGATGTTAAATCTTTCTCACCTTATATATCAGAGCTGAAAGAGAAGGATCCCTGCTACCCCCTCGCCCACCGGGGATCTTCGACAGTGGGTGAGGGGCATCAGGAGCACCACAGAGGCCCTGGAACGATGTGCCTGCAGCACTGCAGCTGGGGACAGTTACTCAAAGGTAAAATACTACTGCAAGAAAAAAGAGAGAAAACCAGGTTACATTAGCAGGGATCATGTTTCGGAGGCTCCAGCTCCTCAAAACCCCAAATCATTTGTCTCCCTGCTCCTCCACAGAACCCAGATGGCAACATTGAAACCACCCATTGCCCCAGCGACACCAGAACCCAGTGGCACCAGAGCCCGGCGAGTTTCCTGAGGAATGGAGGAGGAGCCAGAGCCAGGAACGAGAGAGAGTGCTGAGCAACCTCATGCTAATAAGGGAGGCCTGGACGGCTGCCAGGAGCAGATGGCTGGGAACGCATGACCAGATGAGCACACATTTTCTAGAGACAAATATCTACAAATAGATCAACAGGGCCCAGGAGGAGAAGGTTTAAGTTTCACATTTTCAAACCCAGGAGGAGTGAAGAGCTGGTTCTTCAGACACCTTTAATACACTTCACAATGTCCAAAAGCGACATTTTCACACACATATGAAGCATCCTCCACCCCAACCTTAAAAATTACAAGTTCACCCCACAGAGGTACTTTGAACAGCAAGAAAACACATTTCCCTTGCAGTTTCCAAGTTTGTTTGGAAGTCCTACACACGGTCTTCCAGGGTCGCTTTGGACAGAGGCATTAATACCTGTTCTAGCCTTTTAGGAAGCTCATCAAAGCAAATTATTTTACTCTTGGAGCTTTGGTTCCTCTCTCAGCTCAGCAGTGTTTCTCTGGCACAGCCTGCAAAAGCCATGCAGGGAAACCAGTCCGTCCCCAATGCTGCCATTATGAAACACGCCAGCACAAAGTTATGGAAGCACCACCAAAACAATGGGGTGAGGGAGGGTTTCTGTGAGCACAGAGTGAGGAACGAGGCTAAAGTGGATAAATTCTGCAGCTGTACTGACAACTTACTGTCTGTCCTGAAACTTCTCACTTGAGCTGTCACCAATACAGTGTTTTTCCACTCTAATCCCTCTCCACGAGGCAGACAGGCTTAAGTATCCAAACACCAAGTATGGAGCTGCACTGTCAGAACCACCTGAACCGCCTAGAAACACGGAATCACACTGGTTTGGGCTGGGAGGGACCTTACAGCTCATCTCATTCCATCCCCTGCCATGGGTAGGGACACCTTCCACTAGACSAGRTTGCTCCAAGCCCCCTCTAATCCAGCCTTGTAACCTGCCTGTGCTGGCTGCAAGCAAACTACTAAAATCTGGCATTTCTGAGTGCCAAAAACACAACTCACAACTGCAATTATGACACAAGGCAGAATTTGCCRTGGATCTCTGCTTACCACCTCCCACCAAAACCATCTTTCTACAGGAAACACTAATATTCTTCCTCCACATATTCCCACCCCAGGGTCGCCAGACGGGGCTCTGGGGCAGCATTCCCATGTGCTAGAGCAGGGACCTCTTGGAGAAAACGCTGTTTAAATACACCAGGAGATGTCCRGGGGCAAAGCCGGGTGTTTTGTGCTCCCTGGCGTGCCTGGGGCTATCAATGGGCCAGTGTGTGTTCAGTAGTAGTGGATGTCGAGAGGATGACAAAGCACTTTGTGCCGTCCCCACCCCCAGAAAGCTGTTGGCAGCTTTGTTATTCCCTTCCCTCCTCCCTCACCCCTCCAGCCAACAATGTACTATTGATAGCTTTTTCCAACTTGCAGCCAAGGCATCAAGAAGCTGGATAATGAAGTGGAGTTGTGGGGAAAAAAAAAATAAAACAGAGAGGCAGTTTTCATGCAAAGCAGCCCAAGACACTTCCCAGTTTCACTTCCTCTGGCACATGCAGAAGTCAAAACACCAGCCCCCTTCAGCCGCTGCCTGCACATCCCTGGCCCAAACCTGCGCTCCACCACTATCCCCCCCAAAATCAGGGTCCCTCCACACCACCACTACATCCCYAGGATTGGGGGTTCCGAGAGCAGCACCCTCAGGCAAGAGAGTGTGTGGGGGGCAGAGATTAAAAGGGCTYTTTCTTTCTCCAGCTGCGCTTCAGCTCTCTGGGAAGAAATTCATGCAAACACACAACAACGTCTGATTCCTCCGTGCATCCATGCACAAACAGCAACTCTCCCTGAGGCCTGCTTATAACTTAAAAGTTAGGCTTGTGCTCCCTTCTGACATCTCTCCTCCTTGGAGAAGCTGCTTTCCTGCAGATTGGTTGAGATTAAGATGCATTTAGATCACCAAGGCCTTTCCCTGGAGAAACTCCTCAGTAAAAGCTGCTTGGCTGAGCTCTGCCCGAAAGGGGAGCTGGAAGCCAGTGTTACACGCTCATCCCGCGGGTGTAATTTTAACTCACTAAGCTCCCAGGGATCCCAGCTCCGTGCCCTGTCCCTGGGAAGTGCAAAGGGCAGCTTGGCAACTTCAGAACCCCGTCACAGCTGCTCCTCAGCAGCCTTTGCACTTGGAGCCAKACTGGGACCACCACCAGCACCTCGGGGACTGAAAGCAGCATATTTTCCTGTGTTTTGGGGGTTTTACTTGTTTTGAACACTTAGACCAGCTGGAAGGCTACACAGAGCTCCCCTGACATTCGAGAAAATGACACTCTTTTGTTTGCTTTCTTTTCTGCCCTTTCCCGAAGCAGGCTCTGGAGATGCAGCTGCACTTCGCCCATAATAATAATCATATCTGCAATTATTATTGCAAGACACATATCCAGGAGCCCGATTTGAGGAGTAAATTGTAAATAACCATCTGATGAACACAGTACAGTTCAAGCATCTCCCACACAGGCAGCGGCCAAGAACCGAGGCTGCTTCATAAGCATCCTCTGGGCTCTTATCGGCGACAGAGGYGCAGGAAATGACACTCTGGGGACTCTAAACAAGGAACAGACACACGAGATAAATCGGTCAGCTGAGAAAAAGACACAGATCCTGCAAGTTCGTGCCTGCTGACACCCACCCTGCCTGGAAAGGCCACCTTCCCCCAGGCAGAGAGAGGTGCGAAGGGTGCGGGGAGGGAGTGCTCGGACCCCGCCGCGGCGAGGGCTGCTCAGCGAGAGGTGCTCAGGCCCCGGTGAGCCCAGACCCACCCCCGGTGAGTTCCTCCATGGGAAAGCGACGTCTCGACGGGGATTTTAAGCGGGGAAAGGCGGATCGGCCTCCCCACGTCCCGCGGCCTTCCCACGTCCCGCGGCCTCCCCGCCGCCTCAGCGCCCGCCCGCGCCCCGGGCCCGCCCGCCGCCGCCGCCGCCGCGCTGGGGAGCGAGGGAGGGAGGGCGGGGAGCGCGCCGCGCACCTGTCCTGGGTGTTTATCATCCTGGGCTCGCTCCGGTGCGGCTGCGGTCGCTGTCGGCACTGGTGCCCGGCTGCGCCCGGCTATGCCCTGGCTGTGTTCCYGGCTGCGTCCCCACTCCGCTCCGCTCGGCGCCGCGCTCCGACTGACCCCGCGGGCCCGCGCGCGGACACGCCCCCCGCGCCGCGCGCGCCCGGCCTCGGCCCCGCCCCGCCCCGCCGCGCGCGGGCAGCCTGGGAACCCACCGCCCCAAACAAAGGCGCGCGCCCGGCCACGCCCCCGCCTCGCACCTCCCCCCGCCGGTGACGTCACCGAGCTGCGCGGCCGCGCGCGCCCCGCGCGTTCTTGAGGGGTGAGGGGCGCGCGCCTGAGGCTCCCGGTTCTCCCCAGGCTCCGGTTATCCCCTCAGGCTYCCGCTTCTCCCCTCGGGCTCCCGTTTATCTCCTGGGTCCCGGTTCTCCACGGGCTCGCGGTCCTCCCCTCAGGCTCCCAATTCTCTTCGGGCTCCCGGTTCTCTTCCCAGACCCTTGTGGGGCAGGACTCAGGTAGCCYCGGCTGGCAGCCTGGGCTGTGGGAAGTGACAAGGCCCAGGCAGGAACTGGGGCAGAGGGGGGTGGAGAAGAGGTTTGGAAACAGCAGGGCCGAGGAATGAACAGCTGAGCACTGGTGGAGCCACACAGAACAAGCCAGTGGTGCAGAGGTGAGAGACTGGGAAGAAATTCTTCCCTGTGGGGGTGGTGAGGCCYTGGCACAGGTTGCCCAGAGAAGCTGTGGCTGCTCCATCCCTAGAAGTGTTCAAGGTCAGGTCGGACAGAGGTTGAAACAACCTGGGATAGTGGAAGGTGTCCCTGCCCATGGCAGAGGGGTTGCAACTAGATGAGATTTAAGGTCCCTTCCAACTCAAACCATTCCATGATATGATGATACTATATCCTGCTTAAAGTGTGTTGCTGGTGCATAAATTGTGGCCTGGAATACAACAGGCTCATAACCTGGATAAGTAGAAGCTGGAGTAGGGAATGAACATATTGATAACAGGATGTGGAGCTGCCCATGGCAGGGTTCTGCAGGGGCTTTTGGTGAGCAGTGTATCCATTAGGGAAAGGCAGTCACACAGACAAAGATGAGGCTCCTGGAGAACCAGGCAGATTAAAGAGCTTGTGGGATTCAGTCCTGCAGAGCTTGGTGGGTGCTGATCCTTCACATGGGGTCAGAGACTGAGCAGCCCTCTGGAAGAGAAGCTCTGGAGTCCCTGTRGATGCCAGCCTTGGAGTCTTGGAGAATCTCACAGCGACCCATGTGGCCTCACCCCTGGGTGAACTCAGCTGTGCCCCACGTAGGAGCGGTTCAGGCTTCTGAGTGACACGTGCAGCAGCCCAAGGTGCAGTGCCTCGGTGGGCTCAGGGACTCYGGGATCTGACAGGCAGCCCTGGGCATGGGCTTCCCGGTTCCCAGCGCAGTGGTGCTGCCTCTCGCTCGGCAGGAAGGGACCAGCTGTTCTGCAGAAAGCTGGACACCAGCCAGGGCCCAAGTTCAAACAGAGCCCATTAAATGGCCTTTTCCCCCTTCCTCCGCATTTCCAGCCCTGCTTGTAGCCTTGATTCTATTTATAATGCCCAGGAAAAGCGAGCTGAGACTTTCCCACAGTGCTGGCTTCTCAGGCGATTGTTGTTCGGGAAGCTGGAATGTACATAGTATTATTTTTGTATCCCCCTGGGAAGGGTTTTTATTTTTTATTGCGTGTCGCTCTGTGTCCCCATCTGTGCTGAGGAGGAGAGTGTGTGAAGCACAAGGTGTCCGGTGCTGCTTGTGGCTCTCGAACACTTTGCTGCGGCTGGTTTGGTGTCTGTGCCTATGAGCCCCTTTTGGGGAGAGTGGTGGGTGCTCTGAGAGGCGTCCTGACAGCCATGGGGATGGAAGCCAAAAAGGGCATCGCTGGTAGCCCCTGTTTTGGTGCCAAACCCTGGGAGCGCCCGTCATGTCGCTTGCTCTGTACCTCAATGTCCCCTGTGTGCAGAGGAGGGAACACCAAGAACCCTGCTGGGAGCAATGGGCTCATCATTCCTGCTCTGCCCAGGCTTTGGCATCGAGATGTGCCCTTGTGCTGCAGTTTTGGTCTGGCAGAGCTGCCACATGAGGCTGGGCCTGACAACCAGGGTGTGGGGTCACTGTTTGTGTGGTTCCAGTGCCAGCGGGTACTTTATTTGCCTTTCTTGGCCATGCAAGGCTGTTCCCTGCACTGAGCTGCTGTGGATATTCTGGGCATGGCTGGGCTGTGGCAGCTCTGCGCTGGCCCTGAGCTCCCCACACTCCCGCACAGGCGGGTATTTCACAGAGCAAGAAACACCTTTGCTTGGATTCAGGTCCTGCCTGTCCTCTCCCTTGCCACTGTCACCTGGCAGCACTGCCTGCAGTGCTTCTGGCTGTCCCATTCCCTACCCTGCAATGCCCTGCACCGCTCCATTCCCTCTGTGCCACAGGGCCTTCCTGCTGTCCCTGGGTTTTATCACCCTGTCCAGGAGTTTGGCAGTGAGAAATGCTGTTGCACCACATTTCTGGATGGTTTCTTTTTGCCACAGCCAGTCTGATGCAGGATGGGCACCTCCAAATAGCTTTACTCTTTGTCATGCTGGGTTCTGGGGTTGATTATCCCGAATTCTAGATGCAGAACAGATGACATCTGCAACCTCTCTGTTTTAGAGGCTTGCAAACACTAATTGAGCATCTCCTTAATTATTGTGATTAAATGTGGACTGTGTAGCTCTTAAAAATACTTTCCATGAGGACAAACTATGGAGAGAAGTGATAAATTCTTCCCCAGCTGGGGAATGGAGACTCAGAGCCCCTCTGTGCCTGGAGCTGGTGACACTCATGTCCTGGAGCTGCCTGACACTGGGACAGAAGCTCCTAGATGGGAGAGAGGCGAGGCCAAGGCAAGACCGCTCGGTCACAGCCTTCTTGCGCACAGGGCTGACAGCAGAGACACTGCCCAGATGTTCAGGGCCATGGAGCAAGCGGGGTCCCTGCAGGACAGGCTGTCTTTCCAACATTTGCTCCGTGCTCTTCCTTGGCTGCAGCAGTCCTGGCTCTGCYTGTGTGTGAGAAAGCGCCAGGAGCGAGTTCACCAGCTTGTCCRGCTCCATGGCCACGCGGTCACAGGGGCTCTCGCCGACCTCGCGGTGACACGGCCACTCAGAGAAGGGAGACAGCTCTACTGCACRGGGGATTGTACCAGGGAAGAAGCGGGATACAGCCCTTCCCTGTGCCTGTTCCCCCAGGGAGTACTGCACATCTGACCCTCGGCTGTGCCCTTCCCATGGAGCAGAGTGTGGGCAGTGGTGGGGGGTGTGATGGGCACCCACAGGCGCAGTTCCTTGGTACCTGCAGCAGCGCTGCATAGCTGGCTGTGCTTAAAAGTGTTGCCTAATGGAAAACACTTCCAGAGGTTTCCAGACAAAGAGGGAAAAGGGTTGGTAGCTTTAAATGTAATTAATACCCTGTAGTTATTTAAAAACATCATTACAAATGTGTCATTCAGAACTTTCTAGGGCTGGACACGTATCTGGGGATGTAATTAAGTTTTCAACAGTGCCTTTTCATCCCCCTTCTGTGACTACTTCTTTTTTTTTGGTAATGTGAGGTTCTTGTTTTCCTAAGGGAAAAACAAAAATGAACACTGCCAGGGAATTTTGTTTTCATACCTCAATCCCAGCCCTTCTGCCAGCTTGGTCTTCCTGTGCTGACATGTCTGTGTCTGTTACAGCCACAACAGCACCAGGAGCATTCCTGGGATTTTGGCTCCTTGTGTTTTGAGGTGAGCTGTGCATAAATTCCCTAAAGCTGGCCCATCTGTGCATCTGGAATTGTGTCCTGCGTGTCCATCTCCAAGGTGGGTTTTAATTGTATGAAYGGTTGTATGAATTGGTTGCTGTCACTCACCCGTGTCTTCGATCTGCTTCACATCTGTAACAACAAACGAGGTTCCTTCCAGACCGGCTGATAGTTTTCTGCTCTCCCTTTATATTTCCAATGGGATGAGTTGATTCCTTGGCAGACCTGCCTGGAGCTGAGGGTCAGATTTAAGGCACGTTGCTGACATCAGTGGCTTTCTTTTTTAATGAGCTTTGTCAGAATTCGTTCTTTAGCCATCAAGCGGTGCCAGCGCAGAGTTCATGCATGAGCTGAGCTGAAACCTGCTCGGTGTGAATTAGTGATGAGGGAAAAGGAGGTCAGAGAACGTCTCGTTTCAGAGAACGGTGATAACCGATGTGTTCAAGGCCTGGAACCAGAGTATGGGCAGAAGAAAACTTCGAAATCATGACAAGGGATGAATTCCTTCTGCTATGCTCTGAGGAGGTGTTGTCCCTCCTCATGCCAGTGGTTTTGCGTCAGCGCCAAGCAAAGATGTTCCCATGCAGCCTGAATTTGGGCAGTGTTGGGGTGGGCTGAGGAGCTGGAAGGTGTCAGCGGGGCAAGCTGGTCATGTGACATGGTAGCTCACCATGAGAGAAGTCTGTCAACGGACTTGTGTCACCAATGAGCGCTGTGCTCCAGCAGGATGCTGTGCGCCAGTGCCAAAGCCTTTGGAGAGGACTCTGATGGGATGATGGGATGGCCATGGGCAACCACCACTGCAGAAGACATGCCAGAGCAAGTCCTTGACTGTCTCTCCAAGYACCAAGTGTCAGGATGGGTTGCCCTGGAGAGGCAGGCAGGGGTTTTACTGGCAAACACTGGGAAGAAAGGCAGTCTCTCCACCCGTGGTGTTCTGGCGCAACAGAACCTGGGAATGAGGTGTGATGGAAAAAGTAATCTGTGGAGTACAGAGCCTACAGCCAAGCTGGGAACATGTAGGTGCGAGGTTCAGGCATGCGGCTCCCAGCTCCGGACTGCGTCAGCCGAGCTGGCAGCAAGGAGTATCTGCGGGAGCTGGGGTTCGCTCCGGAGGTCACTTCTTCCTTGGCCAAAATAAATACTTCTGCAATCCCCTGCCTCTGTTTCCACTGCCTGTAGCTTGTCTGCGTCATCCCTGCTGCTCTGTGCCTGGAGCTCTTTTCCTTGGCTGCTTGTGGAATAGGACACACTCCAGGATACTCAGTGCAGGGTTTGGTGGGTGGCATGAAGAGACAAAAAGGGGACAGATTGATAAAAAGGAGCTTACAGAAAAGCCCTTGGGTGGTGGAGAGGTGCCTTGCTGCTGGCGTTTGCACATCTGAATCTAGCCAGGGCTTTGTATTGATTCCTTTAAAAGCTCTTCAATTATTTTTACAATGAGCTCATCTTTCCTGGCACATCCTTGCTCCCTGTTCATTCCATACTGCGATGGCAGGCATTGTTCACCTCTCTGTAGTCATTCACATGTAAGCTGGGAACAACAGCTATGTGCTTGTCCCTGGAGAAAAACAGGTCTTGTCTTGGCTCCTTGAAGGCGCTGTGTGAAAGTGGGGTAGACAGAGCTGGAGGTGTTTCTGATGGAGCTGCCTGAACTTAGCCAAAACAAGGCCTGTGTGCTGCCTCTGTGCAGTAGGATTTGCACAGAAGCTGTTTTTTCTGTGGTCAATACTTTGGGAGACATTCCCATGAATAGAGGTAGAGTTGTGGAAAAGACTGAGTGGTGTGTCAGTGCATGGTGATGAGCCAATGCTACTCCAGCCAAAAATCCAAAAGGCCTCTTGGAGTTGCATTTTTAAGACCATGAGGTGACTGCACACTGCAAGGAGAGTAAAAAAATTAAAGCGTCATGTCTGCCCATGGCATTTCAGAGTACCTGAGCAAGGCTCCTTAGAAATTTCACATGGCAAGCACTCAGAATTGTGTCTTGGGGAGCTTGTTTTGTATCATTTGTCTTAACCTATGGATGTACCATAAAATAAGAAATCTTGGAAGTCCCAAATTTGGAAATCTGGAATCCTTGCAGATCTAAAATCCTTAAAGTGCTGCCCCAAAGCCCCCTGAGCAGMGGGTGCTCCCTGGTGAGGTGCCACCAGCAGCACCCTAAGCCTCGCTCTCCCCACGTGTTCGATTTAAGCCGATTGAGCCTACAAGTGGATCCCCTGGATCGGACACAGGGGGTTGGTCCCGTCCTCCAGAGGGGCTCGTGACAAGTCTTAGGGATGCTTTAAGGCAGTGCTGGTGGTTTGGGGCCGAGGATTCACCCCTGGCTGCAGAGCTCCTGTCTGCTGACACCTCCTGTGCTGGCGAAGCCGTTGGAAACAAAGAGCCAAGAAGCTCGAGGACCTGTCCAGGCAAAACACCTCCTTTTGCTTTAATAATTTTGTTTCTCTCAATTCTACACCCCCATAATAATGTGTCCAGGCCTGTTCCACTGCACTGGATCACTCAGAGGATTTAGTCTGAGATCCAGATATTTCCAGAACATGATCCTGCCTCTGTCCCATCCTCTGCAAAAAGGTAGTGTTGTTTCTCTCTTTCCATGTCACACGTGCAAACATGGACTTTGTTAACTGGGTTTGTGGATGCACTCCCTGCAAAACACCCAAACCTGTGTGGATTCTTCTCTTCCCTGGCTCTGCGTGTGTGAGGCGTCTGCTGGGCACGTTTCTGTTCCGGTGCAGCCGGATTCGTAAAGCTCCTGTTTTCGCAGCCCCGCAGGAATTTGCAGGCTCAGTGAAATTGCTGGGGGCTCCCTGCAGAGGCTGGCTGGGTGTTTGCCCTCTGCATCATTTGCGAGTGGAGGCAAAGGGCTGATGGAAGAACATTTTTCGGCAAAGCCCTGCTCCAGCTTCTGGCTCCCATCGGCAGCTGCAGCATGTTAGCCACAAGCGAGGGTGCTGCTGTTCCTCAGGTTGCTCATTTTCTGGAGATGATCTCCTTTACAATATCCAAATACTGTTAAAATTGTCCTCTGKATAGTTTTATTATGAATGTCTGTGTAGGTAGGTGCTTGTCTCCTTGAATTTTGTGCTTTATGGTCTAACAGATATTTTTCCAAGTGATGCAGGTCACTTACAATATGCTAAATTCCTTCATTTGRTATCAAGTTAGAATCCTTTCCTGTTTCAAACCTACCAAATACCTGTTTCCCTCATGATTCAAAGTTACTGTGTTTGGTATTTTTAAGATGTGATTAATTTACTCATAAAATTACGTTCTTTATTTGAATCTCTCCAAGAAATCACTTCTTGGGCATGCAGAGGGAGAGAAAAGGCTTGGATTCTGGAGGAGCTGAAAGTTTAAGTTTGGGAGGACAGTTTGGGAGAAGAATGAGAAAAATGCCATGAGGTCTTTTACAGACAAAGGTCTGCACTACCATCATAGAAGACTCAAAAGCTCAAAACTCCCATCACCTGGAACTCTGGGAGCAAACTGCTACAAAGGAAGTAAAATCAGGGTTTCTCATGGAGTTTCCTGTTGCGATAGATCATGAATTACTTGGGTTTTRCCTCGCAAAGATGACTGCAAACCTTTGGGGGGTTGTTGGCACATATCTGCAGCAAGCTGGGTGTGTGTGTGTCTGCCTGGGAGCAGGGAACACAGCTGGGAAGGTTTTGTGCCACCACGAGGTGGGGGAAGGAGGATCTTTTATTCTCAGAGCACCCAAGACTGTTCGTAGGTGCCAGCAATGACATTCTGGGCTCCTCTGCCTGCTGGGAGTGCCTGCCCTGTCTCCTGTGCTCGTTCAGCCCGAGGGCTTGTGGCAGGGGTATGTTCTGAGCATGTTTTCCAGCATTGTTGTAACTGCAGTGGAAAACAGGGTCAGGGTTTGTCAGCTCAGAACACAGCCAGATGCCAAACCTTTTCATCCCGATTACCTTGCAGTTCTTGTTCGAGGGAAGTGTTATTCAAACACAGCTTTGCTCAAAGAATAGAGAGGAAAGAAACAAGGGGCAGACAGGAAAAGGGCCTCCTGGGCTCTGCATGGCGTTGCCTGTGATTTGGGACAGGAACACCTTTGTGTTGCAGGTGACTCCAGCTGGATTCATCCTAGTGAGTTGGCCATCAGGAGGAGTCCCTGAGAAACCAAACACCTTTGTCTTCAAGAGCTCACAGCTAAACAGATTTCCAGAGACCTTTCTCCTTCGGGAGACCCAAACCAGGTGCAGGCTGAGCTGTAACTGTTGTCACCGTGTACAGGGGCAGCCTGCCACCCTGGGGCAGCCTCCAAGTGATCTCAAGCTCTGGAAAAGTCTAGATGTTTTGCTAGAAGAAACTTGAGAACATGCCCATCAAACAGCTGAGTCAAGGATTCATGAGCTGCCATCTGTAGTGCTCTGGAACACTGATAACAAGCTTCCCAAGACACCTACATGGAGGACATTTGCAAATTCAGTTTTTGGATAGCTTTGCCCTGCCGTATGTGTGATGGGTGGTGTGGAATGTACCTAACATAGATGCCTCTATGAGGTCTGGTGCCCAGCCTGAGTAGGGAAGGACCCCTGTTCTCTGCCTCCTCCTGCACATCTCTGGAAGAAGCGATGGGAACCACTGCAAGGCACCGACACCCACCTCCCAGAGTGTGGTGGCTTTCAGCCGGCCCTTCAGGAGCAAGGGGAAGTGGTTTTGGGCGGGAGCCAACCCTGGGCATTTTGTGAATTGTCATGTAATGGCTCTGCTCGGGGCGCAGCCTTGTGCTGGACATGGAGCAGAAATCACTCGGGACCAAGTTTCCCAAGACCTGCTCTCCCGGGGCATCCGCAGAGCCGCTGGAGGCAGGCAGAGCGGTTCCTGGCCGCAAGTGGATCCCACCCYGGGTGTCACGGCCGTGGGGAACGCCACATGGAGGCTATTCCCAGGCTGGGGCCGGCTCTCGGCCTCTCCTTCCACCCGACTCGCAGCGCTTCCACCACCACATCCCGGAGCCATCCAGCAGCCGCCAGCCGCAGGAAGTGCAGCAGGTCGTGGGAACCGGCCCGAGGATAAGAGGCTGAGCCGCCGCGGGAGCCAAGAGCAGCGCCCCGCACGCTGCCCCCGCTTCCCCGGGCGAGGGAGCGCAGGACAGCGTGGGGAGCTRGGGTGCACGGGCTACACACACCTCCAGCTCAGGCACATGGCTGCTCACTGAGCGACCTCGTGTTCCCACCATTGCGCTCCACGTGCCCCTCACCAAAGTGTGGGTGCCCAGCATCCCCTTCACCCTGTTCCCTCCTCAGCCATTGCTCCTCCGCTGTACCCCATGTCTGCGCAGGCGCCGGGCACTGCGTGAAGCCGGGGGGKTTGTTATGGATCAGCTGAAATGCCTCATGTGCCTTTTAGCGTTTTCCTCCATTTTAGTAAGTGAGGAGCCTCCTTGGAACACTAAAACCTCTGAGTGCTTGGGAATTATTAAAGCATCACTTTTAGCTCTTGACAGCATTTTTGTTAAAGCATTTTTAAAACTATTTGCCAAGTTTTCCTTTCAATTGATCAAAAAGGGCTGTTTTTTGGAGTTCCTTGTCCTCCAGATCTCTCCCAGGACTTGCTGGGGCCATTATCCTGCCGGAAGAGCCTCAAGAACATGAGTGCAGCAGTGCCCTGTCCTTGTCCCCGAGTGCAGCCTTGCTGGGCTGGCTTCCACCAAAGGCCCTGTGGGTTTTTTGTGGGGTATTCAGCTCAGCCACCATCTTCAAGCTGTTTGCTCCATGCATCTGCAGGTCACTCTCTTGCAATGAGCCTGGATGCATGTGAGAAAGGTGGTTTATTTGGCTTGGAAGCCAAGGGAGCAACAACAGAGCAGGGAAGCAAAAGCAAGATGCAGACAGTTTTTCTGGAGAAATTTGTATTTGTGGTGGTGAAAAAATTCCATCCCAAATCTGTGGTTGTCCTCTTCATCTGTCCTCAGGACATGGGACGGCGCTCGCAACCTCTGTGAGGTGTGGGATGGATTTCCAGGCAGTTAGTGGGTTATATCCTGGAGTGTTCCCTGTCTGCTCCCTATTTCCTTGGCTGTGTCAGTTACTGAGGGTGTCCTGGGCTGTGATGGAGTGAATCCAGGTGTGAGAGTGTGATGCTAAGAGGGCTGTACCCTGTCTGCCCCACGGCTGGAGGGGAGCACTGTGGGATGAGAGGTCCTTGGGACCAAACCCAGGCCTCATCTTCACTCCACAGCACCAGAGCTCCAGGCAGTCCCTGTCAGTGTCACTTGTCACCTCATCCATTACCTGGTCTTTTGTCCTTCCCTTGGTCCTCTGTCCCGTCCATTCCCACTAGTGACTGTGTCTTCCTCCTTTTGGGGGTTCGTATCAACTCCTGTGGCTCTGTAGGGGCACAGATGGCCAGTGTGGGCCAGGAGGGTTCCTGGTCCCAGGAAGGTGACACCAGGAACAGCGCTGTGTCTCAGTGATGCTGGCAGTGAAAATGGAGAGCTCAATGCATTTAAATCCCAGCTGAATTTTTGGGACTCAGATATATTTTTCAATGTTTTAATACCAAACCAGGTTCTCACCAGCCTGCTTTACTCCCCCCAGCAGCAAACTCCTGCTGGAGAAGGACAGGGAGCCGAGTTCCCTGCGATACTTTGTAACTTTTGTTCCTGTCTTGTGTCTCCCCGCAGTGGTTTCACGCTTTGCCCTGGAGATTTCGGCTCTCGCCGTCTGGCGTATCACGGCTGAGCGGCGGCAGAGGTTCCCAGCTGAGCTTTTCGGCAGAGCTTTCCTTCCATCACGACGGTTGGGGTCACTCTTTCACAACGAGCGTTTTCCTCCTGAGCTCCAGTTGCGCTTTCCAATAGGACGAACTCCGAGCATTGCATCCTGTTAACATGCTGGCTGGGATTCCAAGCTTCCAGGACTCTTCACTGAACAAACGCAGGGTCAGCAATATCTCTGATTTTAATACTGCAGCCACGCAGGAATAAGCTTTTTACGTGGTCTTAGAAGCTCGATAAATTAGTGTTCAAGCTCCTGGGGCTTCTCTGGGTGTGGATCCAACAAGAGAGCTGGGATCTGCTCTTTGTCTGGCTGYTCCCGGCTGTCATCAGTGGGGAGGGTGTGATGTGGTTTAGGCTCACGGTGTTGTCCCTAGGGTCTGGCATGTGAACACATGCCATGGCATTTGTCGTGGTTGTTGCAGCCTCCTTGGCGCCCCAAAATCTCCATGGTCCCATGCAGGGGGAGTGCGGGCTGTTGCCAGGACCCTCCTGGGCTTCCTGTGGGGAGGGCTTATCCTGTGCTTGGTTTCCCCTGTTCTTGGTGTGAGCACGACGCAGACCCACCCAACCCGTGCCTGGTCTGTTGGCACACACCCTGCAGCACCTGATCCAGCCGGGGAGAGGAGCTGATGCCGTGGTGGTACGTGGGGCTGGCTTGTGGTGGGCACAAAAGCCCTGGCACTGGGCTGGAACCAGCAGGCTCTTCCCTGGTAGCCAGGCTGGAGCATCCTCAGGGGGTCCAGCCCCATTGCTGTCCCGTGTGAACGCTCTGCTCCCAGCCCAGCCGGCTCATGCGCGACCACGTGGGAATGTCCTGTCCTGGTGGAGGCGGTGGGGGGGTCAGTGGGGGAACTGCGGGGGTGGGAGTGAAGCATCACCCAGCGATGGGAACTGATTGTACCGGGGAGAGGGTCTTCAGGGATAAATTTAGTGGTGGTGAAAGAGCCCAGCTGACTCTGCCTGATGTGTGATGAGCCAAGTGTGCTAGGAGTGTCMGTGGCTCCTGCTGTCATCGGGTGGCAAAGCCCTGGACATCCGATGGGGACAGGATGGTGGGGTGGGAAGGGGGTAGTGCTGACCCATGCAACCCCAGCCAGCCAGACCCTTTGCCATTCCTCCTACAGTTGTTGCTGAGGAAGAGCAGCTCAGAGAAGAAATGCCAGGGCTGATTTGGGAAGCAGGTCACCCAAGTGCAGGGTGCTTTGCAATTCCAGGGTGGTGTCACAACAGGGCCTGGCCATGCTGGTCCTTGAGGGATGTGCCCAATGCCAGGAGCCAGCCCCAACCAAGGGGGGCTGAGGAGATAATTTGCTTTGTTAACAGCGAGGGTGGGGGTCCCATCTGCTGAGTGTGGGGACCAGCCAGGCCTGGTGACACCCTGCTGCCACCTCACACGGGACATGGTGACAGTGATGTCCTGGGCCTCTATGAATGGCCAATCTGTTGTGTGGCAGGGAGGTGTAAAGGACCGTATTTGCATGGGCAAAAATATTTCTGTCTCTGGTCTTGATCCAAGGTCAGGCTGGATGGGGTTTAGAGCGACGTGGTCTAGTGTAAGATGTCACAGCCAATGGCAGAGGGGTGAAACGAGAGGATCTTGAAGGGTGCCTTCCAAGCCAAAGCGTTCTGTGATTCTATGATCCTCACACAGGACCAGACCTGCATGGTACTCCCTTGAGAAATGGTGCTGGCAGGGAGCCTTTCTCACTGCTTTTGTGTTTSCCTGTGCTCCCTCTTGTGTCAATCCTGGAAATCCCATCCCCTGGCTTTTCCTTTGGCATTTACCTCCCTGGCCCACATCAGAYGATGTCTCACATGCTGCTGCAGTGCTTGTCCCATCTCTTTTCCCACCATTCTCTACTTACATCTCACTTCTTGTGAAGATGTTCACCAGGACACCCAAACATCTTCCAGAGAGGCAGCCAGGCTTGGGTGTCAAGCTCTGCTGCCCTCTTACATTTACCCATCCCTGGAAGTGTCCAAGGCCAGGTTGGACAGGGCTCTGAGCAACCTGGTCTAGTGGAAGGTGTCCCTGCCTGTGGCAGGGGGTTGGAATGAGATGGGCTTTAAGGTCTCTTCCATCCCAAACCATTCCATGAATCTCCTTGCACCCAGCATGTTTGATTGGCTGTGGCACACCAGCCTCTTCCAACAGAGCCGGGCRTCTCTCCTTCCCACTGCCTGGGGTTTTCACAGGTGACTTGCCACCAGCCCCTTTGTGCCAAGCAGAATAATTTTGTGCTTCTTTCCCGCACTGGGCAACAGTTGCTGTGTTATTAATTAACCCGGTTACTCACATAACCGTGGTGCTGGACTCACTATTGTTTAAACTGGTGAACCCAAGCCTCGATTCACTCCCTTCTCTCTGTTCTGAGGTACTGCAGCTTCACGGAGGGGAAAGTTTGCACCGTCAGCTGTCCTGGGGAGAGCTGAAATGCAGAGGGCATTCCCATTTGMCAAGGGGAAGGAGCCCTGGTGCATGCTCTCCGGGGCTGCAGGGCTCTGGGTGCTCCTGAAGCCTAGTCTTGGTTTGGGTCTGAATGCAGACGGCTGTGGGGCCGTGCCTTTGCTGCTGCATGTGCCAGCAATGCTGCTGTTCCTTCCGCCTCGCCGAATGACAGCCAGCCCGAGCGGGGCCTGTTTAATTCAGCAAGTCATAAATTCATAATGCTTATTTACCACGCAGCACCATCAATATTTGATAGCGGCCACCRGCCCGCTGCAGCATGGCCTGCGGAGGAAAGGGATGGGGCTGGCAATGAGTCTGGCATGGAGTGGGGCTGCCTAGGTCAATGTGGTGGTGCCTACATGGGCCTGGAGAGATGTGGGCTCCTCCTTCGCCCCTGCAAACCTGACAGCGCTGGGATGAAGCCGCGAAGGCTCTGTGGAGGGATGYGTGGGGGCCGGGCCGGCAGCTGGAGGCTGTCAGGTTGAGGGAGGAATGAAGCAGGGAGCCGGGCGCAGGGGGGGACCTGGCAGTTGGTAATGAGGAGGGGAATTTGCAGACCTTGGAGGACACAACAACTTGGTTGTCCCCAGGGTGTCCCAGGATGACCATGAGGGCTGCCCCATATGTGCCACTCGGTGCTGGCTCCACTCGGCAATGGTTCGGAGGTCAGCGCCATGAACTCGGGAAGCCCCTTGACCCCCGATCCCCGCTCACTAATTGACTGCGGGGAGGAGCCCTGCCCTTCGCGGGGGGGTGAGCAGGAAGGAACCTTCTCCCTGAGAGCTGCCGAGGCCTCAAGAAGAAGGCGCAAGCGGGGGAGTTTAGCTGTGCAGACAATATTTTGCAGTTCACTCCAAAAGAGTCTTTTCCTGCTTATGGATCTTGAGCGTTTTGCTCATCGTAAGCAAAAGTTGCTGCAGCCGGTGGCCCCCCCGCAGGTCCTACTGGAGCTGCCTGCACTGGGAGCACTGAGGGTCTCCTTTCTTGCTCCTTTGGAGGGGGCTGTTCTGTCCTGCCTTCCCTTTGTCTGAGCTCCCTCTCCCTTGGATGCGGAGGGTGATGGAGGGAGCCAAGCATGGCTGTACCCCAGAAAGCCTGGGCTCACTCTGCTCATCCCAGTTTCCCACCAAAGGGCTGCAGTGGTGAGGAGATGGTGTGTGGACCAGGTGGCCAGCAGAGCCTGATGGGATATGACGGCTCCAGCTGGACATACGGCTGSAGGTTGCCATCACAGAGGGGATGAAGCCAAGGCAGCTCAGAGGTGCCCGGTGGGTTGATGCCTTCCCTGGCATCACTCAGCAATCCCAGAGTGCCGGAGGCACGGCATGCTCTTGATAAGGTGGCCCTCAGCCCCTGGAGCTGTGGTGGCACCCTCTCGCTGAGTGGTGCTCCACTCTGCCCACTCTGCTGAAACAAGCCAGGCCAGCCCAAGTGACAGGTCTCCCCTTTTACGGTAGCTTTTATCTGTCCCTGGGGAATGCGGCCCCAGCGCTGGCTGAGTCTGTGGCGGCAGTGCTGACAGCCGTGCTGCCTTCCCTCCTGCTACCTCAAAGTTTCCCATCAGCCAGCCACGTCCCTGCTCTGCTGGCTCCTGGACCTGCTGCTGCCATTGCTAGGGGATGTAGCAGGAGTTAAAACCCTTCCCAGCACACTGGGATCCTGCCCTGCACTGACTCCGCTGGGAGCAAAGAGGGCACGTGTCTGGTGGTGTCTTGCAGCTCTGTGCTGGATCAGGGACAGCAGGGTGCCAGCACATCCCTTGGGCAGTACATCCCAAACCCCGCAGCCTTTACTTTACCCCGGAGGCTCCCCCAGCTCACACCTGAACTTTTCACCCAGGACGTAATTCCCCACACTGCCCTGGTCGTTGCAACACCGGCGCCAGTGGGGCTGCTCTTGGGGCTGTGGCTTAGTGGATTTGGGAGAGTGGCAGATATGGGCAGCTCTGCTTTAATTTAGCGTGACAAATGTTTATGGGCCTCATGCTAGAGCCCACACTTCACTGTCCATGTGGTCAGATCCCTCCTCATGCAGCCTGGAAAGGACCAGATTGTGTGGACTGGGGCAGGGAGAGGGGTTTCCCAGGATGGCATGAATGTCCTGTGTTGCAACCACTGTCACCTTTCCTCTACAGCGAGCACAACACAGGTGACAGTGTGAGAGCACAGCGACCACGCTGCTAGGAGGGGGTGAGCGAGATGGGGGGCAGTTGGGAGGAACTGGGAAGATGGGGTCTGCCCTGGTGCTTGCCAGGAAGCCACTCTGCAGTGACATGGGATACCTGATGGATGGCCATCATGGATTTGTGCATAGGAACAAGCCCTCACTGCTGTTGCATGCCTGGGGACACAGTGGGAAGACACGGGACACCTGGAAGAGGTGTCCTCCTCAGCCACTGCTCCAACAGTGCTGGGCTTCTCCCAGTCGATCCCCAGCAGCATCCCTGCCAGACCACACCATGGCTGCAACAGTGACTGGGTGGCTGTTTGGTGGAATGCTCAGCTGGCTCCCAGCCCTCCTTCGAGTGCCCGTTCCTCTGAAATATTCATCAGTGTGCTCCGCGGGAGACACTGAATTGCTCTAAACCTCTCTGAATATTTCATCCCCCACCCTGTGAATGGTTCTGCTGGGGCTGGTGACATCCCAGGCTCAGTTCCATCTGAGACAAGCTCCAAAAAAAAGGCAGGTTGGTGTCCCACAGCCTKCCCGTTCACTGGGGCCATGACACCAGCCTGCCCCACTCTGTAGCCCTTTCTCCTCCTCCTCCTCCTCGCTGTCTCCGTAACACCTCTCAAATGCAATGTTTCTCACCCATGCTGATTTCACAAGCCACTGTTGGTGTTCAGGGATCTGGCAGGTGGATCCAATGGGTACCCTGGGAGCAGACATCATAGCTCCTTGGGGTGCAAGGATCGGGGTGGGTTCAGGGATGGGCAAGGTTGCCAGGATTAGGGATTGGTGGATGATGCATGTGTTAACAGTGGGTGCAGGACTTCGGGGTGCAGGATGGGAAGGAGGAACAGGGATTATGTGCGATACAGGCATTAGCAGCGATGTGGGGAATAGCAAAGGGTGCAGGCTTGGCACAACAGCTCAGCCTTTCAATAGTCAACTCTTGCTGCTGAGTGCATCGAGGCACCCAAGTTACTCATTATTCTGATTAATTCGTCAGCAGTTTTTACCAAATAAGTCAAGAAAGTGGAAAAATATCTGAAGAGCTTGTTGCCCCTTGCTGTCCTGCCTGGGGCGGGGCTGGGAGCTCTCCCTGCGGTGCCAAGGCCAGTTATTGGCCCCTCCACTGGTTTTACTGGTCTTGGGGAAGGAGGGAAACTGAGGTTACCCATGCTGCGGACACAATGGAACACGTCTGGCCTCACCCCACTGCCTCACCCCACTCCTTGGGGGGCTCTTTCTTCAACCCCCTGCTCCAGGAGTTAAAACCTTCCCTCCAGCCTGGCATTGCTCATGGAAAGTTTATATATAGCCTTTTGTTTTTGCCAGCGTCCCCCTTGAGTTTAAATAGCTCTTCCCCGTCCCTGATGTTGACCCCGGATGTATTTATAGAGAGCAATCAGATCTGTGCTCAGCACCGAGCAAACCAAGCTCGTGTCAGTCCCCTGAGGGAGGCCCTTCCATCAGCATGGCCTCACGTTGAGCCTTGCCCTGAGGAGGAGGCCTTGAGGGCTGGCAGGGGCTGCCCAGAGGGTTCAGAGCTGGGGCTGTGCCAGGCTGTGCAGAGCTTCCTTTGCGGTGACTCTGCTGTGGAGCAGCTTTTTGGATTGCCATCATTAGGGTTCGGAGTAAATGCTGGCTTGTGACACCAATACCATTTCTGCTCTGAGACTGTTTCGCGTTGTGGAGGTGAACCGTGTCCCTGCTGCCACAGGCCATGCACAGCCAGGGCTGCGAGCATGGTTTAACTCACCAGGGTTAAACGGGAGGCTCCTGCCACCTCTCCCGCAGCCTGCCAGCTTCCCCTGCGGGTGCCAGCTCCGCTCCCATCCCGGAGGTCCGCGCTGCCGGGCGGCCTCCCCTCCAACCTCAGCTCTTGACTATTTAAGGCAAATCTCCTCGCTGGACTTTTAAACAAAACCCGGGCTCCTCTCGCTCTCCTCGTTTTAAATAACTCGCCTGGCGTAAACAGAATGAGGCATAACACTATAAATCAGGCATTCCTGGGATCTGCCTGGCAGGCTGCACGCGGGGGGCTCACCAGGCCCCTGAGCTTCCCCAGGAGCTCTTTTTGGGGCCTGAGGGGAGCGATAAGAGGGCAAGAGGGGCTCTGGTGGGGCAGGCGTTCCCAAGGAGACTAATGCGATTACAGGCTGCCAGCCTTTGGGGTAAAATAATTAAGGTTGCAAAATAGTTTCCATCACAGCCCCTCGCTTGTCCTTCCCCACTGAGGCTGGAATTTTCCAGGCTGTATTCCCTGCATGAAAATGAATTTTTCCAGGGAAGTTTGTGCTGGGGATGGTCAGTGATGCAATGGGTGTTCGTAGGGATATGGGGGGAAATGCCTAGACTGCAGGTGAGAGCCCAGCATGTCACTTGCAGGGACATGGGCACTGTGCACCACAGCTTGTCCCATCATCCAAAGGGATCAGCTCTGGAAAATCGGCCCTTGTGCCGTCAGTCCTCAGTGTTTACGCACTGTGGTYGAAGCAGGACAGAAGTAATTACAGCTCATCCCAGGGACCAGTGCTTCCCATGATAAAACTCTTTGTTTTCCCTGGTTTTAGGGCTTTGCCAAACTTTCRTCATGAGCTGAATCTTTCAGGCTGGGCGTCCAACATACGCCAAGTCGTCTAAACAACCCATTTTAAACAAGTCTGTCCTTGCTGGGATTGAAAATTGGGAAGATGTGTTGGTTTGCTGCCAGGCTTGGAAACTCCAAGGAGTAAGACTTGGGGTGTCCTGGGGATGGGAACAGGCCTGTTTGGARCTCTGGGCTCTGGCCAAGCCAAGGAGCCCTTGAGAACCCCGCAGATCGYGCAGGAGCCTTGCCTCTAGTGCATCCCCCATGTGGGGACAGCACCGGGAAGGGTGTTGCTGTGGCACATTGGCTTTCATTGTACCTCCAGCTCCAGGAGGGCAGGAGGGATGATGGAGCTGTGCTGCCATCCCTGGCCTGCCCTGGCACTGCCCTCCACCTTCCCTTCTCTGCMCAAAGACAAGCAAGATGGATGGAGCAGCCTCTTGCAAGGTGATGCTTCATTTAGCTCTCATCCTCCCCTGACTTGCTAATCCCTCTCRTTATCCACATGACCGAGGAGCAGCCTTCGGAGTGCTGGCAAAGGCTTTTACACAGCAGGTTGCCCCCTTGACTGGGAAGTGTCATCTCCAGGAGGAGGGCATGGGTCCTGCTTACCGAGAGGAGATAGGAGGCTGGAGTCAGCAGGAAGTCTTCTCTGCGCCCCATCCATACTGGGATCTCCCCTATACTGGGCAGTATCACATGTGGTCTGACAATGGAGGTGTCCCAGGCTATCCTCCATGGTGCTCAGCGCCTGGAGAACAGCAGGGAGGAGGAAGAAAGCTGCAAGGAGGCTTCTTCCCTACCCTCAAGGCCACCCATGGACACATTACCCAGGGTGGATGTGCAGAGGGCTGTCTGAGCAGAACCCATGGGAGCTGGGAGTGTCCTGGGCAAGGACATGATAAATGAGCTGATAAAGGGCTTTTCTAAGCTTGCAGCTGCCAYAGAGAAAGTGCCACATCCAGGCTGGAGTGATGCTCATCCCACACATCCCCTCTTGCTCTCTGGCATACTCCAGCAGGCTTTGGGACCCGTGGTGCATCCTGGGCTGTCGCCGGCGGCAGCGGCGGCAGGGGAGCTGAGCCGTGCCGCGTGTGGCGGCATTGCTCACTTGGGTTTTTGACAATCTGTTTTCCAAGTCGGAAGGTCATGTGTATGTTGGT
The DNA here is from genome assembly GCA_018881555.1 of Amblyornis subalaris. Taxonomy (NCBI): domain Eukaryota; kingdom Metazoa; phylum Chordata; class Aves; order Passeriformes; family Ptilonorhynchidae; genus Amblyornis; species Amblyornis subalaris. The sequence continues at coordinate 3,102,575 of JACAXG010000089.1, forward strand.
CATGTTGCCAAGGATTCCTCCACAACAAGTCCTTTTGTTTTGTTTGACAAGGTCTCCAGTGTGCAGAGGGGCTGGACATTTATAACCTTGGTGAAAATGGGACGCCTTTCTCTCGGGGAGTTCAGGTTGGTGCGTTCTGCTGTGACCAGGGGACGTATCACACGGCACGGCTCAAAGCTGCCCTCTTCCTTCCTTACAGAGTTGGCCCTCCTTGATTGTCCAGATGCTTAATGGCAAAGTTTGGGAGCATTTCTCCCTTCCATATGATCCATAGTGTCTGTTAATTGGGGATGAAGATGATTTAGCAGAGGATGAGGCCATGTTGATGGTCAGAGGTGGCTCTGGGGAGCAGGATGGGACATGGCTCCTCCACTTGTTAGCATCTGGCTGAGGGATCCAAAGCTGGATATGCTGACACCCAGAGGGGCCTGGGCCAGGCCCTGCAGGTAGGACCACACATGAGGGCTCAGGACATCAGTGACAGTGATTGTCTCTCAGTGCCCTAGGTCAAGCCGTGTCCTGTCCCTGCTGCTCCACCATCCCCATTGGCACTGAAGCTGATGTTCTCACTGAGCACTTGGTAAAAACCTCACTCAAACAACTGCAGAGCAGGCAAGGGGCAGGATCTGGCCCAGCCAGAATTGCCACAGGCGCTGTGCCTCCTCCCTGCTGCTGGGACAGTTCTGGACACTGTGGGTGCCACTTTGTCGGTGCAGGTGCCGGAGCAGAGCTGTGCCTGTTGATGGGGGCAGTGATAGTGGGGCTGGGGGAGCCTCGAGCCTCTCCCTCTGCCAGCAGGGCAGGCAGCTCCCAACATGGCTCCAGTGAGGAGGGACAGATCCAACTACAGAAATCCCTCCATTGTGGCTGGCATGGGACCACAGCAATCTGGGCAGCTCTCAGCTCCTCTGTGGACGAGGCATGAGAAAGATCCTGTCATTGGTGAGGCCCAGTCGTGCACTGTGGGGACAATTTTAGCCTGCAAGAGCACTGTGGTGGTGGCTTCAGCTGCTCTCCTGACTGAGTGGTGGTGGAAGGAGCTGCAGGGGATGGACATGGAGAGAGAGCCCCGATGCTCCAACATATCTGCAAGGTCTGGGCATATCTCCTGGACTGGAGCTGAGACAACCTACACCCCACACTTGGAAATGCCCCCATTAAGGACCAGCTATGGATACCCCTTGGGCAGCAGCTCAGTGCAGGAGTGCTAGAGCTAGGCTTGTGGCCACCCCATGCCCAGGGCTGGGCTAGATTTGGGGTCTTTAATTGACAAATTCCATACAAAAGATACCCCCGGTTCATTCCCTCATAATTAATATGCCCAGGCAGTGCAAATGACACATTAATTATGAAACTAAAGAGAGAACTGTGCCTTGTTTCAGTGCTGCACAAGCAAGGAGGATCATTGCCTTTTCTCTTATCTGTATTTCACTTTCTAGGCAAAAAACCTGAGTTTTGGGGCAGACTAAATTCCTGTCTTCCTTTCCTAGATGACTAAGTGGCAAATCCCTCCATGCAGCCATGCTTTTTCCACCAGAAGATCGCTGGCAATGCTGCATCTGCAACCCATCAGAGAAAGCATTTGGGTTTATTGTTCCCGCTCCTGGCTCCAAACAGGCTTTTCTGTTTGGCGCTATCTTTTTATTCAAATTCTGTAAACACGAGCTCTCCTCRCCCGTTTTTGGTCGGAAGCCCACTCGATGGGTTCACGTCATGGGGCACAGCGAGCGTCCGCACAGCTCAGCTCCAGCGGCGCTGCCAGGAGCCGCTCCGAAATGCCCATAAAAGCAGCTTTGCAGCAATCCGATGCGTCTGAGCAAACATTTGCGCACACCTCCGAGCCCTTGTCTCTCTCAGTTAGCTTCAGCTCGTCCTCCTGGGGGAAGGCAGAGCTGGAGAAGACGAGCAGTGACGTACGGAAAGGAATTAAAGTTTGAAAGCGCTCACCACCGTCCTCAAAGCAGCTACTCCAGGCATGTGATGCTGGATGAGCCCTGCAATTCCACTGCTTCTTGTCTCTGCCTTGCACCCACTGGGCCACCCAAAGTCCCGCACAGCTCTCAGGATGGGGCTAACTGCATCCTGTCAGTTGCTACCCAAATATCAGTGGTTCTCAGTGCTAATTTTCCTGCCACACCTTTTATCCTCTGCCCTTTGCGGTGCTTGGGGCTGTTGTAGCCACATGGCATTTGGTCCAATGGAAGGACCAAATCCATAGAAGGGGTTGGGAGTTCCTCTTCCTGGCCTTGGCCAAGTACCATCCCTGCTGTTCGGGGACAGATAGACCAAAAGAGGCTGCAGGTGGGAGGAATGGCTGGGTAGGCTCTATGTCAGGCAGAGATGTGGACTTGGAGGGGGGGAAGCACAGAAGGTGCTGGTGAGGGGTCAGCAAGGAACCAGGCTGGGTTAGTCTGGACAAAAGAGGTTGAACAGGGGTCTACTTGCAGCTTACACCTGCAAGCGTGTGCAAGAGGGGTAGTTACAAAGATGGTGGAGTTACACTTTCCTTGATAGCGGCAGCAGATGATGTAACGTGGGGCAGCAACCACACATGGTGTCTTGAGAGGGTCAGGATGGGTTTTAGGGAAGACTTCTTCCCTGCCAGATGGTGCAGCCTTGGGATGGACACCTGGAGAGGTGGGGTTGGTCCATCCTTAGTGGTTTTCAAGGCAGGACCAACCTGACCCCGTGCTGGTAACAGTCCTGCAGGATGTTGGATGGGAGCATCCTGAGGTCCCTTCCCACCTTCACTAAATCAAGTCTCCAGATGTTTGGATGCCAATCCACACCAAAAGCAGCATCTCAGCCCTAGAGGCTTCACCTGCCTGTGGCCAGAAAGGTCTCCGAGAACTCACCTGACATCCTGTAAAGAGTCTTTGGCAACACCAGCACTCAGCTTGCACATGCCCACCACTGGTCTGAGCAGTGGCAGGGGTGTTGTCTGGTCTCACTACTTGCTTGGAAATCTGGGTGCCTCCATGTCCCATGGTTGGTGGCCTCTTCCCCACCAGCATGGCAAGTCCCAGTCCAGAATAATTTAGCAGAAAGACTAAGAGCATGAGGCAAGAGCAGCTGGAATGGACGGAGGATGGAGGAGAGCAGCAGAGCAGTCCAGGAGATGTGGGACCTCCTGGACAAGGACAGGAGGAAGAGAAGTTGGTGTCAGTGGCAAGCAGAGGAAATCCTCCCTTCTCCATACCTCAGAAATGCTGGAAGTGGCATGGGAGCGTCCCTTCTGCCCTGGGACAAGCGCCAAGGCTCAGTTGTTGTCCCAGATAAGCAGTGAGAACAGCAAAAACAATCCAGCACCTCAGCCAAAGTGTGGCACTGCCTGCAATGGGCTCAGCGAGAACAGTGGCCTAAAGTACACCCTATGACAACCACCATGATCCCCAAAATGAAATTCATCACCTCTCTACAGGTGGGTGAAGGAGGCCTGGGATCACAAAAGGAGCGGGCAGGAGCCCAGCTGGAGAGAGATGTCCCTTGTTATCATCTTAACAAGTGTCCTGAGCTGGTCACCTGCTTGTTCAGGGGTGAAAAAGAGAGCCTTTGGAAAATGCAAAGCTGAGAAACTGTGTGAAAACACAAGATTGTCCACAGCTGGATGTCATTTCAAGTCCCACCTTGATTTCTCAGCTGATTCCAGCCTGTTTCTATCCCAAGTAGGTCGTTAATCTCCTTTCTAGGACCTGCTTGTTGGCTGTGAACATGTCACTGCTTTTACTCCTTTTCCCTGGTAAGGCTCTGCAGTTCCCATCATTTGCAGGCAGGACAGCACAGYTGGAGCTGCTTGTGTGGGACACTGTCACAGGTTTCACTGTCAGCTTGTCCATTCCGATGAGGAATTGATGTGGGAGACGTAGGTGGATGTTGGATGGGTCACAGCATCACCTCTGCTTTTCTAACCATCACATCTCGGTGGATGTGGTATGGCAAGGACAAGGCTCTGGGGCAGCCCTTGGCCAGACTGCAGAGCCAGATGCTGTTGGGTGGAAGATAGTTCAGGAGGAAAAGTGTTAGTGTGAAAATACATCGCTGTAAGACATGGGTAATCAAGGTCCAAACCAGAGTGTTGTCTGGTCCTGCACTGGCTCAGATGGTGTGGCCTCGGTTCGCACGCTTAAAGCTGAGCATCTCCAGATGAAGTGAAGTCCTCAGCCAAAACCTCTGCATAGACATCACCATTTTCTGRTGGACTGGCTCACCTGCACAAGCTGGTAGCAGTGACTGCTGCATTTGTCCCACCTTCTGCCCATCCCTATAAGTTCCTGGGGGCAGGAGACATCCCCTCCCCATGCAGCTGGTTGGAGCATCAGGGACTCCATGTGTTGAAGCAAATGCTGCAGTGCTTTGGGAGGGGAGAGGCTGCCTGGTTGTGATGTTTATGGAGATATTAAAGGGACTGGGACATAGGGATGCTGCTACCACATACAGCTCTGGGGAGTGGGCATGCAAGGAGGATACTTTTCTCCAGCCCAATGCCACGGACTCGCCTACAGAATAAACCACAGGTTGTGGCCATCAGTGTGGCAGTAACATAGTGGACCCGCCGTTATTGTCCCAGAGTGAGTGACACAGCAGCTCTTCCGCTTGTGGCCAGGGTTTTCCTGCTCTGGAAGAGGCAGAATGTCTCCTCCACATGTGTGTGCAGCACGGCTTCCTTGGGGGTCTGATGAAAACCCGCTGCTGCTCCTGACTTCCACCCTTTTGTGCTTTCCTCATCTTGAGGCTCCGCACTCAAAGTCTGTAGAAAGTTAAACACCAAACCTAAACACAGAGAAAGGGCTGTGAGGTTACGCTGGTTTTTGCTCAATTAGCACAGGAAGCGAATATTCCTGGTCTTTGTCAGGGCAGGCTTGCTTTGAGTCTTTGTGGCACGGCAGGCAACACTATTCCTAGGAGTTATTCCTGCACAGCCTTATGGGGCTGTCCCCCAGCCTTGGGGACAAAGTTATGGGGAACAGCAGCATCCCTGGACACCGGAGAAAGCCCTTGCTCTGCTCTGGATCTGTCTGTGCCAAACTCCGTGGGTAGATCGGGGGGTCTCTGGATGTGGTGCTCAGGGCTGGTGTGTGAAAAGTATCTCCAAAACCATTCTGTAGGACAGCATTTTAAATAAATAAATCCAGGATTTTTAGTTAAAAAGTGGGAGTTTTCTCCCCTCATGCATGATCTGGCAGGGATCAGGCTCTCTGGCTTAGTGGCTCATTACAAAGTCTTGGAAAAAGAAGCAGTTGCTTTGCCGCTGTGTGAGGATTCCATACACAAACCCACTGCGCCACATGCAAACAGCTGCTGCTGCTARAAGCCATAACCTAGAAAGCAAGGAAACATAAAGCCAATGCTTCCAGGAGGATGTTTCATCCCCTCCAAGACACCTTCTGTGATGGAATTACTCGGCCCACATGCACTTGGCTGTGGGCACCACCTCGGTGATGGTGTTGCCTGTGTTGCCTCTCTGGTGCCAGACCCAGAGCACCATGGGTAGTGCTGGACGATGCTTGTGCACGGAAGTGCCTGAGTTTAGGGTTAAATTTCACGGGAAGCCTCTGCATAACCAGGTGGTGAATGGAGTCAGAGGCTGGGGCTTAAACAGGGCAGTGGACCCAGGTGTGGTGGAAAATCAGCTGTGGTTGCCCCTAGCCAGGCTCACATCTCTTCACAACATGCACATGAGCAAAACGATATATCCCTGGGCTCCTGCTGGAGGGAAACGGTCACTCAGAGCCAGGTGTGGACTCAGTTTGATTTTGAAGTGACATTCAGTGTGTGGGGACACCACAAGTGTCTCCAGMCAAGGCCAATGGAGGATGGGGAGCACACATGGCTTTTGCAGCTGGGGGGGGTGGCTGTGGGACCCCTGGGGCAGGGCAGGGCTGATGTTTCCTGTCTTTCACCTGGCCTCGGTGCTGGCGAAGCAGCAAAGACTGGGCACGAGAAACGCTGGTTAAAATAACAGGGCTCAGAACCCTGAACTTCTCCCACTTCGTGAGTTGACCCCAAACTCTTGGGGTTTTACAGCTTTGTCTCACGCAGGCACCAAGCTGTGGGATGCAGTGTGTGGGAAAGGGCCATATATTCCATTTTCTGCTCATGTAACCCAACCATGGGCTGTGCTTTAGGATGTGGCCAATTGGGCACCCCTCTGGGCCGGGAGAAAGGAAAGGAGATGGATAATGAGGATGGTGAGGCACTGGCGCAGGTTGCCCAGAGAAGCTGTRGCTGCCTCATCCCTGGAAGGTTCAAGGTCAGGTTGGATGGGCTTGGAACAACCTGGTCCAGTGGAAGATGTCCCTGCCCATGGCAGGGGAGTGGAATGAGATGAAATTTAAGGTCCCTTCCCACCCAAACCATTCTGGGATTCYATGATTCTGTGCCTTAACCCTGCTCCTCCTCCCAGGCCCAAGAACAGGGCTCTGCACCACGCGCACATGGATGTCCGTGGGGATGGATGTGGGGCTGCACTGGCAGGAGGAACAAGGCTGTTGTCCTCAGGGGACCAGGGGCTGCTGTCGGGGCAGATTTGGGGCTGGCCTCCTGACGCTCAGGGCCGCTGTCCCGGAGTTACAGGATCACCGTCCTGAGCTCCCAGGGCTGCTGTTCTTGGGGCTCCGGGCTCTCATCGGGGCTCACAAAGGGGCCGTCCCGCGGCTCTCGGACCCCCGCGGGGCTCAGCCACGTTCCTCCGTCCCGGGGATGCGCGGGGGGAACGGTCCGGCCCCATCGCGGGCGCAGAGCTCGGCGGGCCCTTTAAGAAAGTCGAAACCCGAAAGTTCATCAAAGTTGACAAAGTTTTTCGTGGAAAGGAGGGAAAAAAAATAATTAAAATAAGTCGAACCCAGCAACAAAAAAAACCTCTCCGCGATCCCGGGGGGCCGTGCCGGGCCGGGATTGGCGGCGGCGGCGGCCGGGGGCGGCTCCGGGCGGGGCAGACGGGCGGGTCCCGGCCCCGCTGCTCGGTGCGCGGCGGCGGCACCGGGAGCGGCGGGAGCGGCGGCGGGGGCTGGGGCGCGTCGGCCCCGCAGCTGCGGCTCGTTGCGCTCCGCTCGGCCCCGCTCCGCCCGGCCCGGCCCAGCCCGGCCCGGCCCGGCCCGGCCCTTAACAGCGGCGCCGTCCCGGGACGCCGCATGTGAGCCGGGAGGGCAGCGCCGCACCGCCCCGCACCGCCCCGCACCGCCCCCGCGCACCGGCACCACACCGGCCCCGGCACCACACCGGCCCCGGCACCACACCGGCCCCGGCACCCCGGCTCGGCCCCGCGGAGCTCCGGAGCAGCCGGCACCACCCCCCGCCCCGGCACCCCACCATGAGCAACCTCAACAAGGACACCGAGCACACCAACGGCGGCGGCACCGTCGAGGAGGAGGTGGGCGCTGGGCTGGTGACCGGGGCTGGGGCACCGGGGCGGTGGGGAACTGGGAGCGGTGCCGGCACTGGGACACTGGAGTGGCTGGGGAATCGGGGACGGGGCTGGAGCTGAGTCGCGACGGCGGCGGGGAACTGGGAGCGGCGGCGGGACCAGGGACGGGGCGGCGGGGATGGAGCGCCGGGGTGTCGGGGGTCGGCGGATGGAGCGCGGCGGCGTTGGGGAACCGGGGCTCGGTGTCGAGGAAGGAGCATAGCGGCGTCGGGGACCGCGGATGCGGCACAGGGGCGTCGGGGWAGCTGGGAAGGAGCGCAGCGCCTTTTTCGGGGAACGGAGGACGCGGCGTCAGGGCTGGACCGCCAAGTCGTCGGGGAACTGGAGCCCTAGATGCCGGGACTGCCCCGGGCTGGGGAGCTGAGGCCGGGCTGTGGGAACCAGAGTACGGAGCTGTCGGGGAGCCGGAGCTGGAGCCCCTGGGCCGTCCCGAGGAGGGGCTGGGGCCGGGCAGGGCGAGTTCTCTGTTCAGCCCAATGTCCCTGTAGCCCTGCGGGCCAGGGGGCTGGCAGGTCCCTGCTGCCTCCAGCGCAGYCGGTGCCCGTGAGCATGGCATCTTCTTGCCAAGTCCCTGCAGGTGAAGGGATCCTGGATCCAGCACCGTTCTGCCTGTGTGGGCTGCAAGGGACACACTTGGACAAGAGTGGAGGAGCCCCCGTGCTGCTCCCCGTGTGCCTGCAGCCTGACTGGGGCTGGAGGACTATCCGCTTCCCCAGGGTGCCATTGCAAGCCAGAGCCTGGATGCTGCTGGACTCGGGGCTGGGAAGGCTAGTAAGGATCGGTTGTCTGTAGCCACATGCCAGAGCTGAGCTTGCAGCCCTCCATGTTCCTGTTGGAGCCATTGGCTGATGTCATCACTGCACCCCTTGAGCAGGGGTGCAGCAGTACTGCACCCCTTGAGCGTTGGCGTAGTGGGACACCAGCTGCCCTCCMTCTTGGAGAGGGCTCTGGAAAACGCCTGGCCTTGGAAACGTTTTGCTGCAGTCCTCTGTGCCTGGTCCTGAGGATTGGGGAGGTGCTCAGTCCCCTCCCCTTGCTGTCCTCCGTGCGCTCGCGCCGCCGCAACATGGCGCCTGGCTGCTTCACCACCCACCGGGGCCACACGGGCCCTGTGTGCCAGCTGACTTGGGGCCATCGTGTCCCCTGGGCTTCAAGCCCGGCAAGGGGGACCCGGGTAATGGGGTGGAATGGATTGACAGGTGGTGGCTGTAGCGATTCTGTCCCCAGCGTGGAGCGGGGCTTAGGTGATGCAATGATGTGATGGGATGTGGATGTGATGCTGCTGGTGGGATGTCCCAGCCTCACTGGGTGGCACTGTGAGGGTGGGTTGAGAGCTGGAGCACCTGGGGCCCTGTGCCGCTCCCGGTGGAGGGAGGTTCGGTACCTGGGGGTTTCATGGGCTGTGCACGCGTGCGCAGAAGGCTCAATGCGGCTCCTTGATCCAATTATTCACTGGCCTGCAAAGCTCCCTGAGGTCGATGCCTCTTGGCGCATCCCATCCCAGTGGTGTTGCTCCAGCTGGGCTGGTGCCTTGCAGATGGTGGTCGGGTGAGCTCTTGGTGCTGGGACAGAGCCAGTCTGTTCCCCACTGCTGGGTGGTTGGTTGGCAAAGCGGGTGCTGGAGCATTTTGGGAGCCTGGAAATCCTCGCCCTTTGCAGAGGCTGGTCCTCCCAGGAGTGGAGCTTGATGGCTGGAAAACCGAGTTAGAGATGGCGTCCCTGGGGAATGGGGCAGGGGTTGGGCGGAAGCGGCTCCTGCTCTCTGTTGGGCTGCCTCCAGGAGTGTTTGGGGAGTGGGATGGTTTGTCCACCCTGCTGGTTGGTCTGTGGCCTCGCTGGGTGTGTCTGTCACCCTGCACCCAGGGCTGCAGCAAAGGACCCACTACTTTGGTAGGCTGGGACTGGTGGAGGGTTAGTGTCCCAGTCCCTGGTGGGATTGCTGTTGGAAAGCCCTCTCTCCACTTGAATCCAACAGAAATAATGCTGTGGTTGGTGAGGACAGTTTGGGCTCCATGGTGGCTACCCTGAGCCCACTCTGAACGCTTGTTTTTCCGGTACCTCCTTTTGGCTGACCAGAAGCTGTTCCTCGCTGCAGAAGCTAACGGAGGCACAAGGACTGACCTTGTGTTCRGAATCCCAGCACGGTCTGTGGGCCCAAATTCTTGCTCAGATCTCCTCTTGCTACGGAGTGATAAATACGTTCAGTGCGAAGTGGAATCCTTCAGTCCCAGCATATGCAGGAGGGTGTGCTGGAATATTTTCCCACACTGCATGGATAACACTGCCAGATCCTGGCGCTGCGGACACTCCTCCATCCCCCCCGCCGTGTGCCTCCTTTGCCGCCTCCCCGAGCGTTCGCAGAAGGGCTCCGTGTGCCCCAGATACAGCAGGGTGAAGCTCCCAAATTCAGCCGTTCCCTTTATCTTATCTGCAAGCCCCTGGATCTCACAGCCGCTTCCTGGCCGGTGACATGTGGAGGACAGGAATGCCTCTCGCTCCTCTCGAGGTCGTTAACGGGAATGTTAAACAAACAGGGCCTAATGTCAGTCCCTGCTGTTCCTCACCAGACACCTCCCCAAACGCGATCCCTCCCCACTTGCTGCTATCTTCTGTTTAATTTTCCAGGCAGCCGCCAATCTGCGTGACAGCATCTGTCCCGGTGCTCCCGAGGGGTAGTGTGAGACGGGCAGCTGCCTAGGTACTGTACTCCCACCTCCGTRGCCAGCAGAGCTTTCTCCGGCAGCTGGAGGAGCTTTTTTGCTTCCTGTGGACACTGCGTGTTGTGTCCATGGCCATGTTGCAATAAGGACCCTGTATGTTCACCGTGCTCTCTGGAGTGCCTGATGCAGACATGTTGATTCTACCCTGGAAGTTCATCCTTGCTATCACGAGAAGTCACTGGGGAGTTGTAGGCCCACAGGGAGTGGGAGAAATCTGGAGCTGGCTGTATAGGTGCTCAAACCAGGCAATTGAARTCTGAGGTTATCCCATGTGTCCTCTTGGCTGGTCTGAAGGGCCTGTTTGCAGCTCCATGGGTGGTGGCTGCTGCTCTTGTGGTAGAGCTTGGGCATCCAAGAGTGCTGAAGGYGCAAAGCATCAAATGCGAGGTTGTGCTGGGTGGGCAGAGCCCAAGTGAGGACCTGGCTAAGCTCTGCCCAGAGAGGATCATCTTGGGAAGAAATCGTTTTTTGTGATCGGGTGAGGCCMTGGCACAGGTTGCCCAGAGAAGCTGTGGCTGCCCTATCCCTGGAAGTGTTCAAGGCTAGGTTGGACGGGGCTCAGAGCAACCAGGTCTAGTGGAAGGTGTCTCTGCCCGTGGAAGGTGTCCCTGCCCATGGCAGGGGGTGAAACGGGATGGGCTTAAAGGCCACTTTTAACCCAAACCGTTCTGTAATTCCATGACCTTCGCTGTTGGTCCATGCAAGGCTGTGGGTTAGAAAACTCCTTGTTGGGGAGGCAGAAGGCTCTTGGCTCCCAGACAACCTCCTTGGTAGCAAGCCCTTCATCCCTTTTTCCTTAGCTGCTGCACTCCCAGGCTGCCAGAACTGCCTGGGAATGCCACTGGTGAGCAGGCCGTGTTACGTGCTGCATGTCTGTAGCACTTCGTGGACTGGTGCCAGGCATCTCTTGACTTCTGTAATCTCTGCTTGAGTGGACCTAGATACCTCGTGCATGTGTGGATTCCAGCTCTCYGGCTGGAAACAAGTAAGGTTAGCGTAAGTTCTGGAGTCATATGTCTCCTCTGATACTGCTCTTTGCTATGAAGAACATGAGGCCGTAGTAGTTACAGTCACCACTCGCTAATCCTCTTCACTTGGCCCGTCTGAAGCAGGATGGTGCCTCAGAACTATTTTCATGTTYAAAAGTCCCCTCAGTGTTAGATGCAGCTTTCTGTCAGTGACAGATTGTTGGCTGAGCAGACACCCTGGAGTCACCACATACACAGAGGTTCTGGGAACTGGTGTGTTCCCAGACATCCTCTTGGTCTATTGCTGAGTTGCTCTGACAGGAGGAGGGATGTGAGAATGTCTCTTATCTCCCCGTGTCCTGGTGCTTGTGAATACCCTCTGAAGGAGCTTCTTTCTCCTTTTCTCTTTCAAATCTAAGTTCCTTAGACATGAGTCTGAGCATCAATATCCCAACTAGTCCCTGTGATGGGGTAACTTCTTCCTCCTGCCACCTGGGCTATTAAATGAGACCCAGCTTCAGAAATGGGTCTTCCTTCTTGGCTAATCTGAGGAGTTGCTGAGCAGAGCTTTCCCTACTTGGCCTCAGACTTRAGGGTTTTTTGGTGGTACCTGTGGAAGTTAGGAAGGGCTGAACCCAAAGGCTCCCTTGCTAGCAATGGTCTCTGCTTTCCCCTCACCATATAGGAAGGATGCCCTTGGAGATGTCTGGGAGGTAGCTAAGYGTAGTTCAGGCTTTGCTGTCCTTCCTCATGGTTCTGCTAGAGGATCTGGCACTGTGGGAATTCAAGAGTGACTCTTGCTGGAACTGGTGTAGAAGGCTGTGGAGTGAAAAGATACTTTCAGTTTGCTGGTCTTGGCCATGCCAAATCATAGGGACTTTGCTGCTTGGATAACAGAGCAGTGAGCAGTGCTGCTRCCTGTCCTGGAGCTCTGCCTGAAATAAAGGCTTCAGCTTGAAGCCTCACTGGGGCACAGGTGTAGAAGTGAGGTGGTAAGACCTCACTACAATGCTCAGAATCTTCCTGCACCACACGGGATGGTGGAAACCAAGTTCCTCCTGTGTGCCCAGCCCCGTGAAGCTGGACCTAGTGAGTGACAAGGTGGTGGGATACAGTCCTGGCACTGGAGCTGTTGAAATTGGCCCATACTGAGGTGCAATCCTGAGCCAGCCCAGCACAACTGATGAGGAGGGAGTGGTGGTACCAGGTGACCCTGCCCTTGGAACAGCAGGAGTGGGTGCTACAGGCTTTGCAAGGGCCCTCTGGCCACYGCCTTGTAGTGTCATGGTGTGGTGAGGTGGCTGGAAACCGAGGGCCCAGTGGGTGGTCTTCCCCATGTGGAGGTTCTCCAGCCCTGCTGCACAGCCCAGGAGAGGCTGTGGAAATGTTTCACCTACCAGTCTGGGATGGTGCCTTCCCTCCTCTGCTGCAGGAGGTGGCGATGGGTTCTTGCACTGCTGTGGGGTTGGTCTTGGTATGTGTCCATGGGTCAGAAGCTGTTGGCCCGGGGATGTGTGTCCTTCCTGTCTGCTTCCAAGGGCAACGTCTCCCTCAACGTGTAGCTGCCCTGGGTCACCTGTAGCAGTGGCCTGAAGTGCAGAGCAAGCTATGGATTGGGGCAGAGAACCCAGAGGGCGTGTTGTGGGTTAGGGATGGCAGTTTTGGTCCATATTTGGGTGGCACAGCTGCTCTCTGCTGCCTAGTGGCCCTGTCTTGCCAAGAGCTGGACTGATGCAATGGTGACTCAGTCCTGTTGGTGTTTGTCATCCTCTTGGTGTCTTCAAAGGTCTCCCTGTATTTGGGGTGATAGTTCAATAACTTCTGTCCACAGTGGAGCTGCTGGAAGCTTTCAGCTCTCCATCACCTGGGTTTTGTGGAGGGCTTGCTTGTTGGACTGTAGAGGTACCTGACATGTTCCATGGGGCTGGGGCATGGCCATTGGTGTCCTGCCCTGAATTGGGTTGATTTGAGGAGACATTCCTCTATCTCTGGATGTGTCCTGGGAGGCATGGACTGAAAAGTGCCCAGGAATCATTTTGTGGCAGGGTGAAGCAGATACAGATATATTTGCTCATGGATTTGAGGTGAGAACGTTTCTTGTGAGGGTCCTGCTTCCAGACCCGTGTCTCCTGCCAGCCTCTGCCCTGGGTGGGAACTTATCACTGTCTCCTGCCAGGAGAGCAGGTGCCTGGGTGTGGGCAGGAGGAGCTGGTCCACAGCAGGTAAGGTCCATGGCTCCAGCTGATGGTGACAGGTGTCTGCATGTCCCCAACATCAGCAGGTGGCCAGTGAGGGTCTCTGGAGCCCAGGGCTTAGTGTGGTGACTGGGTAGTGCCAGTGTGGATGTAAGTGTCCTTCAGCACGTTGGCTGTGGTACTTGTGCCTGTCTCCTCTGGCTTAGCAGACCTCTTGGCGAGGTGGAAGCTGACAATGGCATCCTGAGGGATGTCCCCATTAGACAGTAATCTCTTGGGAACTGTGAGGCTTACCTTTCCAAATGTTTCATCAGCTTTGAGCCCCTGTTGTGGTCCAGACCCATCTGGGTGCTGTCCTTTCCATGAGATGCTGTAGAGACACAGGTGACGGGACTTGATAGCAGGAGGAAGTGTCCATGGCAGAGCCACACCAGCAGCGCTTCCTCTGCCAGGGCCAAGGGCTATTCTTGGGTGCTGTCCTATTGTGTCTGGACTTATCAGCTCCCATGTGCTTCCTGCTCCCTCGGAGAAGGGCTGGTGCCTCGGTCTGCTTTCCCTGTGTTGGAGTGTCTTCCTACCCTAACCACAGGGTTGACTGCGCTCTGTGGACATCCCTGTGCCTGATGTGGGGGAAGAGCAGTCCTGGGGAGGGACTGCTCTGGCATTGAGCAGYGTGAAACACCCCAGYCTTGGAGACAAAATGCTGGTGCACTTGGRCTTGCTTGTGGTCAGCCTCCCTCCYTCTGGGCAAGCAAGGTGTTGGTCCTTAGGTGCCTTTCATGCAAAAGGTTTTTTTTGAAGGGAAATGCCTGAAGTCTACCCTTGCTTCAAGTGCTGGGGGAGGTTCAAGGCTCTCTTTCCCCTCTGGGGATGGGTGAACATCTTTCCGGTGGAGGGAAAGCTCTATGCCTGCTTGGGGCTTCCTGTTTGGAGCAGCTCCTGGCCTGATCCTGCACTGGGACTCGGTGCGATCCTGTCTGAGGTCACCGGAGCTCTGCCAGGGCTGGAATGGTAGCAGGCAGCCAGCTCTTGCTGCCTCTCTGCTGATGAGTGGAGGGGGGAAACTGAAGCATGGAGAGGTGAAGGAGCCTGTTACAAGTCCCTTCTCTCGGGATTCTTGCCTCGTTGTGTGGAGGCTGCCCTGCTTTCCTGCTGGGCTGTCCCTCGTGTGGACCACCCATCTCTCTCCCCCGGTATTCCCCTCCCTTGTGGTTCCTGGGACTTCGTGCTGAGGAGCAAAGCAGCCCCGGACTGCAGTGGCAGAACCCTGCAGCCCCTCGGCCCGTGTGGGGCACCGAGAGGAGGGTGCTGTCCCATTTTTCAGCCTCRCCGCTGGACTCTGCACGGTCCCCTCCCCGCAGCCCTGTTGTGCAAGCTCRCCGCCCCATCCTGCTCCCGTGCCTTATAAGTCCCGGCTCCCGGGGCAGCCGCAGCCTCGCCGCATTCCAGCGGCCTCGCGTCAAGTGGCCCTGGMTGCATTGCGGTGGCCAGGACCGGGGCTCTATGTCCACCTGTGGCCTTGCTGGTGGCCCCAGATGCCAGTGAGGCACCCCACTGAGATACTTTTCCATGGGCAAAGCTCTAGTCCATGTCCCTGAGCTCCTGGCATCTCAGGGTGGCTGCCAGGAGTGGGGAGTCCCTTTGGGATTCTGTGGCAGAGCTTGTCCCTGTCCTCAGCAGGATGGCACGGGGCTGGTGGCATAGGAAGAAGGCTCAGTGTGAAATAGTGGGTGATGGTTTGTTTCTAGGAGAAACTGGCAGGCAGCTGGGGTGGCTTCCTGGAGAGGGGGAATGTCCAGTGGCATAGTGTGGGGGAGGCATCAGAGCCCAGTCCTGCTGCACCTCTCCTCAGGTGTCTCCAAACCACTGCTGGTAAAAGCTTGTGTGCTTCGGGTGCTGGAAGCATGGATCCAGGACCAGGCCAGTTCTGGGGGGCTGGAGTAGCCTGAGCTGTGCTGTGGGTGATGTAGTAAAAGGGCTGATCTCTCAGAAGGAGAGGGTTGCCCTCACTGGCTCTTGCGGGGGGGATTCAGAGCAGTCTCCTATCAAAACCCCACCAACTACAGCAGCCTTGCAGGGGGTGAACSTTTGCCCTTGCATCGGACACTTCTGACATAACTCAACCCTTTTTGGGCTGCAGGGCAGCTCAGAACTCGCTTTTGAGAGCTGTTATTCCAAAGCAGCTGTGGCCAGGGGCTGTGGATGCTGTGGGAGCTGTGCTGGTCTCCTGGCAGCGCTGGAGCTGCAGTAGCACGAGGCAGGTGCTGCTGCTTGGCTCCCTTGAAGCCTTGGTGCAAAGCTCGTGGCTGTGCTGGCACAAGGTGTGTGTCTCTTTGGGGAGATGCAGCTGTGCAAGGACTGACACGGAACTCAAGGGCTAAATGGGTTTGTCCTTGTCCCTCCCTCCTCCTGCGTGGGAAGCTATGCTAGGATCCTCCCTCTCTAAGAGATGGCCTAGATGGTCTTGTCCCTCCTGGCATGAATCCTGTTTTCCATGGCTCTCCTCCATCTCTGCCAGGTGTTTGGACTAGGGACATCCCCAGAGGGGCAGGGATGGGGAAGGGAGAATGTTTTCTGCACAGCCTGCAGCAGTGTGACCCTGCTGGGCTGTCCTACATGAGAGCTGCTCCCTGCCCTGCTTCTCTCTGTGCCCGCGTGTCCTGGTTGGATCAGTCCTGGGTAGGATGGGTCTGCTCTCACCTGGCATCTCATCTCGAGCGGCTGCCAGTAGTGTTGAAGAATGAGCAGAAGAATATGGTATTCCTGGAGATCTGTTCCTGCTGGATGTCTGGACATGCGGTTTCGTCCAGGCAGTTCCTGAGCCAGCCCTGGATGGATATTCTTGGTGATGTTTTTATTTGTTTGTTTTGGTGGGTTTTTTTTGGTTTTGTCCTGTGCATTTTCCAGCTGCGCTATGGGGAGGCTGGATTTGGTGTTTGGTCGCGGCAAGGGGTTGAAGCAGGGCAGATGTATTTTAGCGGAAGCCTACCTTGTAGTGGCATGTTGAGTGTAAGGGCTGGATGCCTGGATTTGTCAGCCCTGGGTGGTCCTCCTGAGCTCTCAAAGCCTGCAGGACTTGGGCTGACTGCAAAGTCCTGGTTTGGTTAATCTGGAAGATGCTTGTCTAGACCCTGTTGACCTCATCTACRTTTGAGAAGAGGGGAAGAGGCTGGACCAGGGCTGCCTTCAGTGCACAAGAGGCTCAGACTGATGAGCTGCCTCCTGCTTTTCTCCTGTGGGATAACCCAGATTTCCTTTGATTTATACCTGGTCTTGGAAGTGAGCTCTGTCTGGCTTAGCTCACTCTGCCCCTTGAATATACTGCTCAGGTCTCTCACAAGCCTCACCCTCCCTTTCCTGAATACCCTTTTCCCTTACCCTTCTCCAGATCACTTATGGATGTGTTGAATTGCAGAGATCTTGGAAAACCAACCACTTGGTCTTGTTGCTGCTAACAAGCTCTTCTGAGCAGGGACTTCCTTACTTTGTCTTGAGACTCTTGGGGAGGCCCTCTTTGAAGAGGTTGGCTGGTGGCATTTGGAATTGCCCAGGCTTTGGGGCAATGGCAGCCCTTGGTGGGTGCTGTGGCTTGGCTGGAACCCCCTTTCCAGTGCTGTGAATTGGAAACAGGACTTGGAGGCCAAGGGAAGCTTTTGGCCAGCAAGAACTTTCTTGCTCCCATCCTTGGCAGCAACTTATGGGGCTGGCACTGGGAACCTGTTACCCCTGGCAAAGAGCTTTCTTGGGCACCTGCGTTGCTCTGTTCAGGCTGTTGTGAGGGCTCTGAGTGCCGACTCCCCCTTCCCTGAGCCACCGTGCATCTTCCATCCTGTCACGCCTGTCGCAAGGACTTACCAAGCGACGCATCACGGGACCATTTAGAGACCCAACAGGGATGCAGATTTCTATCTGCTTGGAAGAAACATCCATTCTGGGGGCTGAGCACACTCGGATCCTGAAATATTGAAAAGGGACGGTGCTTTCACATGGCTGAGGCACATGTGTGGCACCACACTCTGCAGTCCTCCCCTGCAAGAGATAGCCGTGGGTCTTCCGGGAATGCACTGCAGGCACTCTGTGGAGCTCATGCCGGAGCGCAAGCGCCGAGGTCTTCGAGGCAGCCAGCAAGCCAAGAAGCAGGGACATTGTTCCCTCTGTCTGGGCATGGGATGGCCCTGCAGTGGTGCACTGAAGCATCAAATGAGGGATGGATGGGGAGTCTGCCAGTCCGAGCCTGGTCATGGGAAGTGTTTCTGGAGTGCTCCACATAGCATCCTGCTTCACAAGGCAGGGCAGAGCACAGGTGTGTGGTAGAGCCATCCACATTAAAGGCTCAGGGGAGCGGATGGGAAAGTTCTGCATTCTTGAGATGTGCTGGCCTGGAAAAGGGCTCCCCACACTAGTGGGGGGGTGGTGGCAGCCCTTATTCTTAGCATGCATGGAGAGCAGAAGCACCCCAAGCCTTTCATGATCACTCTCCATCCTGGGAAGTTTTACCCTGGGAAGAGYGTTTCTCTGCCTTGGCAGCACTGTTCTGGGCACAGGAGCTCAAGGATGTGAGTTTTCCTCTGTATATGAGAGAAACTTCCCTGCATGGAGGAGTCTGGATCTGGCTGCCCCCAAAGAGTTACAGGGGGCAGAGGCTCCTGTGTTTTTGGGTCTCTCTCCAACCCAGGAGCAGGGCAAGTGTGTGCTGTTCAGTTTGGTGGTAAAAGAGCTTTTGGATACAGCCCACTCTAGGGAAGGGGAAATGGCTGAGCAAAACCAAAAATGTGGGAGCAGAGGCCTTCTGCCCTGCAAATGTAATGGGGTCACTCCAGGCTGGAAGCAGGCCAGGAGATGAATTCTGKCTTGGGGCTTCTGCTCCTTGTTAATGATGATGAGTGTCTTCATGACCTCTGTTGTGCATAACTTCCCTTTCCAGCTCTGTGCTGATTTACAAGAAGTCTCTGCAGCTTCATCATGCTGCTTCCTATGGAAATAGTCTGCCAGCCAGTGTGCAGGGAGAAGGTTCCCATGATGCTGTGACTGTTGAGCAGAGTTCTCCCAGGCCATGAGCCTTCAGTGCTTTCTTCTTCTTGGTTATTCAAGTGAACTATTATCTATAATTTTAATGGATTATCTATTGAAATCCTCCCTGGTGGTGTATTTTTTGCTTTGACATGAGTGCATTTGGACTCGGTCCATGACTTCTACAGCCTGGGAAGAGCAGCAGCCCACAGGAACTTGGTGCAGCACAGCTGGGCACAACAGAACAACTGCTCCAAGAGTGGGTTTGGGAACGCCTTCTGAAGGGTCTGAGGTGTGCTGGGGAAGGAGCTGGGATGGGCCCAAAAATCTGCCTCCAGTGATGTTCCGGGGCTGTTGCAGAAGTTGAGAAATGAGTGGGGCAGTGAGGTGATGCAAAAAATTTAGGGCTGTCTTTGAATTGGTGACTGAAGTAAAGTTCCAGGGTAGGTTGAGGAGAGGAGATCTAGAGTGTGACCTGTAGAAAGAGCTGGAGAGAACTGTGGTTTGTACTGGTCTATTCAGGGCCTTTGGGATGTGTCAACTTAGTTGTCGTGGCAGCGTGTGGTATTTTCCAGTTTAGCTATCAAGGTCCAGTCAGGCTGTGGAGGTGGTGTCTAGCCTCTGATCAACCCAGGCTATCCTGCCTAGGGACTGAATTTTTATAAAGGTCTCATTTGAGACTCTTTAGAGGCAGGGATGAAAGAGCTGGATGTGT
Source organism: Amblyornis subalaris (assembly GCA_018881555.1). NCBI lineage: Eukaryota > Metazoa > Chordata > Aves > Passeriformes > Ptilonorhynchidae > Amblyornis > Amblyornis subalaris. The sequence goes on from JACAXG010000089.1 coordinate 3,121,606, forward strand.
TTTGTCCTGGACAGCGCTCCTCTAATGCAGGGAAGGGTTAGTGGACTTTTGTTCCCAGGTGTCCTGTTCTTGCTGCACTTGTCTTCCGAGCTGTGCTCCTGCTTTAGCACCAAACATCTTTCAGTACAGCTGATTGGCCTCTCCCCTAGGTACGGACGTTGTTTGTCAGTGGCCTTCCTGTGGATATCAAACCCAGAGAGCTCTACCTTCTCTTCCGACCATTCAAGGTAAGAAGGTCTTCAGATCTGGTTCTTGGTGGGAAAGATGCTGTTTTGTGGATGACCTGGTCTGTCAGAGGGGAGGTGGGGATGACGTGGGAACCTGACACCAGCACAGGGTCCTGTGGCTTGTGCCCAGGTGGGGATCCTCCCTGGGAGCCTGCCATTGGAATTGTGCTGTCTCTAAGCTTCATGAGGTCTGCTTGGTCAGCCCTACTGCCCAACTGGACCAGCCCTTCCTTGAAGATATGTCCTCATCCCCCAGACTCTCCATCCTTCTCTAGACTTCACTTAGACTGTCCCTGGGGGAAGTGGGGTTCCCTTGTCTGCACTCCTCTAGCACAGGGTGGGTGCCCTGTTCTCTAGCCACTAGCCARGGCAGGATGCTCAGCTTCTTAGATGGATGAAGAGCTAGAAAATGGGATTTGTTCCCAAAGGGCCAGGATAGAACAGCTAAAATACCTGCTTTGCCCTCAGTCTTCTCCATTGGTGGGAAAGAAGTATTGCTGTCCCTGTTCCTGCTGCATCTCCTGCCTTATGGAGGGCTTGGTTCTGCAGGAACTCYTGGAGCTGTCGTGTCGTGTCTTGGTTGTAGCTCAGCCCCTTCAGGAGCCTGACACTGACTTGATTTCTTTCCTCCTGCAGGGTTATGAAGGGTCACTGATCAAGCTGACTTCAAAGCAGGTACCTCCTTCTTCCAGCCTGGGTATTTTTGGCTTTCACTGGAAAACCAGACACGCTGGGACGGGAGGGGACACAGATCCTGTTTCACTGTGTAAAGTATTGTCTGGGGCCAGCACCATGTACACCAGTTGACCCTGGTGCTCCCAAGCATGTTCTGAATGTCTCCGTGTCTTCTCTTGCTGCTCGTGGTGAGACCTGAGGCTTCAGCCTCAAACCTTGTGCTGCCATCGCCCTTCCCCGCTGCTATGCTGATCAAGGCAGGGGTRCCTGTGCTGGGGGCTGTCAGGGTGAGCAGTGACTCCACATGTAGGAATGCCAAAGCATTTGTGGTGGGAGCAGATGCAGAGCAGGAATCTTGGGCCAATGATCCAAGGTCTGCTTGAAGCCCCTCTRCAGCTTTGGGTGGTCTCTTCTGCTTGCTGTCTGGGACAGAGAGGGTAGCAGGGCAGCCTGAGGAGCTGGAAGAGGCTTCCAAAGTGAAATCAGTGTTGTTTCTTTTAGCCAGTGGGTTTTGTGACCTTCGACAGCCGGGCTGGCGCTGAAGCAGCGAAGAACGCCTTGAATGTGAGTACCCACAGTGCCGGCAGGCTGAAGGGGCTGGGGGCCACATGGTCTGCTGGACATAGAGCTGAGGGCAGGGTCTCCCAGCTGTGCCCTCAGTATGTAAACGAAAGGATCCTGCAGCATCCCACCAGGGAAGCAGGAGAGCTGTTCAAGGCTGACATCAGTCTGGGCAAATGGATATAAACTTGTCTCTATGTAGTTTTTGACCACTGGAAGACAGCTCCAGGGTCTTGGAAGGTGTGGGGAACTGCTGTCACTCAAGAAAATGTCTTGAGGATGGTCAACATGGAAGGGACACCCAAAATGATCCTCATTCTGCAGGAGTGTTGGTGGGATCTGGTCAGCAAGACATGGTTCTTCTGTGCCATAGACCTTGCCTTGGGCTTTGTGACACCTGCTATTGCCCCTGCTCAGGCTGGCAGAAGATGTAGTGGCACCACAGATGGGAGCTCCCACAAAGACAGGTTTATCCCAACTCCAGTATAGACAGGGTTATCCCAGCTCCAGCAGACAGACCTTTCCTGGCTGGTGTTGGTAGCCATCCCTGCTATAGCGGTTGGTGAATTGCCCATAAGGAGCAGAACTGTGTGCCTTGTGTTGGAAGCAGTGGTCCTGGGCCAGCTAAACGTAAAAATAAAGCTCATGGGAACTTGAGTGTTGTAGTGAGGTGACAAAAATCCGGGCATGTGACTGCAGTGTGGTGGCCTTGGTTCCTCAGTTTGGCTTTGCTCCTTGAATAGCCACAGCCTGTGCTTGGGCTGGAGCTTCACCTCTGAGAGACTCCTGTCCTCTCTCCTGTGACAGGGCATCCGCTTCGACCCTGAGAACCCCCAGACCTTGCGGTTAGAGTTCGCCAAAGCCAACACAAAGATGGCCAAGAGCAAGCTGATGGCCACACCGAACCCCACCAACATCCACCCTGCCTTGGGCGCACACTTCATTGCACGGGACCCCTGTGAGTATGCTGGGAGGGGCTTGGTGGTTGTGGCTCCAACCTGGGAGATGTCCAGCCCAGGAATGCTGACAGGGTGGAAATGAACCCAGACCAACCTCTGCTCTGCCTGAAATCTTCCTGGGGCAGGGAGGCCAGCAGGATGCTGGGGCTGCAGGAGAATAGCAGGCATCTGCTAAAGCTTCTGGCCAACATAGAACTGTTGAGAGAGGAAAGTTGGGTTTGATAGCTTAAGTGATACCMTATATCCTGTGAAACATCCCTGGATGTGAACCATAAGGGATGAGTCCTGTGCCATCACCCTCAGTGAGGCCTGGTGGAGTGAGCAGCCCTGCTGAGGCTTTTGGGGTGACCTGTAATGTGACTCTGAGTGCCCCATCCTCTGTCCTGCACCCTGTGTTGCCTGTGTGGACCGGTGTGAGGCTGTGATGGAGCATGTTCTTGGCAAGCCTGGAAGGCCTGAGGAGCAGTTGGGCACACGGATTTTATACCTCACCAAGATGGCAGCGCAAAGCTTTAGCCTGGCATGGGGAATCCAGAGCCTCTCCTCAAAGCAGGCTGTTGGGGCCAGCTACTGAGACGCTGTCCCCTTGTCTCCTCCTGTCTAGATGACCTGACTGGAGCAGCTCTCATCCCAGCGTCCCCAGAAGCGTGGGCTCCCTACCCACTGTACACCACAGAGCTGACCCCTGCCATCCCCCACGCCGCCTTCACGTACCCRGCGGCCGCTGCTGCGGCCGCTGCTCTTCACGCCCAGGTGAGTTGCTCCCCGCCTCATGTGCCAGGGCCGGGCCCTCCTCTCTCCCTGCCCCGGTGCTCGTTCCCGCAGTCTCTGCTCGGCCGGTTCAACCCCGGCCTCAGCACCTTGGCTCCTGGGCAGAGCCTGCTCCCGGCTGCAGGGCAGGGGCCCAGCCCCAGCCAGCCCTGAGGAGGGGTCTGTGTGGCTGAGAGCAGGCAGAGCTGGGCGATGATTTCTGACCCTGCAGGTCCAGCTTGCTTCCCTGCGAGGGGCAGGTGGGTGGGAGGAAGTCAGGGCTCAATTTCTGGCTGGCTCTGTTGGTCCCCATGGCCAGAGAACCACATTGAAGGACTGCTGGGAGGAAATGCTCCCTGCCAGCAAGTGAAATAGCTGTGAATTGTCCTCCCAAGTCACAGCGAAGACAACGGGCTTTGCTTGGCACTAAATTGAGGGGCTCAGCTGGGACCCTTTGGGCCAAGTGACTCAAACACCTCCAAAGCTGGAGGAGAGTGTCCTTCAGGAGATGAGTGACCAGAGCCTTGCCAGAGCAGGGAACTGTGATGGGATAGGGTGTTAGCCACCTGGGTACAGACTAGAGAGGAGGGTCTTTCCACACACTAGCGTCTGGAAATGCTGGTGGTATTGCAACCAGCTGCCTGGTATCCCAGGGTTTGCTTGCTGACAGCTGGAGATGTAGGGATGCCTGTACTGGTCTGACACTGGGATGCTTTAATGTACAGAGACCAACACAAAATCCTTGAAACCGTGGAAATACAAAGGGAAAGCCAAAACACAGAAGCAGTGTCCTAATTTCAGGTTAAGGTGCTTGGCTTGAAGCACTGTCCAGAAGCTGGAGCCCCTGTCCCTGCCCTGCTCAGTGTTACCAGCCAGCTGTGCTCTGTCTGCTTCCATCTCTGCTCCCAGAGTGGTGCCATGGGGGACTGGGGCAGTGGGCCTCAGTGTGGGGGCTTAACTATTGCTGTCTACCCTGCCAAACAGGGTGACTCCCATTCTTCCCTGCTTAATGGAGAGGAAGAGGAGCTGTGTCCTCTCACCTTGCCCCCTGGCTGGCAGTGAGCTATGTTGGTCCTTTGGCACCCTCTTGCTTCCCGCAAGCTTTGTGATGGTAACTGTCCAGCTTCAACCCAAGCTTGCTTCCCAAATGCCATGTGGAGCAGATGCCAACTCCTGGCCTCTGTCCTGTCCCTCTCACACCTGCAGACCTCTCCTGCTTTTGCCCTTCTACACGTGAGCTGGTCTTGGGTGGAAGCTCCTATGGGGTAGGGAGAAGTACACTGGGATTCAGGACAGGACCAGGCACTGGAATGTTCTTCCAAGGACCTCCAGAGCTAGGCCGGTCCTTCTCTGGGATGGTTGTGCTTCCTGGTGTTTTCTAAAAGTTACTGGTGGTGCCCACAGCTACAGGGCTACCCTGTGTTCCTCAGTGGCCCAGGAGAGAGGTGTCTTCCTGCCCCTGCTGTGTAGGGTGGTGGTCAAGGTTGAATTGTCCCTGGAAGGGAGGACCAGGAAAAAACAACCCCTCTGTCCTGGCTGAGGTGGTTGAGGGAGATGCAACCTTTACTGCAGTTCCTTCAAGGATGGTCATTGGTGACTATATGGGGACCCTGAATGTGAGGACTAGACACCGAAACTTTATGTTGCATGGTGGGGGAGAAAACTCTGCTCTTGTAGAGTGGAGGGTATCAAGGAGGCTTCAGCTGCATCTTGTCCCTCAGGGGTCTTAGTTCCTGCCCTCCAGCTGGTGAGCTGCTGGTTTCCAGAGAGTTTGTCTGGGCTGACCAAAAGACCCCGAGGAGCTCCTTGTGCAGGTAGAGCTTCCTGCCCGACAGGGTCCGTGGGTGGTAATGGGCCTCTAAGCCTTAGGGAGCCAGTGCAGCCCCTCCAGGCCGTGGCTGGACCCAGCTGTTTTCCGAGGAGGCTGCCGGGCAGTCCCAGCTGCTCCTGGCTGCGCTGTGCTGAGCTGGCGCTGACCCTGCAGGGGCACGTCCTGGCATGGGATACGTTACCAATAAAGTTTAACGGGGTTAAACATTACTCGTGCTGGCAGCTCTGGGCTGCCCAGTTTCCGGGCTGGAGCCCTGTCCCTTGCAGAGCTGAGGGTGGAGCATGACAGGGAGATGACTTTTGCTCACAAGCTGGGCTAAAAGCTGTGCCCTTAGTCCTGGTCTGCTGAGCCCTCTGCCCTCACTGGGAGGGGACTGGCTCGCCCATGTGGTGGGCTTGGGGTTTATTCCCTAGGTCAGCCACAGTTCTTCCTCCCAAGACTGGTGTTGGCTGGAGAGTGTCCATGGGGATGGCTGGAGCTGTAGCAGCTCCGTTGTGATCAGCCGTGAGGGAGACAAGAAGCTGGAGGCTGTAGATAAACCAAGATCTTGTCACAAGAGATTTAAACCTGGAAGGCTCATCCTCTTGCAGAGCTGAGTTCAGCGAGGGGAAGAGGAGGTGGCCTGGCCTGGCCTTCTGAAGAGCTGCCCAAAGGGCTGGCAGGAGGGACAAGGGGCAGGAGGTGGTGAGAGGTTGGCCTGGCCTCGGGAACCCTTGGTAAGCCACTCCCAGCCGAAACTGATGGCTGCTGCTCTCCCGGTACTGCTCCGCCACGGTGCCGCTCCGGGCAGGCGCCAGGCTGCTGTAGCTGTGACTGCGGCCTGACCCTGTCCTGCCGGGGACTCCGTTGACTTTAAGATTGTCCCATCTGCCTTCCCTCCCTCCCACCCTCTCTCAAATCCCTCCTTTGATGTCCCTAGTGAACTCCAGCCATGATGCCAGCGCAGGCTAGCCCCGAAGCTCAGAGCTGTCCCTGGAGATGGGACGCCCTAGCGATGCCTTATTGCAGCTAGTGGAGTGGCTGTACTACAGCTCCATTCCTAGAAGTGTTAAGCATGATGGCAGCCACGTCTGGAAAGACTGGTAAGGTAACCATCTCTCCTCCAAGGTGCACCAAGCTTCTGCCCATCTCTGTAGCCCGTATCTCCTTGGCAACCCAGTGCATGGGCCTCACGCTACCCACCCACCAGAGCCTGGGGAATGAGATGCCAGGCCTTCTTTCTAACCCACATCTCCAACTTGGCAGCACATGACATGGCGCACACAGCATGGCACCATCTTACATTAGCTCCTCCCAGCTGAGCCAGGCTCAGCCAGGCCCTGCCGGTGGGAGGGGAGCAGCCCGGTTGAGCCGGGGCAGAGACCACCCTGCCACTCGGCCTGATAGAAACCTGGTTTCTCCCCAGTCTTGACCCTTTGAGGGCAACCAGAAATACACCTTGACCTCACTCCTGGCACATGGTGGGGGAGGTGAGTGACGTGGTAGTGATAGCACACAACTAAATTTTAGTGGGCACCTTAGACAACAGCACTTGCCAGTCACTTTGTTCCAGAATTGCATACCGGGACAGACCCTGCCTTTAATCATGGGTCTAATCTCACCTCTTTCCTCTCCAGTTACTGGAAACGGAGCCAGTTCCTACCTGGAGCTTGGCTTCTCTTGCAGCCTGAAATCAGAGGCAGGACACAGGTCGTGTGAGCCGTAATGGGGGGAATCGGCAGCCTGGGAGAGAGGGGAGTGGCATTAGGGGACTGGGAGCTTGGGAAGAGGGAAGGGCCTGGGGCTGGTTGGCAGGGGGGTGGTTGATGTTTGTCTGAAGGAAATGAGTTCTGGTTAAGTTCTCCTTGCAGTGGTTCTGAGCAGACTTTTCTCCTCTCTCTGTGGAAGTCATGCTGGGGAAAGAAGCCACCAAAGATGAGGGCCCAGGTCTGCCTTTGCCCTTGGAAAACCGTGAGGTGCAAAGGTGTGCAGAGCTGGCCTCCTGGGAAGATGGGAAGAGTTTGACACGGGCATAGAGACAATAATATAGCTTGTCTTGTTCTGCTTGGTCCTGGTGGGCAGGTTCATCCATTGCTGTTGCAATGGAGTTGGGCTGTGTTGCAGCCTCAGTCTCTGAGGAACCATTGGTTTTGGCGTGCCTCTAAGCCAGGCTCTGAGTGGGCAGCAGGGGATGCCAGGGCTATCCATGCTCCTAGATCTGTTCTGCAAAGAGATGCTTCCAGCTGTGGCAGCACCCACCAGGGCAGAACTCTGCTCTGGGCAGGAACTTGCCTTGGGAAGCAGGGACTGGATGGCTCATAAGAACATGACTGAGTCTGATGGTGGTGGCCACATGGTGCTGCTGGGGATACAGCTGACTTGTTGGGTACCTGGAGCCCAGTAGACCCTGGTAGGTGCTTCCAAGGCAGGCAGCCAGGTCCAGGCCTGAGAGCATGGAGATGGTCTTTTTGGGAGTGGGCTGCCCAATATGCCCTCAGAGCATCCACTGGAGGCTTCGAGGAGATGGCAGAGGTGGGTCTCTGGTGCTGGGACCTGTCTGAGTGGTGGGTGGAAGGAGCAGTCCTGAATCATGGCTATGTGGTTGTGCAAGAGCCTGGAAGGACCTTGCGACTTCCTAGCACTGGGTTGGGGCTGATCCTGTTGATGGAAGCAGAGGTCAGTACTGCAAACCCCCTTTCCCTTGCAGCTAAGCTCTGACAGACCCTCTCTGGTTGGAGACAGTGATCAATTTTCTGTCCCTATTCGCTTGTCCTTGTTTATTTGGGCCGTTGTGTAGAGATTTCCCAGGATTATTTTTTTCTGGGCAAGCTCTATGCTTGCCAGAGGTGTGAAGCCTCTTCAAGACCTTCATGGTTGTGATGTCTTCCCAAACTCCAGTGACAGAGTGGTGGCATAGCTGGCCAAGCAGCCCCAAGCCAGCAGTTTTGTCCTAGCCAGGGAAAAGTAGGCAGGGGATGCTCTGAGCTCCTTCAAGTACCTGCTGAGCAGCCATCCTCACTAAGTGGTGGGTGAACTGGACTGAGATGCCATCAGAAGAGGCTTGTGGCCAATAATGGCACTTCCTGGCTGGCTCAATCCAAAGGAAAGCAGCACAACTTGCTTCGACTCTGGGAAAAGGGGAAATGCTTGTTTGCTGCAGTCTGAGAGAGGGGCGTGTCTCCATGAGCTGTAGCGGTACAAGGCAATGGATGGATGGGTGCCTGTTCAAACATTCCTCAGCAAGAGAATGGATCAGTGCCTGTCTTCTCCCACGTGCTCCTCAACTTGGTGTGGGATGATGTGCTGATCCTCCAGCTCTCCCTGCCTGGGGAGAGGGAGAGGAGTGTGCTTGATCCCACTGCATCCAGTTTTCCTGGTGGTGGGCTGAGCTGCTCGGGTCCCACACATCATCATTCCCCCATGCCAGTCCCCCAAGGGGCCTTTGAGTGAGTGGCCTGGGCGCAGTGCCCGCTGCTGGGGTGGGTGTGTGTCCAGCACACCCCAGTGGGTGAGGTGGTGCCTGTGCCGCCTGTCCTGTCTTTGCCTGCCTGGGTCACATTCCTGCGGCTGCGTTTCCAGCTGGAGCAGAGCAGCTCTTGCCGGCTGCCAGTGGGGGCTGCCCGGGGCTCGCACCCAGTGACCCGTGGTGGTGCCTGTGAGGTGCTCGTGGCTCCACAGACTGAGGATCTGAGGGTCTCAGCAGCATGAGTGAATATGCTGCTCTGCACTTCAGCAGTTGGCAGCAAGATGCAGCTCTTGGATGTGTTGGTTGGATCCTTCCAGCTCCCGGGAGTACAATGGAGTGCTTTGCCCCTGCCTGCACTGGAAGCCTTTCTGGTCCCTGGGGACCATTCCAGCTGTAGGGGTAGCTCGGAGCTCTAAGAGTTGCTGGGGCTGGCTGCAGATCTAGAGGTAATTGAGGAGGAAAGGCGGGTCCTCCAAGCCAAAGGATGGTCCTCACTTCCTCTTCTTTTCCTTCTGAAGGAATTGCTCTCTATGAGGATGGTGGGCAATCAGGTACTTAAATTCTGAGGGCAATTGGGAGAGACAAAGGAGGTCTTGACAAGCAGAGTGAAGTGCTGCTGTGGTGTTTCTCTGCCCCATTTATCATTTCCTTCAGATTTTTAGGTAGCTGCTGGTGGTGTGCTGCAGTAAGGGAGAGGTTCCTGGCCTCTGGAAGGTGGCAGGCAGAGGCACACATTTCCCCTCTCCAGCTATTTTCTGGGACAGATGTTGAAGGCGGCAGCACGAGGCTGCTGCAGTTGGCCAGTGGTGACCGCCTCATCCCTGCAAGCAGAAGATGTTTCAATGGTGTGACCACACTCCCTTCCAACTGTGAGCTAATGCCTCTCCAGAAACAAGTGTGTCTCTTCCAGTAAAAGCCTCTCTTGCTCAGCTTTCCTCACCCAGTGCTGGACATCTCCTTTCTCTGTCAGCTTCCTCCTTGGCGGATGTAGTATTTTGAGGAGTGTGAAGAGAAAACTGCCTTGGCAGGTGCCTAGAGAGCATGTCCTCTTGGCTATCTGCTGCATCCAATCCGCTGCTTCCAGTGCTTTCTGCTGGCTTCGGAAACATCCCTCCTACTGAGTTCCTGCCTCATCCCATCAAGCCTTTAATCCTTCTGTGGGCTGAAAGAGCTGGCAGGTCATTCCCTCGTCCTGCCAGCATGTCACATCCTTGGATTGTACCCAGGATCGTTGCGTCTGCAGGAGTTCCTACTGGGCTCCAGGCTGAGCCCCTCTGGCTGCAGGGTGGGGCTAGTGGCCTGTGGGGCATGGTGGGTTGGGTGGGTGAGCACTGGAGACTTGCAGGAGGAAGGCGAGGAGGGGTGGTCCGTCACCGTGACAGTTTATTAGCACCAGAGCTACGAACAGTGTGGGTTTTAAGAGAAAAGCAGGATTTCTGTTGAAAGTAGAGGTGCTGAGGCTCTGCAGGTGGGGCAGAAGGTGGAAGAGAGGATGGAGGGCTACCAGGCTGGGCTGTGCTGGCTCACGTAGGGCCCGGCTGTGCTGCTTGGCTGAGCTTGCGTGGGATGGAGGTGGCTCTCAGGGTTAAGCACTCAGCCTTGTGAACGAAGGGGGAGTTTCCTGTTGCTGCTGGGCAGGAGGAAACTGCTTCCAGCTGTCGAGGGGAGGGATGCTGGAGTGGGAGACACTGGCCAGGGAGGATGGCCGCTGGCTGTGGAGGAGATGTGACTGCTGAGCAAGCACCTCCTGGTGACAGGGCTTGGGGGGAGCAAGAAACCTCTGTCCTTGCTTTGGCAGCTGCTGTGGTGGCCTGGTAAGTTGTCTGTGATGCTGCTGTCCATTCCAAGCCTTCCTGGGTGGTATCCATGCACAGTGTGGTGGCCCTGGCTGGGCAGCAAAGGTCCCTCTCCCAGGCTAACGGAGACGTGCACRCTGTGTGCGGTACTCTGGTGCTGGCACTAGGTGGGACTCCTCACTGGGGAGGAGGGTCTTGGTAACATCCATGCCCTTCACTCCATCTGCCCAAGACTGGGCTGACTGGGATGCACAGTGGCTGCTGTGTCATGGAYGAGGTATGGGGCTAGCTGGGAGCTGATTTAGTGGCACCCACTTGCCTTGTGAAGGTGTCTGGCCAGAATCCAGCTGATTATGGAACCATAGAATGGTTTTGGTTGGCAGGGACCTTAAACCCAACTTGTCCCACCTCCCTGCCATGAGCAGGGACACTGGACCAGGCTGTTCCAAACCCCGTCCAACCTGGCCTTGTTCTGAGCTCATGAGAGGCTCTTGTGAGGACAGAGCTTCTGCAGACTCGCAGGGCTCCTTCCTTCAGGAACCGTCCCCTAGAAAGGGACTCGAGGTGTTGAGCTCGTGTGGCTGCAGTTCCTGGCCTTGTGCCGGTGGAGGGAGGACTTGGCCACTGCAGGCAGTGATGTCGAGGTTGTGGCAGTTTGCTGATGTCTCAGCACATCCTTGGGAGAGGAGCATCCAGCCAGGCTTGTTCGGGCAAGGGGACAACTTGCCAGGATGAATGGGACACAGGGAATGGCTTATGTGGGGCTCCAGGGGGTTTTCTGCCAGTTTTCTCCCCACCTGAGAACCAAGTCCATTGTTCTGCTGGTTCCCAGAGCCCTGAATGTACTGAGGCTGTGCTCCCCTCCTGGCAGCTGGGGAGGGAGGAGCGGGGRGGTGGCTTCAGCAGCAGGACAGAGCTCCAGTTGCTGCTCCGGCTGCTGGATCTGTGCTCAGTCAAGTGGCACGGGCTCCTCTCCTGCTACTGTCGGGCACGGAGCTGCTGATGCAGCTCAGCTGGACACACTGGCCTTGCTGACCAAATGGGATCATCTGGATGTCCGAGGCTGTGCTGCTGGACGTTGCTAGCTCACTGCATCTCCTGAGGGGCTGGAAAGTCTCTGTTCAGTTACTGTCCGTTCTCTGCTCGTTAGGGCCCCATCCAGCCTCTTCCTTGGCAAGGAGCAGGTCTGACAATAGATATGTCAGCAAGGACCTGCCGGGGAAGCCTCCAAGTCTTGCTGGTTTGCAGCTCTACCAAGTTCTTCCCATAGTGTGGTTTGACTGGAGATGTTCTGGTAATGGGGCTGTGGCTTGGAAAACTCTGTGGTTGTCTGCTGTGGTGGATGAGCCACTTCTTCCCCCATACATGTTATGTAGAGGTTTTCTGGTTTTAATGTGTGGTCTTGAGATGCCTGCTTTGGATGGCTAAGGGTGGAGCTGCTCAAATATTTGAGCTGCTTGGCTACTCGAGTATTTGGGGCTTACCCTGGAGCCTCCTTTCCCTTGCTGGAGCCAGCTTTGCTCCACGGACTTTGCACATGGCTTGAAGGAGCTGAAGTTTGTGCTCTGGTTGAGATAATCCTGGATCACGGACCTCTTCCGTGGCTTTCTTTTCCAGATGCGCTGGTATCCTCCCTCCGAAGCTACCCAGCAAGGATGGAAGTCTCGTCAGTTTTGTTAGTTCGTTAGTAAGTAATTAATTACTCTTGGAGTCAGGTCTTTGTCTTGCTCTTCCTTGGGCTGCTTGGGCTCTTGTGGGGAGGAGGGATGGGAGCTCGGGGTCAGCCCCACACATCCACCCAAGGATGCGGTTGGGTTTCCGGATGGGTGATGGGAGCAGGGAGATCCCCCGAGCCCCAGGGTGGGGAGGGGCCGTGGGAGCCGCTCAGGGCACGGCTCACCGCGCTCGTCTCCCGCAGTGTCTCTCCTCGGCTCGTGTTCCTCCTCCCTGCCTCTCCGCGGAGGGATGTGCCAGGGACGATTGCTCCGACTCCTCTGGGTTTGGTTTGCGGCCAGCGGACAACAGGCCCGGCCCCGCCGCGCTGCCCCCGGGGCTGCCAGCACCCCCCTCCCCGGACTGTGAAGCCGCCGCGGCCCCAGCCGTGGGCTGTGCGCTGCCTCCATCCCTCTCTCCGTCCATCCATCCCTTCCTCCACCCTCCCTCAAGCCAGCCCCAGGACATCCTCCCTGACCGAGCTTCGCCATCCGGCTGCACTGAAACCCAGCCGGGGGCTCGGTCCTGGGCTTCCCCTGGCTCGCCCTGCCCTGGGGGCGGCTCGGCTGAAGGAATCGAAAGGCAAAATGGGTTTTGCATGTTTTCTGGCATGAATTAAAACACTTAACTTGTGTCTGTGTGAGTGTAAGTTTGTTTGTTCTAGCGTTTGTGTAACCGTTAGCAACAGGTCTTGGCCAAACGGATTGATCCATCAAGGTTTTCCTCTTGCTTCGGTGAAGACTTGGCTTTGAGAAATACTAACTGTCCTTGTCTCACCCCTTCTCCCACCTCCGCCCTCCCCTCCCCAGGATGACCAGAACAATTTGAAAAATGCTTTTTTTTCTCTCTCTTTTTTTTTTTTTCCTCCAAAGTACGATGCACTGGGTTTCTGTTCTCATCCATTCTGCTCCGGTTTTAAAGTCAGGGTTATTATATTATTTTTTTTCCTTCTTGAGACTTCTATATATAGAACAGCTGTAAAATATCTAACCTCTCTTTTGTTTCCACATCCTTCTGATTGGAGAGCATCCAGTCCTGCCAAATAATCAGCCATCCTTATGGGAATACCGAACAAAAAAAAAAAAAGTACGAGTATTTTTGTACCATGTGTAATAAGGAAATATTTATGCATCATAAAGAATTTCTTGTGTGTTTGTGTGCAATTAATTATTATTATTATTAAAGAGAAATTGTAATCCTGTATGATAAGTTAATGTTTAGTTAAAGCTTGAAAAAGAAGGGTTGTCTTCTGTACCAATGATTCAGTCAGGCATAGTAAACAAGAAATTGTGCAATTTTTGTTTTAGCATCTTATTGCTTGGTATTGAAGTGCTTTAAGTATTATCTGACCATGGCTGTCTYGCTTGTATTAAAAGATTTGAGAATAAGTTGCTCTATAATTGCTGATCCTATGAGAATGTGAAACTGGATAATATATGAAATGCAACCAAAAAAAAAAGAAAAAAATATATACCCAGAGGCTGCTGTGACTTTTTCTGTGGTCTTCTGTGTTTTCTTGTGGGGTTGGGGTGGGATGCTTCAGGCCCAGCCTGGCCCCTCCCTTGTCCCCTTTCCCGGCCTGGAAGGATGCAGGCTGGTTTGGGATGCTGCTGGGGACCAGGAGCCGGGATCTTCCCTCACCCTGCTCAGAGAAGGGCAAGTCCTTGCCTGCATGGTGCTGAGCTTGGCTGCAGCCCTCTGGGAGGGCAGTCCTGAGCTTTTCTGGGTGTTTCTGCTCCCCCTCCCAGCGCCTGCGGAGGCTGAGGGCTTCTCCTCTGCGCCAGCAGTGCAGAAGGAGATCTCCATAGAAGGCAAACGTTCTCTGTGGCTGGAGCATCGCCCCGCGCCTGCCCAGCTCCTGCTCTGGTGCCTGGGCTGCCTAAACCTTTCCCTGGCCTTATCTGTACCCGCTAAAGCAGCTGTGGGAACGGCAGTCCTGGGGCAGGGGGTGGTTGTCCCGGTGGGAATCTCCATGCGGGGGCCTGGGGGTCTCCCTGCTGTGCCTCRGGAGTCCCCATGGCCCAGCTCTCCGAACCCTGTGCTGGGGCGCTCAGGAGCCCTCCCACGCAGCTTCCCGCCCCAGGGATCAGCGTTTTCCTCTCTCCGCAGGGCTTCGAGGGCAGCGCTGAGTGAAAGCAAGAAAAAAAATTAGAAAAAGCAAAAGGCAGGTCTAAAAATAGCTCCGCTGGCCACCGCGCCTGGGAATGGACTCGGCTGATCGCTGCTGCTCCGGGAAGTGACTCGCTGTGGGGCTGCACGCTGCCCGCACCAGAGCGGGGCTGCCAGCCCCTTCCCATGGGATTCCCCCCGCCCGCCGCCCGGGCTCTTGCCTGCATCCCGGCTCCTGCCCCGATCCCAGCTCCAGCGGGCCGGCTCTTCCCTGCTGGGTCTGTCCACATCTCGCAGCTCTGCTCACCTGAGCGGAAACACTCCGGAGAGCAGCAGGGCCTGGTGATGGGAGCGTGCAAGGCTTTAAATTATAGAGCAGACTTTTTCCTGTTTTTTTTTTTTTTTTTTAGAAAAAAGCCTTTAGCACATGCATTAACATGGCCAGGCCATGAATAATTGACGCCCGGCTCTATTAAGCTTTTACACTGGGACCTGCTTGCCTCGGAGCTAAAGTAGGTCATGTCTGCTCCGAGGGTCCCCGGGCGTCCCCTCCCCGTCCGGAGCGAGGCTGGCGCAGGCGTGGGACACACGTGTGCTCCCGGCCTGGCCGCGTGTGCCCTGCCCCGCCACGGCTGCTCCCGCTGCGCTCCTGCTCCAAGGGACACTCTGGGAGGTGATCTGGGGACAGGGAATGTCCCCAAAATGTCCACGTCCCCAGACAGGATGAAGCTCTGGATGGGGCACAAGCTGTTGGCATCACCAGGGAAAGGGTGCAGGTCATGGCATGTTTGATCCTGGTGCTGTCTGGGCCCRTTGGCCAGTGGCCATAGGACAAACCTACTGGGGAATACAGAAGGTGACACTGGGGTTGGAAGAAATATAGGGAAAAAGGCTGGTTTTGGCACACTTTCATTTTACGCTTTACTGGAAAACCCCCCCCCTTTTTTTTTTGTTTTRAAGGTGGGACAAAAGATAAATCTTGGAGCTTTTGGACTGTTTTCTCCTGAAAGTGCTGTGCTCTGCCACAGCRTGTGGTCTGGGCACTGAGGCAAGGAACACTTTGGGAATAGAAAATCCAGCTGTTGTGATGCAGAAGGGCCCCTTGGCACGGCTGTGCTGGATAAGCTGCTCCCGTTGGAGGTGATTAGACACACTCACAGCCAGCCAGGGAGGCCACATCCAAAACTCTGTCCCTGCTGCAACCAGGGAGGTAGGAAGGGATTCAGGTCAGCTCATACCAGCATTCATCCAGGGATGTGCTGGTCACAGGAGCTCCTGTCTCTGAGTCAGGAGCATCCCGCAGCACTGATGCTCCCCTTCTGGTTAAGGGTCCCCAGAYGCAGCTCAGTCGTGCATTTGAAGATTTCTCTGGGAAATGCGATGAAGAACAATTCAAGGGGCTTTTGTAAAGGATTAAACCCCAGCAGCTCCCCCCTGCTGCTCTGCACCAGCACCACTGCCACCATCCCCTCTCCTGTCCTCCCTTGGGCCAAGGCCTCTCATGGCTGGAGATCATTTGGAATATCACTGATGTCCTGCTCATTGTTTGTCCTTCGAGCAGAGAGAAATGGCCACAACCATGAGGAAATGTCTCACAGAACCCCTGATCCATCCTGCAGCAGGATTTAGCAGTTACTGCTCCCAACTGATTTCCAAGAATCATAGAATSACAGAATTATTTAGATTGGAAAAGCCCTCAAACACCATCGAGTTCATCTGATTCCCCAGYGCTGCCAGGTCCACCACTAAGCCAYGTYCCCAAGCGTCACAACTTGGAACATTTCCAGGCACGGTGACTCCACCACTGGCTTAGGCAACCCCTTCCAATGCCTGACCACCCTTTCAGGGAACAAATTTTCCCCTGCCACAGCTTGAGGCCATTTCTTCTTGTCCTGTCCCTTGTTCCCTGGGAACAGAGCTCGACCCCCACCTGGCTGCTCCCTCCTGTCAGGGAGTTGTGGAGAGTGAGAAGGCTCCCCCTGAGCCTCCTTTTCTCCAGGCTGAGCCCCCTCAACTCCCTCAGCCACTCCTGGTGCTCCAGCCCTTTCCCAGCTCCATTCCCTTCTCTGGACATGCTCCAGCCCCTCAGTGTCTCTCTTGTCATGAGGAGCCCAAAGCTGAATGCAGGATTTGAGCTGTGTCAAGAAGCTGCAGTTCACGCAACGTTGCTGGGATTCTCCTGGCAAACGTGTTGTCCAGCCTCATGAGGATGTGGAGCAGGTCTGCTGTGGTCAGGGAGCATCCCACATCCCAGCTCTGTGGGGCCCCAGCCCATGGTGGCGAGATAAAATGACTGGCCGAGCTGTGTGGCGATGGATGAGCTTGGTAGCACCTCTGGAAGAGGCAGGTTGGGCTGGCRGGTGTAAGAGAGGGCTCAGCCAGGCCTGGAATATCACCAGGAGGGCAGGAAGAAGTAGGGAATGATGGACACCAAACAGGGAGGAGACAATGTTCCAGCTGCCTCACAATTCCTTATTGCACAGTGCCCCCTTTCAGGAGTTTTGTTTGGATATCACCACACTCTCTCAGCTCCAAAAATACCTCTGTTCTACCACTGTAACTCATCTTCTTGAATTATTCCCCAACCCAGCCAGAAGTCTGTAGAGACTTGGAAGTGGCATCCCAATCCCCATGGAAAGACACACGTGATAACCAACGGATGGCACGGGGATCATGTAACAAAATACACCCCAAAAATAACWGTTGGGGAGAGCTGAGAGGTGCCAGGTCCCACCCCCAAAGTGATGGATGACACCCCAGAGGGGCCTTGGGAGTCAAGGTGCTGCTGCGATTGGATCCTGAGGGTTATTAAGGGATTTACCTCCTCCGCCACTCAAAAATATGTTAAGATCAGGTCAGATCCTCGAAGAACAAAAGCTGCTCTGAACGAGTCAGGCTTTAATGGYGTTGTAATTTGGGATAGTGTGATGGGAAAAGTGCTCCCGGTCTGCACTGTCAAGACAGGCACAGTTTAGCAGGAAGTCCAGGAGGTGGCATCCGAGACCTGAGCACAGGAAACCAGGACACTCCTCCAGCAGGGGCTCAACAGGAGTTTGCAGCTCGGGACAGTGCAGAAACACGCATGGATTTTGTCATGCGCCTTCGCCTCCTCCTTGGGATAGGGAGAGTGGGAGTACTTTAGGCAAAGAATCTCTGTATTAAGTTAATAGAGGAAAAATATTTTTATTTTTCTGGTCAGCTACAGCGTTGTTACCAAAAATACACTGAGTTTCAGCTGGGGTGGGATGTGGGGTTTGGTTCATAGTCCAGCCGGGCTGTGGTGGGACTGTCGCTACTCAGGCCAGTCCTGGCTTGTTCCAGCTGAGCCTGGGAATCCCCTCAGGCTGGAGCTGTCCCTCTTCTGGGTGCCTCTCCCATGCATAGCTCCTGGTATTACTCATTTAACTCAAAAACAAGAAATGTGATGCCTTCTGTGATGACACAGCCATGACACACTCGGCTCTTTACACTGAACGGGCGGTGGGAGCCACCCCAGCGGGGCACTGGGCTACCTGTGCAGCTCCTTCGGCAAGTGAGCCCGGAGAAGGGCAGGAGCACCACTGTCACCCCGCGGCGCTTCGGGACGGACGGCAGATGGCATTGGGAGATCAGCACGGGACGAGCTGGGACGCCCGGAGGGAGCAGCTGCCACTGCTGCACTTGCAGGTCTCAGCCCAGCGCAGGCAGGAGACCGAGAAGAAAAACCAGCTGGAGCAACCCCTGGGACAGGAAAAGCAGGGAAACACCAGCTCCTGATATAAACCTGAAAAGGTCTCAAAAATCCATCCAAAATGTCCTGCTCCCTTGGTCTGAGGCGCTCAAATCAGGAGGAATCCCAGCTTTTCCTCTGGGATGCAGGTGGGCTGGAGTCTCTGGGGTGTTTGTGCTGCTATAGGAACCCAGAGCTCTCCCGTTCCCTCCATTTCCCATGCTCCCTAGGCATGGCAGAACACGCCTCATCCCTTGGGCTTCACCCAATGGGCTTCCTCAGGTGGGCTTAACCTGGTGGGCTTCATTGTGGCTGGCATTTTCCTTTCATGCTCCTCTGGGTGCCAGGAGTGAGTGAGGCCTCCTGAATCTCTCCTGGGCTTGCAGTCTCCATGCTGCTCACCCGGGATGGGTGTTCCAGCAGGCAAAGGGAGGGTGCCAGCTTGTGCCATCGTGCCAAAGCCAATGGCTGCTCCAGCAATTACTGACTCTCAGGACAGGCTGGTCCCACCACCGATGTGTTTCCRTCTCTTCCCCTCGGCCCTTTGTCCTCTTGCTGTCCTTGGCATCTGAGGGCTGGGTTGGTTGCTCAGGGGTCTGGGGGTGACAGTATGGTCCCCCTGGTGGGACCCGCTGCCCTCCACTAGTGCTTTTCCCTCTCTGGTGGCAAAGACAGCGAGACCTGCCCACCTCCAACTGGAGTCACTCAGGATGTCCTGGAGTTTCCCAGGGATCTGCCAGCCCCACCYGAGAGGCTCCCATGGCACCTGTCACTCTTAGGGATCACGAGCAAGCTTTTGGCAAAAGAGCCTGATCCTTGCAAACGTCTGGGAAAGGCTGTCAACTATTCTGTGTCCACAGTGTCCCTGCTTTCAGCCTGAGCTGGATCATTTTTCCCTCACCAGGAAGCGTTATGGCTGCTCAGGTCCAAGGAGACCAAATATCTGCCACCTCCTCCCTGCCAGGGGTTGGTTCATCTCTGCCAATGCCCCCAGGAGGTCGCTGTGCTGGTGGGTGAGCCTGTGTGGCATTTCCCAGGGTGCCTGCTGGTGCAAGTGGCTGCCAGATGACTGATCCCAGCACCTTTCCTAGGGAACAGGTTCTACCAAGGCAGACAGTCTGAGCCACAGGAGCCACTGTTGGCCAAAGTCAACAGCCTTCAGTGCCACTTCCGCGTGCTCGGCTCGGCAGGGCCCCTGATGGGGTGCGAAACAGCTTGATAGCACCCCCACATCACAGAAACCCCCTGGAGCTTCCCCCTGCCCTCCTCCCAGACCTGCAGCTGCACCTCTGCCTCCCAAACCCCACCTGGATGTAATGAGGAAGTATGGGGAAGGGGCTGGAACACCAGGAGTGGCTGAGGGAGCTGGGGGGGCTCAGCCTGGAGAAAAAGAGGCTCAGGGGGGACCTTCCGGCTCTCCACAACTCCCTGACAGGAGGGGGCAGCCATGTGGGGGGAGGGCTCTGCTCCCAGGGAACAAGGGACAGGATGAGAGGAGATGGCCTCAAGTTACGCTGGGGGGGCTTAGATTGGGTATTAGGGAAAATCTGTCCACTGAAAGGGTGGTGAGGCACAGGAACAGGCTGCCCAGGGAAGTATCGGAGTCACCCTCCCTGGAAATGTTCCAAAGGTGTGTGGATGTGCCACCTGGGGACCTGGGTTACTGGTGAACATGGCAGTGCTGGGGGAACAGTTGGACCTGACGATCTCAGAGGCCTTTCCCAGCCTAAATGGTTCCATAATTCTGTGATCCTGTTCCAGCCTCTCTGGTGTAGCACTTAGATGTGGGCTGGAAATCAGTAAGGAAATATTGCTTTTCCATGGAAGTTGCCCCTTGTAGGTAGTTGCCTCCATAGGGGCACCTTTTGGGAACTGGAG
Organism: Amblyornis subalaris; assembly: GCA_018881555.1. Taxonomy (NCBI): domain Eukaryota; kingdom Metazoa; phylum Chordata; class Aves; order Passeriformes; family Ptilonorhynchidae; genus Amblyornis; species Amblyornis subalaris. Next base: position 3,141,259 of record JACAXG010000089.1, read on the forward strand.
AGAAATATTTCTGTCATGGATCAGTCTGGCTGTGCCAGTGTGTTCCTGAAATGCAGTAACTGGATTTCAACAGATGCACCTTAAAATGATCCTTTCTTGGCTTGAACTGAGAAATTTGACACGGACCTACTTCCTTAATATCTMCCCAAAAGGTGTTTACCTGGACATCCCAGGGACCACTGTGCTTACTGTCCTGGTTTCTTTTCTCAAAAAAAAAAAAAAAAAATCCAATTGTGAAAAGATTGTCCTTGCCACAGATCCAAATGTTCCAGGGTATCTCTTGGGAAGATGTGCTGAGTTCATCTGGTGGATTTTGATTTATTAAACAGATACAGAAAGCTTATATCCAATATATGTAAAAATAATGTGGTGGTGGTACCTTAGAAACAATGTTAGCATTTAATGAAGGCTAAAAATCCTTTCTTAGCATTGAACACTTTAAAATTATTATTTTTCATTTCTGATGAAGAGGGCTTGTGGTTGAGGAGCAACCTCGTTGGGAAATGGGAGGAATTCCAGTTGGATACAAGTGAAAAGTAATCACATTGAGAGTGGTGGAGTGGCTGGACAGAGTATGGAGCAGTGGTGAGGGGGATCTTCATCCTTGGAGACTTCAGAATTCCCTCCACCCTCAAACTTTCCCTGATTCTTGCAATTTAGGGGATGTTGCCTGTGAGAGGGAATAATTTCGGCTAAGCTCGTCATTTATCAATTAATCACTTTATCACACAAAGATGAACAGATTTTTTTGTTTAAAAAATTAAGTTTCTAGCTAAAAATGAAAAATATCTGTTGTTTCAGTGATTAAATATATGATACTGAATGCAGACAATGTTTTCCAGTGGGTTTAAGCATTTCTGGAGTGTTTGAACACTTCTTGGTATTCTCTTCTCTTCACACCTGCCCTTAAAAAAAAAAGCATTATATAAAATAAAACTGGAAGGTAACAACTTCTTTTTGATCTGTTTGTATTGTTAAAAAAGATTGTTACAGACAGACGCACGAATCCCAAGCCAGTAAGTGAACCTTGGGTTTCTAAAGAAAATATGTTGTGGTTAAGAGAAAGGTGATCTCCCAGCAGTGTGTGTTTGTGTATGGGATCAGAGCGAAGCTGCTGTGCACACAAGGGTCTTGAGTTGAAAGTGGAAGCAAATGCTGGTGACACTCACAGAAGGTGCTTTGGGGTGAACAGTGGAAAAACAAAAGGTTTTCTCACGCTTTTCTCAGTGGAAACAATCAGAGCTATGGACTTTTCCTTTCTGGGCAAAGTTTTTGGCATGAATATCAGACTCTGCAGCTCCAAGGATGGAGAGGGAGTGATCAAAGCCAATGTCAGGATGAGAAAGAGCAGAGTTGGGTTGAGCTGTTCAGGGTAAAAACATCCCTGAGCCACCACATCGAATGCTTTGTGCAGTGGACTGTGGAAAACAGTATTTTTGTAACTGCTTCCGTTTAAATTCATGTCTCTTCCTCCCAGCATAGCCTTGCATGGATGAGGCAGGACACGAGGCAGTGTTTTGGGACAGTCTCAGAAGAAAAGCCAAGTGGTGGAGCACTGCCAGAAGTAGTGAGGAACAGCATCTCCAGAGCCTGTGATGAAGGAGGGATGCTAGGAGAGGAGACATCTTCCTGAGATAAAACAGCAGGGATGGATGCCTTTCCTTGGACAAGCTGCTCCACAAAACCACCCCAGAAAGAAGAGGGGACCCGACTGGGGGGAACCAGCTCCAGCAAACCTCGTGGGGCCCGAGTGGTGCCCAGTAACAGCTCTCAAGGACAGGCAATCCTTGGGAACGCCACTGGGGTCAAGACAGCATTCAACAGCCTCTGTTCTCTGCTTAGGGAAATGTGCCTTGAGGTGCCCTGACTTGCCCACAGAAATCCCACTGCTGCTCAAAGCAGAGCCTTTGGGTAAACACAGGCAAGCCCAACCTGCTTGGTGGAGGTTCTGGGGCTAGAGGGACACACACATGCACGTCCAGAGAGTGCTCCCACCTACACCTTCCTTACCTCCCCCTTCCATGGGTCTTGGACTGATTTACATATCCCTTCTCTCTGTCACTTGCATCCCATTCTTTCAGTCCTTTTCTAGGATCTCCTGCTATTGTGGATGTTTCTGGTCACTATTAAAATATTAACTCTTTGTGGGGGAAGCCGGTCAACGGCTTTAGATAATTTTGAAAATGTTCCTCTAGGGAAGAGCAAATACAGATGTTACACCAGCACTGATGCTTCCATGACTGAGGCCATTAGGAGCCAAGCTTGGGCTGAATTCCTTGTTCTGGTGGTTTGAACCAAGAAGTATATCATAGAATCATGGAATCATGGCATATCCTGAGTTGGAAGGGATCCACAAGGATCACTGAGTCCAGCTCCTGGCCCTGCACAGGACACCTCAATAATCCCCCCATGTGCCTGGGAGTGTTGCCCAAACGCTCCTGGTGATAGTCCAAAACGTACAGCCTGTGAGCCTGGGGAACTGGGACAGTGCTTGGCTCCCACGGAGGGTAGTAAGGCTGGAGAGGAAGCTGCCAGAGGAATTTTGACAGTCTCTTGAGTGAAAAGTGGCTGTAACATCAGTGAAATTGTACTTCAAAGAGAAGGTGATCAGAGCAGGCAGGTGGGGCCACAGCAACATCACCAAGAGAACGATGCTGGTGCATGGATGTGGAAGGTGTGGACTTGGGGTAGCTGCTCTTGGGGTGGCAACATTGCAGCAAGGAAGGAAGCAGTATGGGAAGCTTCAAAACAGATTAGCAAGAAGATCTTGCTGCTTTTAAAAGCACAGGTACCTGGGAGAAGCGAGAGGGGCTGTTTGTGGGCACACAGAGCAGGAGTCAATCACAAAGTAAAACAGGGATTCTGGGGGTTCTGACTCTGACCTTGGAACCTCAAACTCCACCAGACTCCCTTGGGTGACTCTGGCAGTCCGCACCCTGCCCTGGCATAGCCCATAGCCTGCCAGTCTCCAGGGTGACTCACACTGCTGCAGGATTTTCCGGGAAAGCACACACAAAAAAAGGTGGACGCATTGCCCCAGTGTCAGCCACCAATACCTACCCCAGATCCACCACTGCTGTTCAGACAAAGCTCGTCTGCAGGAGAGTTTGATTGTGAGCTTTGTATTTCTGGGGGCAAACACGCAATGCAGAGGGACTTCAGCCACTGGGCTCCTGTCCCACCTCAGGCTTAGGCACCAGGTGGTTGTCCTGATGGTTGTCCTGCAGGGAACAGCCATCTCTCCCATGAATGGGGAACACACACACCTTCATGCTCTTAAAAATCTGGCACTCAGTCCCTAAACCTTTGTCTCACAAGGGCATCTCAAATGATTTCCTGAGTGGCGTTTCCCTGAGGACAGCTGTGTTAAATAYTAATTGATGGGATGATAGGAGGTGTCATGCCTTATCAGCAGGCAGAGCTGGGATCAGGGGTGGACGAGGAAGTCAGGGCTGAGGATGGCTTCTGTGGAAATTACAAATCTGAGTATGCAAATAACTCCACGTTTAGTAAATACCTGACTGATAGAGTCATGGCATTTATAGAAAAGGTGGTGGGAGCAGTAGCATGTGCGTGAAGGAATGGATGAAAGTCTTGACCCAGAACAGAAAAACAGTTCAAAAACTTACAACCAGCAGCCACAAAGGCTCCCAGGGCCTTCTCCTCCCATTGGATTATCAGATTATTATTTCAGAATCTAATTGTCTCACTTGGCGCTCTTCCACAGGCTTACTGAACATCATCCTAATCTAGGTGGGGTGGTAGGTCGCTACCTCACACAGCCATACCACTCAAGGGCCCTGTGGTTCAGAGGCGAGATAAGGCTGTCACAGGATGGTGGCTTTACAGTTGAGGCAAGTTATTACAGTTAGCACTGTAATAATTGATTTTTTTTCCCAACTCTGTCAAAGATGATGGTAGATCTCGGACAGGCGCTTTAGAATTTTCTGCACCAGTTTGGGAGAAAACACTTCGATGTACTTGGTCAGAAATAGAACTGTGATGTTGGAATGTGGAAGAAGCTCCAGAGGGACCCTGTTGAGAGTCACAACACCTCCCAAAGCTTGTAAGAGGTAACTAAGCAGTGGGAAATAGGAGCAGCTGCCTCCAACGTGAGTCCTGCTAGAGCTGTGCATGGAGGTGGAGAGCTCATACAGGTGAAGAGATTTGGCCCAGGCTACAGAGAATGCAACCCTTTGGTTGCATTTTGGACCAGGCAGGGGCTTGCCCTGACATCTGCACTTACAGCAGCTATTTGGCCACTCCACACAGGCCCCCAAGCCAACACCAGCCCCGAGGCTGCCCCAGCTGTGGGACTGCTGAAGGATCACTGCAGGGAGCCCGGAGTCCCGAGTACTGTCCTCCCCCTCCACAGGGACTGGTGGGTGTGTGACCTGCAACACTGCTCTTTATTTTGGGGAGTTCATCCTCCTCCGAGACGTGGGGATGCACCCCCCTGAGGTCACGCCACCCCTCTCCTCAGCAAGTTAGTTCTGAGGTGTTTCATAACTTGCAAACAAGGAAAATACACACTGAGTTTGACTGCTGCAAGTGAACTGAGTCATTTTCATGTCAACAAAGCACCCCTCTCCTTACCGAGCGAGGTCACAACAATCCCCATCATTGACTAAACAGGCAAACATTTCTTTTGGTGGAGTTAATACAAAGTGAAATGGTTCCGGCAATAAGGAGTTGTGCGAGGTCTCACCATGGCTATGACATAATCCCACAGCACTGCTCCTGTGTGCCTGGAGGAACGTGAACAGCCTCCCTGCCAGTGAAACCTGGATACCCACACGCGTAGGTGAAAGAGAAATTAATCGGGACTAAGTGTGGTTTGTCTTTGGTTGGCAGTCAAAAGGGCTTGTCAGGCAAACAAAGAGAAATGGACCATAGCAAGGGCTTCAAAGCATCTTTTAAAGGAGGATTTTGGAGGACTTGTAGTGTCTGGTGAAGTCCTTGTGGTCCTGAAGGAAGAGCAGTCCCAGCTGGCACAGGCAGCAATCTGGCAGAGAAAACACGAATGCAGAGCGTGAAGCGGGTCTGATTCAGAAGGGAAGCGGGAAAGAGAAGGGGAGGAAACTGAAGGCAAAGTTGACAGTCATGGCAGGGAGGAGCAGAAGAGCTGAAGGAACCAGTTCCCCTGCCCCAGCAAAAAGTCACTTGCCCAAAAGTTGGCAAGGAACATCCTTCACCCCTTCTTGCTGCAGAGCAGGACCAGAGGCTGCGGCCGCAGGACTGCATAGGCACCACTGCACCTTGAGAAGAGCCACAAGAGTGAAGGCAGAACCACAGCATTTTAAACCTGCCACCCTGCCCTCTCAAGTGACAGCCTGGGGACACCAGCAGCCCAGGCTGGTTCCCAGAGCATCCCCTGGCGTGCACAGTAGGCACTTTCACAGCAAGACAAACCCCATGGTGGTTGAAACACACGTTTCCTTGGGCTGCCCGACACAGCTGCCATTGGCCTGGTCTGTGTGATGTCCACAGAGGAAATCCCAGGGTGTAAGGAACTGGCATGGCTTTGGCAATGCAGCCTGAAACCGTACTCCAGGAAATGTAAGGAGTTTCAAATGGAAAGAAAATATCCAGAAAACGCTGAGCCTGGGAGAAATTTCCCTTAAGAAAATGAGAGATTAGGCTACACAGGACTGGCCAGCTTCCCATGCATTCCCAGCCGTGATTAATTCTAAGGAGCTCCACTTATTCAGGGTTTTAACTGAAGATCAGCAATACTGGGGAAGAGATTCCATCAGGAAAGCAGGATTTAGTGTGCAAGAGATGAAGGTGATTCCTGTGACAGCTCCTAGCAGAGCCCCCGACACCCTGCAATGCACTTGGGGAGCAAAACCAACACAAGAACCCAAAGAACTTGTATCATAGCAAGACCCCCGAGTTCCCGGTGGAGACTGGTTCCCAGTCCACACCTCCAACATTTTTTCAGATTTGGGGAGCCCAAGGGCCAGGCCATGTAGTGCTGGCAGAGCTGCAGGATTTCATGGTGAATCCCACGCAGATAATTTGAGTGGCAAGTCAAGTCTGGAGGCAAATACATCCTAAAAAGGAAAGGCACAAGCAAGTGCCTTGGAAAATAAGCATATCCAGGAAGAGACAGCTGTTCTCCACCTTTCCATGAAATGCAAATATTCCTGCTACAATGGATGTGACAGGAATTTCGTTGCTGTGTAAACACTGAGTAAGGTGTTCTGTCATGGCTTCCCGCAAACTCCTTCCCCTGCCCTCAGAGTAACCACAGCAGTGATGCTGACTCTGACTCCAATGAGTATTCCAGGGAATGACCCTGAAAGGGAAAAAAAAATTCATCAGTCCTCATGTCCCTGGGAGGTGAAACGTTTTTAGGGAAACTAAATTCATAGATATACCTATTCACGCTAGGGGGAAGACAAAATAATATTAGAAACACCAGCTGTTTTTGGCTGGTTCTGGCAATTTTACATGATAAATCTGGTATATCATCCATTTTTCCAGGGAAGTCAAGCTTGGAAACCTTTCAGCTGCAGAATGTTCTTAGAATGCTCTTCCCTCTGGTGACCAGTGACAGGATCCGAGGGAACGGCTGGAGCTGTGTCAGGGAAGGTTTAGGTTGGATATCAGGAAGAGGTTCTTCCTCCAGAGGGTGGTCGGGCACTGAACAGGCTCCCCAGGGAGTGGTCACTGCCCCAAGGCTGCCAGAGCTCAAAGAGTGTTTGGACAACGCTCTCAGGCACAGGGTGGGATTGTTGGGGTGTCCTGTGCAGGGCCAGGAGTTGGACTGGATGATCCTTGCGGGTCCCTTAAACCCAGGATATTCCATGATTCTATGACACTGGAGTGAATAATCTATCCGAGATGTTTGTCAACTCAATTTGAGCAGAAAACCTCTTATCCCCAAAACCCAGAATCCCTGAAATCTCCATTTCCCCCCCCCCAATAAGCCATTTCTGCAGCTAACCACCTTCCAGATGGTGCCATGTCCAGGCAAGCCCACAGATCGCATTTTACTGAATTTTAGTCACCAGCATGATCTGGAGCTGGGGTTGGGGCTGGGGCTGGGGCTGGAGCTGGGGTTGGGACTTGAGCAGGGGCTGGAGCCGGGGCTGGAGCTGGAGCTGGGGCCTGGAGCCAGGGATGGGGCTGGAGCTGGGCTGGGGCTGGAACAGTGGCTGAGGCTGGAACTGAGCCTAGAACCGGGGCTGGAGCAGGCATGGAGCTGGAGCTGGGGCTGGGGCTGGACCCAGGACCAGAAGCTGGAGCTGGGGGAGCTGGGGCTGGAGTTGGGGTTGGGGGCTGGAGCTGTGGCTGCAGCTGGGGCTTGGTGCTGGGGCTGGAACAGGGGCAGGGGCTGGGGCCTGGAACTGGAGTTGGAGCTGAAACTGGAGGCAGGACTGGAGCTGGGGCTGGAGCAGGGCCTGGAGCCGGGGCCGGCGCTGGAGCTGGAGCTGGGCCTGCAGTCAGGGCTGGGGCTGAGGCTGCAGCCGGGGGTGGAGCTGCGGCAGGGGCTCGGCCTGGAGCGGGGGTCGGGGCTGGAGCTGGGCCTGAAGCCGGGGTCGGGGCCGGGGCTGGGCCTGGCGCTGGGGTCGGGGCTGGTGCCGGGCCCGGGCCCGGCCGTGGCCGCTCGGTGCCGGGGGCGGTGCCGAGCCCGGGGGGCGGGCGGGGACCGGGGCAGGGGCGGCCCCCGGACCCGGGGCCGCGCCGAGTCGAGCCATGGCGGCGCCGGGGCAGAACGTGGCCGTGGTGGTTCACCGAGCCGGGGACCTGCGCCTGGTACGGCCGATAGGAGCCGGGGCCGCGGCTCGGCGGGGTCGGGCGGGGGCGGCGGGGCGGAGGCGGCTCTCGGGGGCCCCGGGGCTGAGCCCGCGGCACTGGGGGGTGTCCGGCACCCCGGGCCCTCCCGGTTCCCGTTCCGGGTCGGGGCGAACTGGCCCGGGATGGGAGCGGGGCCGGGCCGCGGCTGCCCCATGGCAGGGGGGTGACCTGGGGGGCGCGGAGGCCCAAATTCGTGGGTGTCCCATGGCTGGGCCCCCCAGCCCCTCTCTGTGGGGGAAGCCTGTGGCCGCTTCGGGCTCTTCACAGCGTTACAGGGAATGACCCGGACAGGGGAAAAAAAAATACACCAGCCCTCGTGTGCCCGGGAGGTGCAACATTTTTGCAAGTGAAATAAATTAATGGATACACCCATTCATGCAAGCAAGGAGGATGCTACAGTATTAGAAGCACGGTCTATTTTTAGCTGGTTCTGGCAACTTTGAGTGTCGTATCGTGTGCATGTTCTGTTTTTCCAAGCTTGGAAAGCTTTCAGCTGCAGAATGCTCTTATGGGACACAGGGAGGGATAATTTTGAGGTCCTTGGCAGCTCCATTTGGGTGAAAAACCTCTTATCCCTGAAACTCAGAACCCCCCAAAATCTCAAATTCTTTTCCACAATTAGCCATTCTCCCATCAGAGATAGGTGCTGCCAGGGAGCCAGGGTGGTTGTTGCTGCTTTGGGGTGTCAGAGCAGCAGGACAGAGTGTTCAGGGGGAGCAGGTGCTGGAGGACCCTCCCAGACGGGGTGGGGCTTTTATTTTTGCACTTTTTTAGTGCTTCAGGCTCCTTCTGCTTCTCTGACGGCCAATGCTTGGCTCTTTGTGGCTGCTGAATCATCACAGCGCTGCTGGAGATTCGCATTTGCCAGTTTGGCAAGTGCCAAATGGGGGAAGGAAGATTTCCATGGGCAAACATTGGCAGGTAGCCATCTGTACACAGTGTCCTGGCAGGAGGGCTCTTGGGAACACACAGACCTTGGATACACGCCTTGTTTGGGGGATGATTACCAGGGAAGCAGTTGATTTTTTTACCGTTCTCACCCAGCTCAAGCAACATGTGCCGAAGCCTGAGCTGTGCCGTGTGTGTGGTTCCTGGTGGCTCCCAGGCACCTTTGACACAACTGCACTTTCACTGTGGGCACCTGTAGCCTGACTACCAAAAGAAATCAAAATGGGTTAAGGATTGCGGTGGTCCCTCTGGTTCCAGAACACGTCCAACCCCCCATGATCTAGAAAGACATCTGAGACTTGTGAGGGTGGACACTGGCTTCATCACATCCGTGTTGCTGATCTCTAAACTGGCTTACACCCAGATGTGTGAGTTTTCCTTGGGTATTTGTACTGCTGGAGACCTTGGAGCTGGTCACCAGTGCCCTCCTGCCTCRCTGGCAGCACCTTGTGTGATTCTCTGGGGCTTTCCTGAAGTTTCTTTGCCATGATGTGGATGGTGCTCACTGAGTTGACCCACTGATGACAGGAGTAGTCTCAGCAGTGAACTCTGAACTTATCTGCTGTTGATACCTCAAACTGGGCCATACCATCTTCCCATAATCCCCATGCCTTTCTTGATTCTCGGACATGTTTCCTGTGGGCAGAGTCACTCTGACTCCTGTGCTTTGTGAAAATGTGTTGGCTTCATTTTTGTTGACTCTCCTCTTGCCCTTAGGTGGTTGCACAGGCTCCTGTTTGCTGCCCATTGAAGATTTATTTGCTTTATACTTGTACTGTGGCCTCTTTTTCCATGTCTCCTTTCACAGGAAARATTTGCTGCGTTTACTTTACCAGTCAACATTTCTGAACTTCTCAGTGAACAACAGAAAACAAGTAGAACTTGTCTTTGGTGCTCTTCAGTTTGATCRCTCTTATTTTCTGCAAATCAGGCTGGAGGATTCACTTCCCAGCAAGATGTCTGGGGTTTTTCGGGCACGGTAGTTTTGGGGGGAAAAAGTGGRTTTGGGGTTTTTTTTCCCCACGCACATATTTTCAGCTAGAAGTTGGCTTTATCTCTCACCATGGACTGTTCTGTTCAGTTTGAGGTGGTCTGTACCTCTGGTGTGTCACCAGATCCTGTGCTTATTGCATTTTCTATAAAAGAGGTTACATCTAGATGGACCTCTTTTAGAAATAATGCTCTGGGCTGTGTCCTCAGTGGGACAAAACAGATCCCTCACACAGAAAAATTGGAGATGCAGGTCTCAACATGAAAAATTTCAGTCAATTGAGTTGTATGAGATCATGTTTCCAGAGTTTCTCRTTCCATCTTTAGAGTGGTGAAGTACAAAGCAGAAGATGAGAAATATGCTGGAAATTGAGAATGCAATTAATTAGATTAAATTAGTTAATAGTTAATAATTAGTTAAAATGCAGAACAGTGCTCCTCACAGTTTGAGCAGCAAATGGATTTTGAAGGGTTCATTGTTGGCACTACTCTGGGGGGCTTTTCTCAGAGACATGATCCTCAAGGTGGGTATTGTATTGTCCTGGTGGTGTAAAACCCAGCAAAATGATTCCTTTGCTTTTGAGGCAGCTGAGAGAGCTCAGTGAAGGCAAAAGCCCTGCAGAGCTTTTTTTKGGGGGGGGAAGGGTAATATGGGCCAAGTGACCACTTTTCTAACTCTGGTTTCATCATTCATCCCATAAAGAGGTGTCATGGCAACTACAAGAGGATGTGAATATATACATTAGTATGTGTAAATCATTATGTATATATTATGTATACATTATTATGTGTAAGTATTGTGTATAAATTATATATTAGTGGCACAGGTTGGTGAGGCCCTGGCACAGATTGCCCAGAGAAGCTGTGGCTGCGCCATCCCTGGAAGTGTTCAAGGATGGGGCTCACAGCAACCTGGTCTAGAGGAAGGTGTCCCTGCCCATGGCAGCAGGTGGAAGGAGATGATCTTTAAGGTCCTCTCCAACACAAACCATTCTGTGATTCTGTTATTCTATGACTATGTAGTAAAAATATTTTATATTAATTAAAATAATAATATAAGCACTGCAATATTAAGGCTTTACAGAAACAGGTGGTTCAGAATCTTCCTGATTACAGAAGGTGATTTTTTTTGTCAGCCRGTGGGATGAAGGATTCAGCTGAAACTTGAGGCTGCTCCAGCACAGGGAAGTTTAGTATGTGTCTCTTGTCTGGGCAGGGAAAGGGAATTTACTGCAAAATAATTTGGAGAGTGGATTTATGAGCTGGCAGGGTGCTCACTCCTACAGCAGCCCACGTTACTCAACTGAGCGTGAAAATGAGGGGAGCTTAGCAGGAGGCTCCCCCAGCACAGCAGCATCTTGTGGAGCAGACGGAACCAAAAAACTCATTTGCTTCTGATTTACCTGAGTTAACCTAGGCTGACTTTTCAYAGATATTCCCAGGGCTTTGCACAAGCAGCTAAATGCTTTTCTTTCCTTTTGTCCACAGGAAAACCGTCCAATCCCAGAACCGGGTCCCAATGGTAGGTCTACAGATGACAGCTTCTGTCTGCTTTCTTTATTTCTATCTTTGTTTTCTCATTCTCTTTTGTTGCTCCTTGATATTATAAAATATTTCTGAGGAAGTATAAAATTATCCAGAAAAGATTCTGTGGCTGAAACAAATAATRTTGCTTTTCCATTGGAAAAGAAGAGCTGGAGCAGTCACAGACAAACCCCTTTATCTGGCTTTTTTTGCTTCCTGTTCCATCAGTTCGTGTATGTCACAGTAAATGGCTCTTGGGACACGTCAGATGATCTTCTGCAGGACTAAACATTAATAGGATGGGCATATGGGCTGATAGAAATTTGATTCACTAACTCTCCAGGGCTGATATCATAGCTTAGGGAGAAGGAAAAATTAAATGGACTTGCTCTTTTATTCCTGCTCCAGCAATAGTCACGTCCTTCTTGAATTGTATTACTTTGTTGACCATATTTTTTATTGACAGTAGCTTTTGCCTTACCCTATTTTAAGCCTTCTTGCTTTGTGAATCATTGCATAGTTTTATATTTCAGCGGGTGGCTCGTGAATGTGCCACTCTTCTAATGCATGCACGTACAGTTCTGGTGTGTTTGTTTACTGCCAGTAAATTTGGATGTGTCGATGCTGGCTTGGCCTTTGCTGTGGGACCCAGGGACAGCCCACATGCTGCTCTYCTGGTGCCTAAGATCAGTTTTTCTACAAGGAACCTTCCCTCCTTTCCTGCCAGAGGTCCTGCTGCGCATGCATTCCGTTGGGATCTGCGGCTCCGACGTTCACTACTGGCAGCATGGTCGGATCGGGGATTTTGTTGTCAAGGATCCCATGGTGTTGGGACATGAAGCTTCCGGGACGGTTGTCAAAGTGGGCTCAGGGGTGACTCATCTGAAACCAGGTATCTGGAACCAAAACTATCTGTTTGTTTTCCTACTAATCCCGAGAATGTGTTGATAATAGGCTGTGTTTTTTGGTCACATAAATTTATCTGAGCTTCTGAACTCACAGTGACCTTCTCCTTCAAAAGTATCACYGTGCTGCTATTAGTCACCTAGCTTGGCCACTGGTTTATGATATTCCTTAGGTAGCTTTACCCTGGGATATCTTGAACTGGTCTGACTGTGTTTTAATGCGGAGCAGAGTGTACAGTGGTACAAGGTGCCTTTTAAGGAAGCTTGATAAAGCTTCAGAAACCRCATCTGTAGCTCTTGCCAGCGACCTGCTGTGAGTGTTTCTTCTCTGTGTGTGTTCTTGAAGGAGCAAATGGCCTCCTGCAGTGCAGAGGTCACTGGAGCAACTGCTCCAGGCCCCGTGGTGGGACCTCCACAGCTCGCTGTGCTCAGGAATATCCCAGAAAATGGGCTGAGCAGGGAATTTTGCAAAGTTTGCTGATGCGAGCAACTTAGGCAGGACGGAGAGGATGCAGGAGAGCCAGCAAGAGTTACAGAGAGACCCGATGGGTGCCAGTAGGAAGCAGGTGAGATTCAATGTAGGCAAACACAAAGTGATGTCCATGACAGAAGAAACAAAACCAGCTTCATATCTAAAATGCTGTGCTGACCATCACTGCAGAAGGGTGAGACCTTTGGCTCTGACACTGTGCGTGSAAGCATTGGCTCAGCAGAGGTGAAAATGCAAATCACTGTTAGGAAAGGCACAGAGACTCAGAGACATCAGTGCACATCTGGAGCTCTGCATGCAGTTCTGGTCTCCTCCTTTCCAAAAGGATGTTAAAGAAGTGAGAAAGGTTCAGAGGTGGACAGGGAGATGACGAGATGTGGAGCTGCATCTCTGACAAATGTCTGAGTCAGGAACTCGAGCTGGGAGCTGGAGAGACAACTCAAGGATGTGAGGACTCATGGAGGGCAGGGAGAACAGGTTGCGCATTCTCTGGTTGCGCCAGTACGAGACCAAGGGACAGTGAGGTGCAGCATTCACTTGAGATGTAGCAGACCATGTAGTTTGCACKGTGGAAGGAGGAGGAGAAGTTGTTGAGTGTTACAAACAAACCATCTGCAGCTGGGAGGCCTCACAGCTGAGTATAATGGGAGGCTGGGAGAGCATTCAGTATGTACTTGTCCTGTCTCTGTCTTGTCAGACACCCATTGTTGGCCAGCTCAGAGGGGATGCAGTGGCCYAGATGGCTCTTTACTTCCATCCTCCTGCTTGTCCCTGTGTCTGGCTGAAAGCCTGTTGCTGTAGACCTTTGCTCGGAGATTTGGCTCTGATTGGCTTCCTCTGCCAAATAAATGTGCTGGCTTGTGTTCCTTKTGTACTTGCAAGTTGTACTGTGGTCACACTGTTTTCTCTAGTCCATTCTGCTTCATGATTGCAATTAAATAATTACTCTTTGTCCTGCGGCATGTGTCCTTCCAGCACTCTGGGCTACTCCATTGTAGCACCAGGCTGTCTCTCCTCCTAGATAAGTCCTGCCAGGCTCCTGGATTTTCTGCACCTTAAGCTTCCTTCTCTGTGAGGGTGGTGAGGCCCTGACACACCAGGTTGCCCAGAAAAGTTGTGGCTGCCCCATCCCTGGAAGTGTTCAAGGCCAGGTTGGATGGAGCTGGTCTAGTGGAAGATGTCCCTGCTCATGGCAGGGGGTGGAACAAGATGGACTTTAAGGTCCATTCCAACACAGATCCTTCCATGATTCCAAGATTCCCAAGGAACAACCCTTTCCAGCTGGCYAGCCAAACTTACCTGTTCCATCCTCAGTACCTCCTCTTCTAAATACTACAGATTCAGCAAAATTTCTGGTCACAGTTTGATAGCCTGGGGGCTACCCTTTCATCTGCTGAGGCTGTGTACCAGGCAGCTGGAGGGAGGTTTGTGGCTGAGCTTCCATCTGTGCATGTGCCTCCAAACACCGACTCTTTCTGAGTACCTGTGAACATCTTGGTGATGAAGCCGCTGTGAAGGGAGCGTAGGGAACCAGCCTGGTGCGTGCAGCGTGACCTTCCTCATGTGCCTCCTGCCTCTCTGGTGCCAGAGTTTCTGTGGTTTTGGTGCTACCCCTACCCGTGTGCCACCCTGTCCCTGACCCGCTTCGTCTGCTTTCCCCCGGCAGGCGACCGCGTGGCCATCGAGCCGGGTGTCCCGAGGGAAGCGGATGAGTTCTGCAAGAACGGCCGCTACAACCTGTCCCCGACCATCTTCTTCTGCGCCACGCCGCCCGACGACGGGAACCTGTGCCGCTACTACAAGCACAGTGCGAGCTACTGCTACAAGTCAGTCCATGCTCCCTCCACGGAGAAATACACACTGCCGGGGGGGGATTAGCTGCAGCAATCACCTCTTGGCCCTTTGGAGTACTCTTTACGTGATCCCAACAGGTTTTATTGCTTTCTGATCCATAAATAGCATGCCTAAGCTTGGATGGCAGCCACTTTGAAAAGGGTTTGTCAGGCAGGCGTAGTTTATTCCCTCCGGTGCCAGGCATAAACATTTCTTGCATGTCTCCTGGGATGTCACCGCTGGTTTACCCTTTAATTATTTTCCTTTTCGCATTTGCTCCCTGCTCTTGGTTTCTTTCCCATGTCTTTTTATATCCTTGCCTTCTTAGGCYGGTGCCTGAAGGTTTTTGTCTGATTCTTTGAGCTGAGTTTTGCTGCTGCTTTTCAGGAAACAAAAGGGTGACTGCTGACACCTTGCTCTGTCGTTTGAAACAGAGTCATCCCACTTTGAGCAGAGCAGGAACAGAAAACTGTGGCCCTGCTGAGCTGTTTTTTCATGTGGCTCTGAGTGTCTCTACTAAGCTGGCAGCATTACACATCTGTTTTCATATCCAATTTAGCAAACTTGAATGTGTTGTTAATTGCGGCAGCACTGACACGTTTGCTTAGAAGCAAATCTCTGCTTAAAATCCTGGTAGATCATAGAATCCCAAAGGGGTTTGGATTGGAAGGGACCTTAAAGCTCATCCCATTCCACCCCCTGCCATGGGCAGGGACACCTTCCACTCAACTGGGTTGCTCCAAGCCCCATCCAGTCTGGCCTTGAACACTTCCAGGGATGGGGCAGCCACAGCTTCTCTGGGCAACCTGTGCCAGGGCCTCAAATACTAAAAACCTGAAAAAACCTGTGCAATGTTATACCCACAAAAGTRCCTTTAACAAGGAGTTAAATATAGCCCAAGTAGTGTCCCCCTGAGGCTGCTCTACCTGTGGAGCTTGTTCTTTCAATGTGTATGGAGCTGTTACTTCTACGAGCAGGAATGTCCTTGGGATTGATCTGTGGTGTCTGCAGGGGAAGCGTTCAGGATCGCGTCAGTCGGAAGGAGGCACTTGACTACTCTTCTCTTGAGAGTCCTCAGGCAGGAAGCTTTCAAAGCAGATCCCAAGCAGCTGCTGTCAGGATGAGGTGCTGGTCCGGATGGGATTAACATCTCACTGTCCAGACCTGCTGTCACCAATTTCCTGCATATCAAAATAACATTTTCTGACAACATCACAAGTTTTTGCTTGGRAGGAAGTGGCTGGTTTGTTGCTGGCTTCTTCCAGGCTTTTGCTTTTTTCCTCCAATTTGAACAAATATTACTTCGGCTGTTTTATTTTATTTTTAAGCCTTGGAATGCAAAGCCTGAACCTGGTGCTCCCGGTTTCAGATCAACGGTGCTGTGGCTGGTTCAYGTAGAACAGATTCCCTGGCATGAAGTTCTCTGCCAGCACAGATTTGCTAAGAACAGATGATGGCTGAGCTCAGTGGACTCTTGCAATTGGGCACTTATTGTGTGTCCTGCTAGTGGACAGACTCTGTGTTGGATGCTCTGAGTAACTTGATGGAGGTGGGATCATGCTGGAAAGCTGCCCTTCCCATTGACAGGGCCATGCCCTGACCCAGCAGTAGCAAATGTGATGCCAGACTCTGCAACAACTGAACTCTTGGAGTCAGACCTTTAAAGCCTCCTGGAGAGAAGAGACATGCAAATAGCTTACAGCTGTCTTCCCACAACCATCGTTTCCATTTCTTTGGCTTCATGTTGGCCTGACTGAGGTCTGACCTTGAGCTTGTGCTGTCACTGCTGGTCCTCTTGGCAGGCACAGCTCCCAGAGCTCTGTGAGAGCCTACACTAGTGGCTTCCTGGTGGGCAGCATTGTGGGSCTGACATTTATTTCTGCCAGCAGTTCAGAAGGGTTTCACTCCCTCTGCTTTTCTCCATCCCTTATGTTGGCTGTGTTATGGGGCTGTTTCTGTCCAAAAGGTGTTTGATACCCGCTGCACACACYGTCCCTGACTGCTGAGAGGGTGCATGCTGGGACCAGCCCACTTGGTGCATCAGGGGAGCAGATCCCAGGTGTTACAGGAGAAYTGGATCTGGCTGCCTTTCCTGGTGGCATCACCTTTCGCAGCAGGATGTTTTCTAAAAGCTGAATGATTCAACCCTGGTAAGGGGTCTGGGAGCTCACTGGTGGGTCCCAGCCATAGGGCAGCTTTGGGGTGATGCATATGCTACCGGGGTGTTTATTCCAAAGGGAGTGAGTGGCAACAGAGTCCTTGGGTTGACTCACCAAGTAACTGGAGTGTTGATGTGGGGAAGTTTTTGGGATCCTGTGCGTGGTGCTTGGGCAAATCTCACTGGTAAATGGTTCAGGTGCACTTGATGCTGCTTCAGGAGGGAAAGAAGTGATGGAACCTCCTGAAGCGCGTTCCAGCCTGGCATTTCTCTGACCAGGGGTGACAGTATGTTTTGCCATTGTCATTTACACCCATATTTGGTCTTCARGTGTCATGGCTTTCCTCATCACTCTCATAAACTACTTTGGTGACTGTTTCTTGTGTCCCATTCTTGCAGGCTTCCAGATAATGTCACCTTTGAAGAAGGAGCCCTTATCGAGCCCCTCTCAGTGGGAATCCATGCCTGCAAAAGAGCAGGAGTCACTCTGGGAAGCAAAGTCTTCGTGTCTGGCTCTGGTACAGTGACCATMGTCAGTGCTTGGGTTCCCAGCCTGCTGGGAGGGGATGGACAGGCTCAGCTGTGCTTCTGGGCTCTGCTGTGAGGGTGGGTCATGGCAGAGCCACGGGGGTACCGAGGGGGACCTGGGGCTGCTGGAGCCTCCTTTGGCAAGGAGCACGCTGAGCTCTGGGCATGTTCAGAGGTGGGGCTGGTGCTGCCTGGCAGTGGTACATKTTCTCTTTCTCCCCTTTGTACCCAGGACCAATTGGCCTCGTTAATGTGATTGTGGCTAAGATGATGGGTGCAGCGGCCGTGGTAGTCACGGGTAAGTCCTTTTAGCCCTTCAGAGTGTGCCTGTTTCCCACCATACAGAATCATAGAATCATTAAGGTTGGAAAAGACCTCTTAGATCATCAAATCCAACCATTAACCCAGCACTGCCAAGTCCAACCATGTCCATAAGTGCTAAATCCACACGTTTTTTGAACACTTTCAGGGATGGTGATTCCACCACTTCCCTGGACAGCCTGTTCTAGTACCTGACCACCCTTTCACGGAAGAAATTTTTCCCTAATATCCGACCTGAACCTCCCCTGGCACAGCTTGASGCCGTTTCCTCTTATCCTGTCCCTTGTTCCCTGGGAGCAGAGCCCTCCCCCCACCTGGCTGCCCCCTCCTGTCAGGGAGTTGTGGAGAGCCAGAAGGTCCCCCCTGAGCCTCCTTTTTTCTCCAGGCTGAGCCCCCTCAGCTCCCTCAGCTGCTCCTGGTGCTCCAGCCTCTTCCCCGGTTCCGTTCCGTTCTCTGGACACGCTCCAGCACTTTGACTAGTTCCAAATTATTCCTTCAAGGTAAGTGCTGGGGAAGGCAGCCCAGGCACAATGGAAAGTCTGGTGACTGGAGGAGTAGCATGTGCCTGTGTGGAGAGAATCCTATCAAACATCTCATTTCCTGGGACAAGACTTTAATGTCTGTCCTGATTAGGATCTGTGAGAAGATGCAGTTACAACTTCTCTGCGAGGTTAGTGGACCAGCCTTGCAGCTTCGGTTGCCCAGCACAGACAGGCTGTGTGGGTGGAGTAGCTACAGTGCTTCAAGGAGAACAATCCAGAATAAAGAGGCTGATGAGTGGTCCGTGGATTAGACCTGGAGACCTTATTCAGACTTTGAGCAGGTCTTTTAGGAAGAGGCAATGCATCTGTAAGTCAGCTCTGAGTTTCAGAACCTCCACTTGCTCCTGGTGCCTCTGATCACTGGCTGTTTTCTTGGTTTTTTTTTTTTTTCATCATTTTGGGCTCTTTGTGTTCTGCCTTTGCCTCATAGATCAAGTCTTGGGAATCAGATTTTGTCTTCCCTATAGTGCTTATATCTTAGGCCTTGATTATATCTGCTTCTAGTGTGCACCTAGACCAGGCAACACAGTGTGTTTTATACTTTTTTGGGGCTATTCTTGGAGGTTTAATCTTAGCAGGTTATTTTTACCTCTGGTAGTGCTGGGTGATGGCCTGGACAGTGTTTGCACAGTTTTCTGTATGCAGCCATACTGTGCTTCTCCATTTGTCTTTCTCTGCCCTTCTGTCTACTCCTGCTGGGGGTTTCATTTTCCGCTGGTTATCCACAGTGACTGAGATGGCCTTTTCAGGGTCCCTGCATTTCAGAAATGGGCCTTCCTTGCATAACTGTGTCCTGGATAGGACACTTAACCTGTGTTCTAGTTCAGCTGCTGCTTGCAGGAATGTCTTTGTCTAGCTGTGTCTGGAAAACCTCTGAGGAAGGAGATCACACTTTTCTAGATACCAAGTCCAGGTTTGTACCTCTTAAATCTTTTTCTGAGGTCCACTCACAAACTGTCATTTGTGGAGATTTCCCGTTGATGCAAGAACTGAAATGAGTCCTTATCACCTTTGCAGCTCCTCTTCAGCTTGTTGAGACAGCCATTCCATCCCCCCTTTTTTTTGCCGTGCTAACCCAGCCCAGCTCTCTCCACCTCTCCTCCAAGGTTCAGGTTCTCTCTCTGTAGCTTGCCCAGAAGGATGGAGAGCTGGAGTAACCTCAGGATGTTCTCTGGTTGAAATTTCCACCTGGGGATTGAACAGGGCCTGGAAGTGCTGCTTCCAGTTCCCACTGACTCTGATCTTTCTGAGTGGTGATGGCTAGGAGGACCAGTTCGAGGTGCCACTGGACACTGAGCACAGTGCAGCACAGCAGTATTTTTAGGTCAAAGCCCTAAACGACCTGGACATTTCAGAAGGCTGTTACCCACCTCCCATACTTTTAGCCAGGTGTATTTTTGACCTTTCCATTACTGTGTTTCCATTTTTGGGTTGAGAGACAAAATTCAGGTCCCACCCTCTCGCCTTTGCGTAAACATCCTTCAGTAGCAGCTTGGGTAAAAACACAAGGCACATTATTGCCTTCTCCTCCCTTAATCCTCTTGCTGCTAGGTCCAGGGCATTTTTAGCTCTGCTGGCCTCACCCTACAGGTGTGTGTGCTTGTTGGATGTTATCAGTCCACGCCTCAGATTTTGTGAGGTGTTGTCATTTGAGGATGATGTTAGCTGTAGCAGGAAAACCAGCTCTGCCTCCTGAATCATGCACGAGGAACCTTGTGCCCAGCTGGGCCAGTGCAGGGGCTGGGGGTGACCTGCTCCCTGGGTGGGGAAGGCTTGGTGAGCTGGCAGGGGTTGGTGGGGCTGAGGCAGCTGGCTCAGCCTGCCCCCTGTTCCCGCTCCAGCCTGGGTGTATCTTCCCTGTAGCACCGAGAGCTGCTGCTGCTGCTGGGGACCTTGGGCAAGCTGGTCTGGCTGTCATGTGCCAGAGGTTCCTGGTGCTTGGTTTGTAGGATCAGCAAGCTTGGATACATGGAATTACCCCTTCTTATCTTTATGTGCTGGCCTAGGTACTGATTCTGACTCGTAGACATCTCTCATGTGAGAGGGGTTTGGCTGAGGTGCTCAGAGACACCCATGAAGGTGCTGCCCCAAGTCAAATATTTGTGTGTGACATGAGCTGAGGAATGGGTTTGGTTTGGCTCGCGGCCGCTGGGGATTTTGCTGCCTGTCTCAAGGAATTGCTTTTTGTGTTGGCTTTAGGAGCCAACACCTGTGAGACGCCTGTCTGCCCACAAAGGCCCTCTTGTACTTTGCTTCCAGATTATTTGAATTATTTTCTCTGAGTTTTGATCATGTGTTTGTCTGTGAAGAGCTTTGTCTGTGCAGCACGTATGGCTTTAAATGTTGGGGTTTGTTTGACAAGCTGCTCTCAGGTACAGAAATATTTAGAAAAGCTTTTTCCCACGAACATACCTCCAACAGCTTCTGTCCGTGGCTCACCTGAAGTGTTTGATGTATTTAATGGACTCCAGTTGGCTGAGAAGACCAATTTGTTTCATGGGTCCTCATCTACTCTTCCCAAAAGTCTGTGTCTTTCTCCACTCCACTCCTGAGTGGGTGTGATTGATGTTTATGGGCAACCTTCCCCTGTTCCTTCTGCCTTGCTGTTGCTCTCAAAGGCTGCTTTTCTCCTTAGATACGTGTAAAAGTTCAGCCTTACTTCCCAGGAAGTGAAGGGACAGTTTAGGTGTTCATCTTGGACTGTCTTGCCCTGCTCTGTCTGTCACCAAAGGTGCACTTAGTAATTCCTATTTAAGGGAAATTATTCCCCTTGTTCTATCTGAATCTGAAGTTCTGGGTGTTGGTCCCTCCAGAAACCCTGGAAGTCAAGGTCAGGGGACATGAGTAACTGCACAGAGTTCTACTGCTTTGGGAAAGAAGATCAACACAGAAAATCTGAGAATAATCAAGAGTATTTATTTGCCTGTTAAGGTGGCTCATAAACCATCATGAGAAGCTTTAGGGTAATTTGATAACTTCTTTGGAAGCAGAGACACAGGGCTGGACTCTTCTTATTCTGGCAGCCAAAACTTTAATTAGCTCCAGTGGCTGAGAAGTGAAAACAAATTTCTGACTAGAGGCAAGATGCAGCCCTTTAATTGTATAATTGACCAGTTTCCCAAGAGCTGTGTGGGGTTCAGCCACAGTAAGGTTTAAAATCCAAATGACTTGATCCTTCCCAAGGCTCTCAAATGTCTGGAGCTCTGAACAATCCAGTGACCTGCAGATCTGTCTGCTTCAGTATGTACTTTGTGGTGATTCAGGTGTACTGAGATGTTATTGCAGCCAGGGCTGACAGAGTTGCTGCCGCGTTCCATGTGCTGCTTGGAGCCAGGGCTTCCTTTCCAAACAGATCAGCAAACCAGAGGCCAACTACAGGAAAGGTGTGGGGTTTTTTGCTGCCTGAGAGTGATTTTTGTAGCCACTTGGAAATGCACTGGCTGCCCTGTTACTCTAGGACTCTGCCTGTGGATTATTTCTGCCAGAGAAACAGTATGAAATATGTAAAATATATAATATAATGTAATGTATATAATATTATATATATTTATAGCTATGTTTATATATACTATACATATATAATATATATTTATACATATTATAATATAAAATATATTAGTGACTGGGCAGAATCCAGCTGTGTCTGCTGCGAGCTGGTATTGTGAGACCAAACTTCACAGGGAGTTTGGTCAATCCTGGGAGCACTGTTGAGCCCCTGTGGTCTCCTTGCCATGCACTGAGATTTGGGAGACACCAGCCATGCTGGGTTAAAGTGTCTCAGCACTTGAAGTGTCTCTAAAAGCCTTTGGCCATGCTCTTAGTGCATGGGAGGTCTCTGAGTGCAGCTCAGCTGGAGTCAAGCATGACCCTGCACAGGGACTGGAGCCCAATGCCCAGAGCTTGGGAGGGACAGATGTGACTCCTGCAGCCACAGGAATGAGCCCACACTGGGGCTTGCAGTGTGATGCTGCCCTTTCTTTTCAGCCTTAGCATTTCCTATTTTGTCTGCATTTTATTACCCTTTGTTACCCCTTCTTGAAACACCCTCTGCAGCTCTCCTGGGTGCTCGGCTCAGCTGGTGTGACCACACTTGGCATCCTGAGCTCTCCAGCTGCCCTGGGGGCTTGTCCATCCCCTGCCCTGCCATTGAGTGCTTGTCCATCCCCTGCCCTGCCAGTGAGTGCCTGTCCATCCCCTGCCCTGCCAGTGAGTGCCATCTTGTTTGCCGTGGGGTGGGCAGGGTAGAGCCTCTGGCCTGGCTCGCTCCCAGCGCTGCAGCTGAGTCAGAGCGGCTCATGTCGGAGCACCGGCCTTATCCTCCTCCTCTTTTCCCTTGATATCGTCACCCCACCCGATCTCTGACTTCTCTGAAGACTGTGTCCTTCTGAAAGGGGTGTTTTCCTTTTTGCTGTGTGTTCTTCAGGAGAAGTGTGTCCCTACCAAAGGCATCGTTTCCCGAGTCTTGAAGCCCAGGATCTCTGGGAGGAGACCACTCCTCCATTTTGGAGTCCAGGAAATCTCGGCTGTTACATCTTTCCTAGTGCCAGCATGCAGACCCCTGTAGACCACTGCTTTAATGCAGGGAAAAGAGGTTATTTTTTCCGGGGAAATGCCACTCTTCAGCTGTCCGTCTCCTTGTCTCCAGAGGTGGCCTGGTCACCAGTGGTGCCTGGAAAGGGATAGGTGGCTTTCTTCCAGGGGATGTGGAAGAGAAGGGGCAGTGTGGCTACCCGGCAGGGCAGCTTGCTCCATGGTACAAACCACCCTGTGGATCTTCGGGAGGTATTTACACCATTGTTAAGATCCCTCAGGACAGAGTACAGGAGAACAGCCATGTCCTCACAGACATTTATCATCACCAGCTTTGTTGCTCTGTGTTAATGGGATGGCTCAGGCCCACCTTATTATCAGATCCACTCCCTTTTTTTCTTTATGGGCTTGCCTGCTCATTCATCTGTGACAGAAAATGTCTGAGAGATGCTCAGCAGCCTCCAGAGCTGCTAGAAAGAGGGTAAAAGAATGGGACAGGTCTGTGGCAGCAGGGACACACAAAGTGTTGACAACTAATGCATTCTGCAGCTCGCTCAGCTGGAAGCACCTGCTGAGGGTTCCTTGAGGAAGCCCTCGGAGAGCTCGTGGTCTGCTCTCATCCAGTACCACTGGAAGTGAAAAGGCCACATTAATGATCCTTCGAGCCTGTTGTCTTCTGTTGGAAAGATTTTGTGGTGCTTTCCATAGCCAGGTGATTTCTGGGCCATCAAGGAGCAGGGTCAGAGCAGCCTTGCCCCTGGCTCGTGCCCTTTGAGAGGTGTCCTTGAGGGTGGCAGTAAATGATATGGAGAGCCAGGAAGGGAAAATACAAAAGTGAGTGGTGGTTTTTTGCCTCATTGTAGGCTCTTCCCTAGGCTGACTCACTGAGTGTGTGTAAGGGGGTTTTTTACAGTCCATTCTCACTACGGGAGAGTGAGAGTGAGAGTGAAGGTCCTGTGGGAATTAGTGAATTAGTGAATTAGGGAATTAGTGAAGCTGCTTCATCAAAGAGTCATTGCCRGAGAGACACTGGGCAGTGCAGCCATAGCCAGAGGCAGCTTTAGGTAGCACACAGCTGACTCTGGAGTAGGTGCCCTGTCTGCCCTGGCCTCCTGCTGCCTTTGGCCTTTGCCTGCAATGAGTTTCCTCTGCTCTGCAGTGTTGGGACAGTGACCAGGACAGCCATAAGAGCTTGGCCATGGCTGTTCCTGCTCWGGTTCCTTCTTGTGGCATCCCTGCAGTGTCCTTTGGGGTTAAGCTTGGCCTTCTAGTTTGTCTTGACACACTTTCAGCGCTCCTGCAGTACCAAAGAGAARTTGGGCCATCTACAAACTGATGGTCTTAGAAGACACTTCTCCAGTCTGCGGTGGCAGCTGGTCCTTCACTCTCACATTGCTCTGCATGGCGTGGGTTTCATCTGTGGGTTTGTGCTTCAGCCTCTGTGAAGCACACTCTCTTCTGCAGCTGGAGAGCCTTTGACATCTCCTGTGTCATTAAGTTGTCCTCATCGCTTATCCTTCGTCATCCTCATCATCTGGAGCCCTCAGCACAAGAAAGATGTGGATCTGTTAGAGCAGGTCCAAAGGAGGGGGTTCTGCTCTGGAGCCAGGCTGGGACAGCCTGGAGGTGTTCGTCCTGGAGAAGAGAAAGCCCCAGCGAGACCTTGGATCCCTTTCCRGTGCCTAAAGGGGCTCCAAGAGAGTGGACAGGGACTTGGGACAAGGGCCTGGAGGGACAGGACAAGGCCCTGGAGGGACAGAACAAGGGGGAATGGCTTCCCACTGCCAGAGGGCAGCATTAGGTGGGATATTGGGAAGAAATCTTTCCCTGTGAGGGTGATGAGGCCCTGGCACAGGTTGCCCAGAGAAGCTGTGGCTGCCCCAACTCTGGAAGAGTTCCAGGCCAGGCTGGACAGGGCTTGGAGCAACCTGGGCTAGTGGAAAGTATCCCTGCCCATGGCAGGGGGTGGAATGGGATGAGCTTTAAGGTCCCTTCAAGCACAAACCATTCCAGGATTCTATGATCATTCTCTGCCTGCCCAGAAGGAGCAAACCCTCCCCTCTCCTGGTTGCACACTGCCCTATGCGCACATGTAGGAAGCAGATTCCAGGCTTAGGTTCTTCCTCCCCTTTCAYATAATGCTCCAGGTCTTGACTTGGTTTTCTTTCCCTAGATTTATCTGCCTCTCGCCTGCAAAAAGCCAAGGAGGTGGGGGCAGATTTCATCATTCAGGTGAAGAATGAGACCCCRCAGGAGGTGGCCTCCAAAGTGGAAAATGTGCTTGGCTGCATGCCTGAGATAACTGTGGAGTGCACAGGAGTACAAGCCTGTATCCAGGCTGGAATTTATGTGAGTACCACTTGTTCCCGAGGCCAAGCAGTGATGGCCTGCCCAGCAGTTGGTCTGTTTTTTTCTGGAATGCTGTGGTGGATGAGCTATTTCACTCCCACAGTGCTTAATTTCAGTGGGCTTGGTGTGGGGAGAGAAGGTTCTTGTTAGACAGTAAATGAAGAGAGACAATTAAAGTGTTAACATCAGCATGTGGATAATTGATTTGATGCTTGGGTGCTTAAACACTTACCAAAAGGACCCCAGTAAGACCCCAAAACTCAGGGAGTAGGACAGCACCTTGCATTGAATTTACGTCCAAATAAGGAGAATAATCAAGAAAATTAACTCCAGAAGGTGAAGGAAGCAGTTAGGGAAGGGATGTTTTACTGCCATGAACATCCTAACGGGAGGATGGGCGGAAGGTTAATGTGGAGTTTCACAGTGAAAGGACAGGAGGGGAATGGGACAAACTGCAAAAAGAGACATTCCAGTAGAATACCAGGCTTTTAGTTTTAAATCTCTCCCATTTAAATCCCAAAGTACTTTTTGTAGTCCTACATGCCAGCCTTTTTCAAGAATGGGGTTTAGATACCAAAATCCTTCAGAGATTTTCAAAAGATTGTGGTTTTGCCTTGATTTGCCTTTGTTTCACTCTTAGAGGCTCCTGTCAGCATCYTGTCTCTCCCCAGCTTCTCTGCCATGCCCTGGACAGTCCATTGCAACAGCAAAGTCTGGCTTTATTTTTCACAGACCCTGCACAGGCTCCAGCAACTGTGTTCTGCAAAATGTAAAAKGTTTGTGTGTTTGCTCCAGGCCACTCGTTCTGGTGGGACCTTGGTGCTGGTGGGGCTGGGGCCGGACATGGTGACGGTGCCCATCGTGAACGCGGCCGTGCGGGAGGTGGACATCCGCGGGATATTCCGCTACTGCAACACGTGAGTCTCGTGCAGCGCGGGCTGATGTGTCTCCAGGTCTGTCCTTAAAATTCTTCAGAGCTGTAGCTTCTTGCCAGTGAAGCAGGTATCTTTGCTTAATCTGTAGCTCTTCAGGAAGGATTTATGAGATGTTGTCAAGCTCCAGCTTAAAATGAGAAGTGTTATTAAGTAGGCAGTTTGGGGACTGGTTTAGCGGCTGCATCCCTCTGTATCCCTATTGCTCTAACTTGGCCCATTCATGGCTGGCCTCGATGATCATTGTTGGACTTGATGATGTTGGAGATTTTTTCCAACCTCAATGATTCTGTGATTCTAAATGGACCAGCAACGCAATCCAGTCAAAAGAGTCAGTGCAGGGAGAAAAAAGGAAAAGCCTCAGACAGCTCCCAGTCTCTCCTCTGGCACAGAGTCCATGAGTTTGAGCTCCACAGTGGTCAGTGTGCAGATCAGGAGGCCAGGTGAGAGGAGGGCAGAGCATGGCARTTTTGGTTTTCATTTGGTGCTTCCAAAGTAGTTGTTTCCTGTGGTTTTCACTTGCTTCCTGCGACTTCACTTCCTCTCCCAGCTGTCTGTGTAGCAGTGTCTGCCTTCTCAGTGCTCAACAGCCCAGAGCAATTAGCTCGTCCCATCTCCCATACTGGACAATGCAGATTTCCTCTTCAGAAGATTCTTTRCAGGCAAAACTCCCCTGAGCTAAGGAAATAACTGTGGCAATCCAGACTCCTCCATGCTCTTTCCTTGGGCTCCAAACTAGTGGCTGCTCTCATTCCTCTGCTCTCCGCTTCCCTTGCAGGTGGCCTGTGGCCATCGCCCTGCTCGCATCCAAGCGGATCAACATCAAGCCCTTGGTCACACACCGCTTCCCCCTGGAGAAGGCTCTGGAGGCCTTTGAGACCACCAAGAGGGGCGAGGGGGTCAAAGTCATGCTGAAGTGTGACCCCACCGACCAGAGCCCCTGAGCTGTTGCGGTGCTCGGCCCTCATCCCTGCTGCTTGTAACTAGAAAATCACATGTAATGAGGGTGAATGGCACTGGGATACACAATTAGAGCATTAACAGGTAACTACAAATGGACAGTCAATAGCTTGAATCAAAATGCTGGGTTAGAGACGATGGTTCGCACAGTTGGTGCCTCTTCTCTGGCAGACCCCATGCGCAGGGGAGCCTGGCCAGCTGCCTCTGTGCCAGGAGAGGGTGTCAGGGGCGTGTGGCACAGCAAGGGTGGAGGTGCTGGCACTCCACCTTCCCCCCTGCACTGACCTGGCTGCAGCTCTTCCTGCATGGCAATCCCTGGATGCAAGATAGCCCTATGTGAATATCCTGTGGCACCTTCCCCCGGGGGTGCTTGGGGACTGTATAGCCTGTGGAACAAAGCCTGGCCATCCCCCCTACACAGGAAGCACTGGCACATTCAGGTCATTCTCTTCCAAATATCCCAAAGCTCAGAGTCTGGGGTTTTTGTGAAACTGGAGGCCAGCTGGGACCACATCCACTTTGTCACCCCCTGGCAGCACCTTGTGGGACCACCGCAGGCCTTGAAACTGGGACTGCAGAGAACCCTGTCCTTGTGTGGCTCCCAGAGAGGGGCTGTGGGGGGACACCGCTGCTTTTAGAGTGGAGGGGAGCACAGACGAGATGTAAGGGGACAGCATCACTCAAAGGTTTTACCACTGCGAACAAATCATAGTTATTTAGGAATATCAGGCCTTCCTGCTGAGTTTGTGAGCCACAAACAAGGTACTAACAAGGTAGCAGGTTGTAGAGAAAATCTTATCTTTGATTACAGTCTTGTTGATTGAGWGATTAGTTCCTTCCTTGGGCCGGTACTGAACTTTCCTCAATAAATGTTGGCTACCTGAGACCTTCCAGATGTGTTCCTTAAAGTGTGGGGTGGTGGATTGAAGGGGTTTGTGACTTTGGGCCCTGGGGACTGTGCAGACCTGGGCCGTGTCAGGCTGCAGGTTGAGCTCAGTGTTGGCAGGACTGTGAAACCTCAAACGACCCAACCRCTTGCAAATCAAATCTCGTGTTTATTCCAGACATGGCCGAGTTAATCCTGGCAGAGATGGAATTTTACAGGGATGAGACATAACCCAGGGGAACTTTCTGTAGCCAGAAGGAGAAGTAGTCAAAGTGTGTGCTCRGCACATTCCCATGCTGGGAGGAACCCTGTTGGCATGGCTGGGGATTTGGCCATCCCACATCCCATGCTGAGGGAAGCCCCATAGGCCAGGCTGGGGGGACCAGTGGCCATCACAAGACTCTGTTCTTACTGGGAAATGGAAACTTGTGCCCTGTGGTYGTGGGGGGTTGTTTAATATCCTGAGGGCTGTAGTTATTCCCRTGGCTCAGCCTGGTTGGGCTCCTTGGTTGATCTGCTCCCTCACTGGCTCTTGCTGAGGGCATTGACACTGCAGGGGCATTGCTGGGTGCCATAGGTCTGGTGGACACAGTCAGTGGGGCTGTGCCAGTAGTCCCCCACCCCTGACCCCRTGTACATCACCAGTGCAGGGGAAACTCACTCTGGTTCAGCCCGTTTCCCGGTGGGCTGGAGTTAATGCTCTGCCRGGAGCAAGGCCAGCACTCTGCCACAAGTATTACAAATCTCCAGGTGACCAAGACCCAACTACAGGAGTCAAGAAAGTGTTTAAAAACATCAATCAACTTTATTTAAGCTCAACCACAGCCTGCAAAAGCAGCAGCGATAAAAAGCCAAGCGTTACTTAGAAAAGCACAGGTGATCCCTGATCGAAGGAAGGTGACGCTGCTGGAAGAAGCCAATGCAAACACAACTAAGGCCCTATGCAAACCCAGGGAAGGCTCAGAGAGTTAACAAGCAGGCACTGAAGAGTGTGTAGGGAAAGCTGTTTTAAGAAGAGGGATGGTGGCGAGATCTCTGGCTCCTCATCCCATCTGTTCACCACAAGGGTCTTGGAGCAAAGTGCCGTGAATTCAGATTGTGCTGGCACCAAACTGTTCCCCAAAGCTGGTCAGAGACATTCCCTGAGTCCCCCAGCAGAGCACAAGCTCTGTCTYGTGGGATTAAGGTGGCAGAGCTGGGCTTAACTCACACACTGAGTTCTCTGGATTGGGACACACCAGCCTGACCAGGGGTGTGGGGCTGCAGGGATGTGTGGATGGTAGTGGGATGCCCTGGGCTCAGGGGTTTGCACTGGGGTTGTGTGGGGCGATGCTGGGACAGCAACGCTTTACTGGCACACCGGTCTCAGCTCTGGGTGTCTCATCATCCCTGTTCTCTGCCGTGGATGCCTTTCGCCTGGGGGTGGTGGTGAGTGGGAGCCCAGGACCATGGCCACCCGAAGCATTGCTGCCAGGTGCTGGGGTGGAACAGGGCAGACTGCAGCCTGATGGTGAAACAGCGTGGGGTAGGGTCAGAAATTCTCATAGTGATGTGCAAAGTAGGTCTGGTCCTTCTTGTTCATCTGCCGACAAGCCTGTTCCACGCTCTTTGTCATCCCGGGCGGGCCACAGCTGAACACCCCGATCTTCTGCACCTGGGGAAGGAGGGAGCCAAAGGGGTCAGTCCCAGCAGAACCAGCTCTCCCTGCAGTCCAGCCCCCTTGACCCCTTGCCCTTTGACAGCTTTGGGCATGGATGCTGGCCGAGCAGCCTGTCCCAGCCTCCAAAGGCTTTTGGGAAGGTTGTCGCTTCCCCATGGAGCTGCTGGGGCCATAGAGGAAGGATGGTCAGTGGCTGCAGCCAGGGTCCTGCAATAGCAGGGGGTGTTTGGCTGGTAYGGGGTATTGCTGACTCTTGCAGCTCAGCCTGACTGCAGAGGGAAAGCAGGATTCATGCCCCTTCTGCTYGGTTCTCAGTGCAGATGCCATCGAGGTCTCCAGGACCCGGAGGACAGGCTGGAATGAGTCCTCCACACTGGCCAGTGGGTGCACCTCCTGTCCCCAGCCAGACACTGACCTCAGGGTGCACCTCCTGCAGCGAGTTGAAGAAGGGCACAAAGGGAGGGCGCCCAAAGTGGGTGATGGAGCGCAGCCCCGTGAACAGGCTCTTGTTCAGCACCTTCTGGAAGTGCCGCTCACAGATGTACTGAAAGAAAGATCAGTGCATGTCAGATGGTGCAGCACAGCCCAGTGTAGCCTGGCACGGTCTGGCCRGCATGGCGTGGCCTGGCATCCTCCCTGTTGGGTGTCCAGGCTCACCAGCATGGTGGTGCGCAGATCGAACTTCTCGGCCAGCTGTGTGATGTAGATGTGCACGGAGACCAAGTTTTTCTTGTCCGACTCTTCCACCTCCCGGATGATGTCCGTCAGCCACTCAAATTGCCGCTGCGTGCGCGTCACCCAGATGAAGTAAATCTGTGGCAYGTGGGGATGAGGCTCAGAGTGCGGCCAGCATCTTTATGCATGTCCATGGGCTCCATGGAGGATTTTACCCCCAAAGAGGCCAGCAGCAGTAGGAGGCATCTCAGAATCACAGAATAAATTAGATTGGAAAAGACCTCTGAGATCATTGAGTYCARCYTCTCTGGGGGRCTTGTCTTTCAGATGCTTCCTCTTACCTTCTTACACAGCAGCTTGGAGTTTATGGATGACTTGAAGACCAGGTCCTTGAGGATGGATGCGAAGGGTGTCACCCCGATGCCTCCTCCAACCAGCACTGACACCTCAAACTTGTTCCACTCCTGGTGGCCCTCCCCGAAGGGCCCGTCCAGGTAGAGCTGGAAGGGAGTCAGCCATTAGCAGAAGTCTCTGCTTGCCCAGGTCTTGGCTGCCCTCAGGGCCGGAAAGTGCCTCAGGCCTGGCACAACCCATTGCCGAGATGCTCTTGGGCTCGGATGTCCCCGTGAGCGACACCGTGTGCAGGCTCACCTTGGGCAGTGTGCCGAGGAGGGCCAGGCTCTCYGGGGAGTACAGCTCCCGCAGGCGGGTGGTCCAGGGCCCCACAGCACGGATGTGCAGGCTCAGGGAGTCATCGTGCGGCGCCGAGGTCAGCGTGAAGGGGTGGTACTCGGTGGTGCCCAGGGCCACGCAGGCGATGCGCACCCACTGCCCGGACTTGTAGTCAAAGTCCTGCGGCCGCTGGAACTGCAGGTGGGTGACACCTGGGCGGAGAACGGAGGCGGGCTCCGTTAAGGCAGAGATGCCGAGGAGTTWATGTTCCTGCATCACTGCAGCCCCTGATGCTCTTGCGAAGAGCCTGGGCTGGGCGCGCGCCRTGTGGCCAGGGATGTTGCGGTACCTGAGGGCAGGAGCTCGGCTTTCACCACACTGATCTCCACCTTCTTCCTGCTCAGGCTGAGCAGCTTGTCCGCACTGTAGATGAGAGCTGGGATGATGAAGTAGATGTAGAAACGGGGCTGCTGGATCAATGCGTAGCTGCCGTGGATGATGACCTGGGTAGGGAGCAGAACCCTTTACCTAGGTGAGTCATCACCCCAAGGCTGATTTGGTGGCAGCTCAGCAGCAACGGGGGAGCCAGGACTGGGGCCACCAGCTCCCTTGGGACCACCCCAGCTATTCCATCTCATAATCTGCAGACTTGACCTACAGGCTTGCAGTGCATCGCACCATCCCTCCCTCCCAGCCCAAATCCTTTACCAGGATGTAGAGCAGCACATAGAGGTGGTGAGTGATCCAAAAGCCCTGGAAGCTGACACGTCGGAAGTGGTGGGTGGCGAAGACGTACATCACAGCAAGGACCACCAGCAGCAGCACTCCTGTCATGCCTGTGAGAGAAAGAGTTGGGAGGCCCTGAGGAGGGATCAGGGCAGCCCCACAGGGCTCTGCCTGGGGTGGGCAGAGGGCTGGCCCTCCTGGGCACAGGTGTGCAGGTCTGTCTGCTAGGTCTTCTCACCTGGAATAGTCTGGAAGAACCACCAGTAATACTTCTGTGGGAGCTGTGACCTGGAAAAGGACAAGAGATTGCACCATGGAGTGACCAGAATGAACTCATGGTTTCCATTTTAATTTCTCTCCATGCCCAGCACACTCTGTCTGGATTCTGCTTTAAATTCCACCTACCCATCATTTGTAAAGACACTGGAGAAGAGGCAGGACAGCACGCTGAGAGGTGTGATGGAGAAAATGTAGACGTTCACTACATGACCAGCAGTGTGGAGCACTGTAAGAGACAAAAACACAGAGAAAGAAGCATCACTTGATGTGGATGGAGATGTGTCAGACCCTGCTGATGTCCCCAGGGACCCGGAGATTCCTCCTGTTCTCTAGTGCAAGGCATCTATGTCTCTGCAAGCTTCGCTTTCCCTGCTACGACTCTTTAAGCTTCTACCTGGTCCTGCCATGGTGTGATGGGCTGGTCCTCTGCTGGTGGGTGGCACATCCCCCAGCAGCCCACCCACCTGAGAAAATCAGGGCTGCCATGGCAATCCAGCGGTGGAAGTCGACGGCGGCATCGAAGGGGATGTAGTGATTGAGGAAGGTCTCCCGCAGGACGGTGATGAGGTTGCGGCACATGGTAAGCAGGATGTAGGAATACATGAAGGAGATGGAGGCAGCTGATCCCCGGGAGATGATGATCCCCACAAAGGTGGTCTGTGCAATTCCAGTGCTGGGGGATGCAAAGCCATAGTCTGGGGAGAGAGAGCGGAGGAGGTGTCACGTGCCYGGCGCTGAGGGCCATGACCCTTCTTGCAGCAAGGGGACAGCCACCTGCGTGGCTCCACTAAAAAGAGGACACCAGGAATGAGTTTGTGTGGGGAAAGGGGCATGACCTCCTGGAACTGCTGGGTGACAGGGTATCCTTGGAAGTCCAGAGAGGGGATTGTCCACCTGGGAAACTGCGCCTTGGAACTGTGGCATCACTTGGGGAATCCAATATAAGGGGTGTCCACAAACTGGAATGAGTCCAGTGGAGGCCACTAGGATGGGTGGGAGCTGGAGGACATCATGTAAGGGAAAGGCTAAGGGAAATGGGCTTATTTGGCCTGGAGGAGATGGGTCAGGGAAGCCCTTGTGGCTCTCTGCAACCACTTCCTGGGTGTAAAGAGCTGAGAGAGACGAAGTCTTTCTCAGAGATGCACAGTGGAAGGATGTGAGGCAAGAGCATGGGTTACCCTGGAGGAAATTCAGGTTTGATGTAAAATAAAAACTTTTCACAGGGAGGACGGTCAAAAACTAGCACAGGCCCAACAAGGTGGTGGAATCACCAGCCTCAGAGCTCTTCACACTGTCTCTAGACAAGGCCTTCAGCAGCCTCATTCAGCTTTGGAAATGGCCTTGCTCTGAGCAGGGCACCGGACCAGACCCTTCCAGTGATCTCTTCCAACCTCAATGTTCCTTTGGTTATTCCAGGGGAGGACTGACACTGCTGCCCAAAGCTGTGCTGGGCATCTCCCCATCACACCCCAGGCAACCAGCAGCTTTGAGGCTCAGAGCCCACCGCAGCAGGGCTGGGGGGCACTCACAGTAGGCTCTCTCCGCGAAGACGCCGGCGGTGATGGCGSAGAAGAGGACGACGCAGATGATGTGTCGCCGGTAATTCTCAACGAAGCGCTTGAACTCCTGGATCCTCTGCTGAACTCTGTTCCTCTCGTACTTCTTCCGCTGTGCTTCTGTGTACAGATGCAGCTGGTACTGGTTCGCCCTGGCAAATAGAGGGGCGCTGGTGTCACTGTGAGGCTTCCCCAGCAAGGAACGGCTCGGGGCCCCAGTTTGGGCTTCCTCCCAAAGCACCGTGACCACCTCGGCACGTCAGTGACAGGGTGACCTGCAGAGCGCCCCATCAGAGGGCGATCTCGGGTCAGCCTGCCTTCAAAGGCTGATAACAAACGTGAAGACAGTGACTCACAAATGAAACCATAAATAGGAACTGTAAAATATAATTTCATAGTAATATTCAACTGTCAAAAATTATCCCACAGAAGGGGAATTTCCTTAATTGGTGCAATTAAGGCAAACCAAGATATTCTGGCCATCAATAACAACTACTGAACTGCTTCCTTGAAGAAATACTTGCTGCTGCCACAGCAGAGAGGACCAAGTTCTCTGCTGCACCTCTTGCAGGCAGCCCAGGTGAACCAGCAGCATCCCAAGGGGCAGAGGAGCACAGGCAGGAACTGTCAGACAAGACTCCTCTAAAAAGCATYATCCCAGCTTCTGGAGTTGGCCACTTCATTTGGTTTTTTTGTAGAGGCACATCACCCAGACCCAGCTACGGTACTATCCTGCCAAGATGCGACTGTTTCTGTAGCTCCTTGGTCGACAAGTGCCTCCTTGGAGCAGTGCCATTTGACTGAAGGGCTAGCCAGTCTTACATGGAGATGTGAGAAGCAGCAAACAGGCTGAGCCTGAGCCCCAGAGGCACAGCTGGCGAGGGGACTCACTTTCTTCCTGGTCTCTTCCTCAGCTCTTGCCCTTTTTGCTCCATGTAGTGATTCACGGTGTCCAGATTTGGATGTTTCTTCTCCTCTGAGATTGTTCTGTGGAAATAGAGCTATGTCTAGCCCAAAGCTCTATTTGCAGGAGGGCTTGCCAAAATTTTCCCCTTTTCTCTACTTCCCATCTCAGGCTCAGCAGGGAATGTGTCCAGCTCTTTCCCGCAAGCCTGTTTGCATTAACTCTAATTGCACATGGTCTGGATTCACTCCAAGGTAACCCTTCCCTCCGAAAAGCGAGGCAGGACTCCCATCTCCACAGAGAAGATGCAACAGGGCTCTCTCTGCAGGAAGCAGTTCCTCTCCTCTCACTGTGCCTGGGGAAGAGGATGGCAGCCTCACTGCAGCTCCTGGCATGCACCTCCCACCCCTTYCCCAGTGCTGGGAGTGCCAACACCTGGTGAGAGCATTTGTTGGAAAGGTGGATGTGCATCAGGGCAGAAAGAGAAGGAATAGCAGCAGTGAGACTAAGGATGGGAGCTTACCCTTTTGGCTCTTTCTTTTTTATGAAGGAGACAGAGTTGTGCAGGTTTTGCTTGAACACCTCAGGGACACCTTTGAGGAGCCAAAAGGACAAACATTCAGAGTGTGCAATACAAGGTTTAGGAATCTCCCTTGGGCAGGGAGAAGCTCTGAACTGACTCAAACATCACACATGAAGCAACAGCCCCATTACTGAAGTTGGGTTGGGGACATTGACGGGACAGGATTTGAGAGTTCCATATTGGGTGCTGGGCCTGGGCCGACCCAGTGCTCGTGCCCACCGACCTTTGACGCAGAGCTGGGTGAGCTGAAGCTCGCTGTCGTGGTCCCGCAGCATGTAGTGGAAATTCTCCCATGTCAGCTCATCCTTGTCCTGAAACCCTGAGGCCTGGAACATGGACTCAGTCACCTGCTCTGCCTGTTCTCTTGACAGGCAGTTGTTGGAGATCTCAATGAAGGACCTGGAGCAAGGAGGTGAGATGAGAACATCAGCTGAGTCCCTCGAATAACACAGGGCAGAGTCCCAGGCCAGTTTCATGGGAGAAATGGGCTCTTGGTTGTGAGTGTTGAGCCCATGGGCTTCTTGGGATCTGAAGCACAGAAGCTGGGAGCTGCTTCTGAAAGTATGTGTGTTTATAGACATTGTGAAAAACATCAGCAGAGAGGAGGAAGAGTACCTGAGCATCCTCAGAAACTCCTCCTTGGAGAGGAACCCATTCTCATCGATGTCATACATCCTAAACATCACCTTGGACTTCTCCTCTGGGGACCCTAGTGAGGAGGGAGAGAGGCGAAGTAAGAACAAGATCCTATTTCATCAACAAAGATGCTTTCAAACATTGTCTTTGAGTGTCTGGACCTGCAGCAGTGAAACCTTACCCTTCCACTTGACTTTCTCAAGTGCAAGGTGAAATATTGGGTAGATACACATTATGTCTTCTGCATTATTTTGCAGTCAAAATGTGGTTTTGCACAGCAATGTTTTTCCTGGGAGCTGTTTTGATTGAATATGGCATTCAACAACTCCACCTATGAATCCACCTTTCCAGTGGTCATTTAGGGAGAATTAGATATCAGACACAGTTGCTGTGATCTCTCAAGTACAGGATGCACAGTCCCTTCAGGAGACAGGGCAGACATGTCTGGGAAATGTGGAAGACAGCTCCCCTCATGAACCATCTTCCAGAAAACACAATTACATTGTCATGTCCCACAACCCAAGCTGAAGCTGTCCTGGGTGAAGGGAATTTTAATCTGTAGCAGTGTCTACAGGTTGACCTGCTGGGTGAATCTTGTCCTCCACTCTGCCGGATCCTAAAAACAGGACCAAGGGCAACAGATGGAGTCATTAAGCAGCTCCAGCTCTCACCTTTCATGAAGACCACTAAGATGTCCAGGAATTCCCGGAAGGAGATGTAGCCATTGCCATCTTTGTCAGCTAGCGAGAACATAGACTCCACAAACATGGACTGGGCTTTGAGCCCCAGGGCCTCAGCAAACTCAGCCCTGCTCAGCTCACATGTTAGAGCCTCCCTTGCCTTCTGTGAAGATTCAAAGCTGAGCTCCCCTGCATCGGATCTGTCGATTTCCAGCACCTGCAGGTTGTGTCCCACAAAAGAAATCCCATGAGTGATGGCAGAGCAGAAGGCTGGTGTTTCCTTTCTGACCTATTGCACAAAGACCAGTGGCTCCCTGGCGCAAAACTYACGGCAGATACCACGGGGAAGTCCCGCGTCTCTGCTACGCGACGTGACTTTCACACCGCACACCACTCTGGAGATCTGTTACATCACCCAACAGTCTCTTTGCGACTTTAGACACTTGAATCACCACAGCTGATCTCCCTTTGTCTTCTGCAACGGGAAATGTCCCTCGGTCCTGTAAGTTTTGGCAGCTTCCTTGTGCGTGGTTTACCAGCTCTTACAGAGAGCAACAGCCCCATGATTATTGCCTAATCGAAACAGAGGTACCTTCCCCCACGCATCAGGGCCTGCTACACCTCTACACACCTGAGCAAACAGGTGCCTGAAGAAAGTCTCCAGAATTTGTTTTCTCTGCTCCTGGGTGACTGCCCGTTTCATCAGGCTCTGCTCCTTCATCTCAGACAGATGCAGGTCAAAGCTGCTCTCCTTCAAGTAATCTCGTAGCTTCCCAACAAAGATGCTCCTCTCGGCCTCCTCGCTGAAGAGCAGCACCTGCCAAGGACCCACCGACTGGCTGTGATCACCAGAGGCTCAGCTCCGTGGTATGTGCTGGACCTGGTGGTTCTCAGGAGGCCATAACCTCCCTTCAAGGACCTACACTGCTCCCAGTGCCCCCACATGAGTGGTGCAGAGGACTGGACACTGCAGGGAAAGGTGTCGTACCCCAGGCACCATGGTACTCACCAGGTCGTACTCCTTGGGACTCTTCAGGAGCAGAGCTTTGTTCCCTTTGTTGTTGGAGAGGATCACCTCCACTCTTTGATGCACTTTCAGGTTGATGCTCCGGAGCACAGACCCTCTGCCATCCAGCACTCTGAGCACCTTGTCAGCTTGGAGCTGAATGTAGACGGGAGAGTTGTCTGTCTTGGGCCCRTGCCACTCCATGGCTGGTGGGAGAGAGCACAGGACTCAGCTGGAAATGTTCCTACTCATTCCAGAACCTCCTTCACAGAGACGCAGTTTGGGAGTGATTTCATGACCAAGCACATCTTAAAGGAATAATGATGATCTCCCGTCTCCAGAGCTGGCCCATGGACACAGGAGGAGTACAGACTATGGAGCAGGGAGGCAGGATATTTCCAGTGTGCAGAGCAAGGAGAGACAGTCCCTGTCCTGGAGCTACTGGTGCAACTGCTCCACACAGGTTTCCTTCAGGCAAAGTGTGATCTGGGGAGGGTTGGAATTAGAGGGTCATAGCATGACTGAGGTTGCAAGTGACTCAGGTTGGAAGGGTCTCTTGCCCAACCTCCTGCCCACAGTAGGACCAGACACAGGTCAGTCTGGTCAAGGCTTTATCTGGTCAGATCTTGGATAGGATGGGCTACCAAGCTCTTTGGGCTCCCTGCTCTAGTGTTTGACTATGCTCCTGGGGAAACAGTTCCTCCTTACATGCCATGTGGATGTAAACCCCAGGCCCAGCCCTGCCTCGCTGTGTGCCCTGACTCCAGCAGCATCACCAGCTGTGGGTGCAGGGTTGGCAGCGCCACCTCACCGTGTGCAGCCTCGCCGGTCACCTCCCTGCGCATGCTGGTGCCCTGCTTCCTCTGCAGCTTCTGGAAATCTCTCTTGCGGAAAGCGGCAACGATCCAGGCGACGAACAGAGTCACTGGCACACATGGGAGAAGGAGGCATGAGAGGTCACAAAGCTGCTTCCCACTTTTGGCTGGTGCCCAAGGACTCTGCCAGCTCAAGGACCTCAGGAGCGACCAGGACTCAGCAGCTCCTCCTGGGAGGTGCTTTGTCCATGGGCATTCAGCCCCTTTCTCCAGTGCAGAGGTGGAAGAGGAGAAGGGTTAAGAAGCAGGGGGACAAACCTAAGGGCAGACAGCAGAGGACAACAATGATGATCCCGAAGCCTGCACTGCTGCCTGCAAAGTAGTCCAGCACCATCATGGGTGTGCAGTTGGCCAAGTGTTGATCTGTCAGCTGCTCAGGCTGGGGGCACGGGTCCCCTGCAAGGCAGAACAGGCTGTGAGTGTCACTGACCTCGTACCCATCTCACCTGCATCAGCCTTGGGAAACTCTCCCTTAAGGTACTGATGGGGTTCATGGCTGAACCAGGAAGCACTGCAAAACTGGGGTGCTTGCGTTAAACTCCAGATCCCGGGGACAGCCTTTGGGTTTGGGTTGAATCTTTGCCTGCCACAGCAAACCAAGTGCAGAACTGGACTCAAGTGCTCTGGGGGTTCAGTACCATCACTTTTCCTTATGGGATGGACTGAGCAAGAGTCCTGGGCCTTGGCAAACTGGGACTTGGAGCCTCTGCTCATCCAGATGCTGCAAATCCAGGGGGTCCTCCTGGTGCGATTGAAAGGAGTGCACACCAAGAGAACAAAAGCACCTTTCAAGGCCTGGAATGTGACCCAAATGGAACGCTTACAGGAAATGGGAAGGGTGCGGCAAGATTCCAAGAGGAAAAGGCATATTGCCAAACACAGTRATATGCATTTTCCCTTGGGATCATGCCTGGACTTCAACCCTCTTTCAAAATCTGCACCATGCATCAACATCTTGCTCACAAGCAACCTTTGCATTTTGTGCCCATTTTGCTGGCTCAGGGTCATAGCAGGAGTGAGCAGAAGCTCCAAACCCGACGTGTTCCCTGTGTCACTGAGTCACCAGCTGTGTCACCAGGCTGGCTCTGCTTTCCTCACTGCCTTGATGAAGCCATTCACTGCCTGTGCCTCCTATTGCATGGTGCACTCACCCTCTGTCCAGATGAACACGTGGGGCTGGAGGTCTGTGGATTTGGCAGAGGTGACGGCAGCCAGGACGTTGTGAAAGGTGGTGTTACGGATGTCCCTGATTTCCTCCTCTGTGAACAGCCTGAGGAAAAGGATGTGGAGACAAGTGTTGGCCCCAGCTGTCACAGACCAGCAACAGGAGGGAACCGAGGAAGCTGAAAGATGCTTTTTGCTCCAGCCCCAGTTTTCATGTGTTACTGGTGTTTGCAGAGCTGCTGGCAGATAGGGAAGAGGCCTTTACCCATTCTTGGTGTTTTCGAACCAAAACCTGTCGCCATCACGCAGGCGCAAAAACTGGGCCAGGATGATGGTGGAGAAGAGGGAACCGTCAGCCTCCAGCATGCCTCCGGGGAGCAGCTCCAGCGCAGCCATGTTGTTGGCATACAGGGCAGCGACCTTCTGTACRACCTGGGGAGAAACCCCCACCACACACATGTGAGCACAGGGAATTCTGCCAGGGCATCAGGAAGTCTTGGCAAGCCTCAGGAGGAGAGAGAAATGTGCATTTCCTAGGCATCACACATCTRTGGGCAGGGAGGATGCTGAGCCCTACACGGTCTTGAGCTCATGGCTTGGACCTGAGCAACGAAGCATCCCTCCCAGAGCATCCCAGCTCTAGAAAGAGCAGAGTGCCTGGTGGCATGGGAGTTTAGCACTGGGGCAGGATGGTTTATTCATGCCATGTAATTACACAGTTACCCTAATGCAAGAAAGAAAATTACACAGTTACCCCCCTGCAGGCATGAAAATCAGCCAGGGCAGCACATGCACTGATCTCCCTCTTCCTGTAACRCTGCAGAATCCAGTTCCTGCCTGGAATGCCCCTACATCCTTTGACCCACCCACACATTCTGTGTCCAGACCAGTTCCCTGTTACCTGTGGCTCCAGGTGTGGGGCAAGGTTTGACCAGTTTTGGAGAGGTTTCAACCCRAATTGCTCTCGAGCTTGGTTATAGGTTGGCAGGCCCAGGTCTCGCCCACGCTGAACCAAGCTGGCCACGTAGTCGGTGCGGGAGTACCTCAGGGGCCCATACCAGTAATCTGTGGGTGGATTTGAAGCTGTGCTGATGGCAAGGCAGAGCCAGAGGAGCCACCCCAACTGCCACAGCTGCTGRGCTGGCCTCGTCCTCTGCCACGGGCTGTGCCAAACATGGAGATCATCTCTATGTCCTTGCCAGAACGGTCCCATGGACATGCTTAACGTGTCCCGTAGCTTCTCTGCACCTCCACTAACAAGGCTGAAGCTGRAGCATGTGGCTGGGTGCTGCTGGAGGTGGCAATGGGACCTGCCTCCCCACCTTACCCCCGGCACAGCCCCAGGAGTGAGGGTCCCCCACCAGGGCACAGCTGCAGTACAGACCTCGGAGATCTTCCACCACAATGTTGTCCTCCCGCTCTGCGATCTGTGAGCTCATCCCCAGCAGGAGGTTGTCCACATCCTCTGCCTGCTGCAGCCCGGGGCCCTGAGAGGAGGTGGGAAGAGCAGGTGATTCCTCTCACATGGCTGAGGACGGGAGGTAGCCCCACAACCCTGAACTGGTGCCCACAGGGRTGCAGACCCCAGGCGTAGGGAAATCGGGGACTTTCTCCAGGCTCATTTTCTCCATGTCATCACAACCTTGAGGTCTGAGCCTGATGCAGCTGAAGGGTGGGGATGCTGGATGAGGAGGCTCTCACGCCTCTGGGCTGGCTGTCTTGCTCTGCACCCAATTTCCCTTTCAGACCCCT
This sequence comes from Amblyornis subalaris, assembly GCA_018881555.1. Taxonomy (NCBI): domain Eukaryota; kingdom Metazoa; phylum Chordata; class Aves; order Passeriformes; family Ptilonorhynchidae; genus Amblyornis; species Amblyornis subalaris. Next base: position 3,182,129 of record JACAXG010000089.1, read on the forward strand.
GTGGGGTCCCCCATAACACAAAGCAGGTGATAAAGGCCCCCTGGCCAGCCTGCCACATCCTCCGRACTCTTGTGCTCCCTTCCTTGTACCTGTCTGGTCCAGTAGCTGTTGCAGAGCCGCGCTGCTGGGAACGAGCCACTCGRGGCGGACACGTTCTGGAACCGGCACTTGGTGTTTCTGTAACAACAGAGGAGAGTTGGACCCAGAGCCCCAGCCAGGGCTGCCCAGAGCCGACAGGGCTTGGCTGTCCCAGCCAAGGGCAGGACATGGGAAAGGGACAGAGACCCGACAGACACCATCCACAGCCACCATTCCAGCTCGGGCATCCCCTCCCCTGACACAGGCACTGCGTTCCAATAGCCCCCCGGGCTGCTCCTACCTCTTGTAAACACCCGGCGGCACCATGGTGGCCAGGAATTGCCCTGCAGCTGCCACAAACTCCGGCGAGAGGCTGGGGTCCAAGTGCTGCTGGTAACCTGTGGGGCAGCAGCCAGGCTGGAGGGAAAAGGGGCCAAGCTCCCTCTCGCTCCCCACCCACCAGCCCCCCGGTCCCCCCACCCCTGCTTCCCACACTCCGCTGCCTGCCAACCCCTCACCTTGGTACTCCGGGACCTGCRTCCCCAGCAGGGTCGGCAGCCACTCGTACAGAACGATGCTCTGGGGAACAGGGGAGCTGGGTCAGGGCCAGAGCCAGGCAGGATGTTGGGGGGCCCAGCAGAGCTGGGGGGTCCCATCCCTCACCTGGAAAGTGGCAATGACCCTCTTGCGAGTGTGCTGGAAGAGATCCTCATCAGACCAGGTGGGATGCTTCTGGGCCAGTGCTGTGGCCAGGTGGTTGTGGTACCGAAACCAGGCGATGCTCTCAGCCTGCAGGAAGGGGCTCTCGTTCCCCCAGGCACTCCCCAGGTCTGCAAGAGCCGCCAGGACCACCAGTGGGGGATGTCACCACTGGGTCTAGCTTTGTCCACGRCGGGGGGAGCACCCCCAGCCCTGTGGCTGCAGCCCAGTGTCCCCTTGTCCCCTCACCCTTCCTTCCTCCCCACGGAGACCAGCAGCCTGAGTGACCAAGAAGCTGCACCGGGCCCCCAGCACAGACCAAAGGTTGGGCAGGTGAGGAATTCAAAGCAAGCTGAACAGGTTTGTGCCACTGGCAGCTCCTTTCCCCTGAGAAGATCATCTGGGATCAGAGCTGGTCTGACACTGCCTCCTGGGCATGTGGCCTCTGGAGTTCCTGATGTGCCCTTGCTGGGATGTCTTCACTGGGGCATGGATCTTCCTCCACCTTGGGAAACTGCCTGCACTCCCATGGCCCTGCTGACCCACGTGTCCTGCCTCCCTGCACCCCCTGCCCTTTCCCCTTTCCCCTTTCTCGGGGTCCACCCTGGGCTCAGCTCCAGGAACCTCCTTCTCTCCCTGCTCACAGTCAGGASTGAAAAACCCCTGGAATGCCACCATTACCGTAGATCCCTTGGAGACCACCCTGTCCCGTGGACGGATCCAGTGCCTTCCACATGGGGACCCTCCCGTCTGTCTGCCTCGGGAGGCCCTTGTTGGGCCCCGATGCCAGCTGTCCCCCCGAGAAGCTCCTCAGGGCATCGCTCCAGGAGTGCGAGGGGCCGTAGATGGAGCTGCCGTCCAGCCAGCCCGTCACCTCGTTGGTCTAGGGCAGGCACAGGGAAACAGCGTTAACAGGTGCCGGGATCTTGGCGGAAAAGTGCAAAAAAGGAGATCTGGAAATTCCCAATCTGTCTTGTTTGTTCTTGCAAAGCAGCCACCCAATCCCCTGTTCTAAAAAGAGCTCTCAGTATGCAAATAAATACACAGACAATCTCTGTGCAAACTTTGGGAATTAGTGCCAGGTACAGGAGAAGACAAGGTCCAGGCTTTTCAAAAGTTCATTTGAGGTTTATTTCCCAAATTATTTTCACTATGCCCAGAAGCAGACATCTGTGAGTCCCTATTATAGGCTGGAAGGGATCTAAACCCATCTCTAGGGAAACTGGGAACACCAGAGCTGTCCCCTCTGATCTTGCAGCAGGGAGTCGTGCCGTCCTGGCAGCATGTTGAGTACCTCCCCTGCCAAATGTTTGCATGGAAACATCCTTTTTATTCTCATAACATGCTGGAGTTTTCATTTTTCTWAGGTTTTAAATGCTGCTAAAAATGTGACTTCCTAAACCGGTCTTATCACGGTTTGTCATGTGAGAGGTTCGAGGGRGGGTATTTCACTTTAGTGATTTTGGCTGGGAAGCTTTCCAGCATGAAAAAAATCTTGGGAACACAAGCAGCACAGCAAGATCCAGAGAAACTGGGGGAAAACCTGGATTTTTTTTCCAAAATGATGGAAATTCAGGGAAGCATTACAACTTTATGGCAGTGCCAGCTCGGCTTTGTGATACGTTATTAAAGATAGGAGTTGGTGCTATAGTTAACTGACCTAATCACCTTTTCTTTGTCCAAGAAAAGCTTTGACCTCGGGCAACCACTGGTGTTGCTCAATGTGAAACTTGGAGGTTCACTTTGGGATCGTTTTGTTGGTTCAAACACTCGAGAGCTGTATACTTTTAAGGAAATATTGGTGCTCTCATTTYGTTTTTGCAAACTGCCTTGGCTGATACAGCCCCCGATGGGGGGCGAAGAGGAATTTGGATGAAAGGCGAAGAGCAGAGGAAACCACACCTACTTGTTCCCGGGGGCTGTTGGGGCTCTGCCCTGTCTCCGCTGCCCAGCGGACGCGCTGGAAGGGCAGGACCACGTCTCCAGTGCCGGCAGGGTCAAACACCGGGTCTCCAGATGGGATGTAGATGTTGAGGAACTCAGCAGGGCAGCCGGGTTTCTCCGTCTCCAGGATGTCCAAGAGCACATGGAAACCTGACAGAGACCCAAGCATGGCCAGCAGCTGGGAGGACTGTCCCCAGCACCTGGAGCAGGACATGAGGTTGGGCAACTGTAGCTGGTCTGAGGGGACCACCATGTGCAGCAAGAGTGTTCAAGGTCAGGTTGGACACGGCTCRGAACAACCTGGTCTAGTGGAACAAGATGACCTTTAAGGTCCCTTCCAACCCAAACCATTCTGGGATTCTATGATTTCCCAGAGACAGACATCCCCGGGGCTTGAAGACCTAAGACCCCACTGAGCTCCTGAGCGACAGCAAAAACTGCTCTGACTCGCAGCAGTTCAACCCAGGGCGGCTCTTATCGGATCTGTCAGGCGTTTCTGCCATGGGGCACCTCCACCGCTAAAACAAATGAGGAAGTTTCCCAAATGACAAATATCAGCACTTGGGTCAACTGGCAAAGGTCACCAAAAATCCACATGAGCTCTCCTGGCTGGACAGTGCTGCGGTACGGTGGTACCCAAGGCTTTGTGGGTCTGATGTCCACATGTGAGTCTGCTATGGAGGGCTGGGTGAGGAGCGCCCCGACCCATGGCCTTGGGTGTGCAAGAAACCAGTATGTTCCACCCAAGCCACCATTTTCCACCCAAGCCACCATTTTTCCGGCTGGTGCCAGGGCCTAGGTCTTACCAAAGAAGACAGCCAGCACGGTTGTGTTCCTGCGGGAGGGCAGCCCCGAGGGTCCCCGCGCCACTGCGCTGCTGAGCCGGCGCGCGTTGGGCACGTGGGGCTCCTGCAGCGCCTGGTAGACGCCGTCCGCGTAGTTGGCTGGCAGGAGACGCAGCAGTCGGGCACCTGCAGCACCAACACAACACAGAATGGGTCCCGTGGCAGCCGGGGGGAGGCACAGCCACAGTGGGATACATGGATGTGTGTGCAGGTCCCAGGAGAGAGCGAGAGGATGGCACAGGTGCTTAGAGTGGCCAAGAACACACAACTTTTGGTGTAATCACCCAAAACTTCTTGCAGCACTGCGATCAGTCCTCTCAAAGCCTGGAGGGACACTCCATCCTCCATCTTCCTCTTTTCCAGCTGTCCTTCGCTTGTTCACGTGCATCCCTGTTGCCTCCTGGAGGTCTGGAGGGGTGTTCCGGGGGTAACTGGGGGGGATGTTGAACTGCCCCATGTTGACTATGCACTCCTACACAAGTGTGATGTTTACCAGCTCCACAGGGAACAAGAGAAGCAACAGCCAGAGAGGCAACAAGACAGATGAGAAGATGAGAAACACCCTGACTTTGTACCCACTGCCAGTTCCAAAACTGAAAAACCTGGAGGCAGGAGGTCGTTTCTCACTGAAGAATGAGTTAATTTTGAACGACTCCTCAAAGGTGTGGTGGGCTTCACTTGCTGGAGCTCCCCAGAGCTGAGGGAAACCCTGAATTCCTGCCTTAGTCGGGGGCTTAGTTCCCATACGTTGCTGTCCAAAAGTTAAGGTCTGATCTGTCTGCTCTGGAAGAGGAAGATCTGGTCTGCCAGGGATGATTTCCCTGGCTGGCTTTGGTGTTACCARAGGGCTGGTGGCACACACATCATGTTGGAAAGCCATTCAGACTCAGAGGAAGCTGTGCAACTGCCACTGCACCTTGTGCCACTGTGCCACCAGACCAGYAACCAACCCGGGCTGCAGGAAACAGGATTCAGAATCTTTACTGTTTTAAATAAGATCCTGCCTGATCTGCCCTGGTCTCTGGCTCAGGGACATCTAGAGCTGAGCCCAAGGTCTGGCTGTAGGCATGAGGAAGCAGTTCACTACCAGCAGAGGGAAATCCCAAATGCCTCTCCCAGTGCAGAACAATACAYGGTATCTGCCCTGTGCAGGGCAGAAAATCAATAGTCCAGCATGCCTGGACCAAGAACTCTTCCACCTCTAGCCTCGTGTTGAATCCTGGTTGAACTGCATGTAGGTTTTGGCTAAAGAWGGCTTCTTGCAGCTCTGGGATTCCTGACCATCACAGAAACACCTGCTGGGAAGAGCTGGGTACTTGAATATTCTGAGTGGTCTCGCAAAGGCACAGCTTTGCTCTKGGGCTGATCCAACACCAGCGTGACCTGTAGATTGTGCCTGGGCAGCAGCTAAAAGTGGCAATACCAGGACATGGGAGAAAAAACTGTTCTGCTTGGCCCCTCCACACTCCTCTGAAAGGGCTCCCAGGTGCATCTGGGGACCATTGAGGGCCATGGGAGGTGGCACTGTCTGCTCACCTGCCCGGTCCAGGCTCTAGCCAGAAAGGTTTCTGTCTGAGCTGCAAAGCCAGCCTGATGCCCCATGGGCAGCTCACCTCGCCCCACCCCACCGTTCCCGTCCCCAGGCTGGGCACTCACCCGCGGAGCCAYGGCTGTGGTGCAGCAGGTTGTTGTACCAGCCGTCGTAGCGCTGCACCTCCCAGGAGATGCTCTCCTGGGCTCCTGGAAGAGACCGGACCCATTTAGCAGCAAAAAAGAAGCACGAAACAAGCATCTCCACTACAGAATTACATTTTTATTGTGATCTTTTCCCATATTCTTTCTGAAACTTTCCAAACATGCAGTTTTTTAGACAAGTCTTGCACTCCTTTTGAGGGACAATAACTAAAATTAGAAATTCAGGCTTGTAATCCTGATGTCCTGAAACCAATTTGTGGCCACCACCAGTCTACTCCCAAAGGACCTTCTTATTCTCCTTCTCTCCCACTGGGTCAGAAACCTCTCCTTACTTCTGACTCCCACAATGCTCATGTGAGTCAAGGACAGACCTTGACACTGGAGTTGCGTGTGTGTGTGAGCATCAGCYTTACTTCCTTCGTGTCAATTTTTACTGCTTTTACTTTTTACTTTCTTAATAATAGCAAGGACCTCCAGTTCCTGCTCACAAGCTGTGTACTCATCTCAACTGCACTAGGAGAGTGTCTCAACCTGCACTTTGCTCCAATTTTTTCTTATCTCCTCACAAACTGCATTATAGAATCATAGAATCACAGAATGCTTTAGGTTGGAAGAGACCATAAATATCCRGACCATAAACATCACCCAGTTCCGTTCACCCTGCCATGGGCAGGGACACCTTCCACTGGATCAGGTTGCTCTGATATGATGCCCTGTGGGTCAGAGGAAATTCCCCTGAGGGGCACAAACTACCCGGGATTTCCCCTCGGGTTCCCTTCCCCAAAACCGCACTTACTCCCCAAGGTCGATGTCCCCACCAGAACGACAACCAAACTCAACATCATCGCTGCAGGTTGCATCGGCCACTGGGTCTTTGGAAGCAGAGACCTGCAAATGGAGAGGAGAGGGAGAGAGCTGGAGGTGGCTGCTCCCAGAGACTGGGAGCACGCACAGATCAAAATCTCAGCTCCTTCATGTGGTTTCTGCTGCCTGGTAAAACCCCACTGCCGCCATCATCCATCAGCAGTGTCTCCTGCTTTGGGCAGTGGGAAGCTGGCAGGGGTCGTGTGAGACCCTGTCACCTTGGCAAAGTTCTGCAGGATGTGTCAGCTGACCCAAGAAGACCTTTCTGCTGGAGCAGGACCGGTGGCTCTGCCTTGGRGTGTCTCAGCTATAGACTCACAGCTCATCATCCAGTTGTGCCAGCTCTGTTACAGAAATACCCTTCATTACGGAAACAGGCACATTTCAGCAGGGAATTTTTCTGGCATTGAACCCTCCAAGCAAAATCCAGCTGTGAACACGATGGAATAGCCTCAGCACGGTCAGACATCCCAAAGTGTGCGAGTACTGCACACAAGACAACTTGATCGCCTCTGAGCTAACCTGCTGGCCATCCCTCATGACCAGCCTTTCTCATGATGCTTTACCACTACCTTTCCACAGAAACCCTTGATCCAGAGTGGATTTCATCCCTGGGACCTGACCATTTAAAATTCCAGGCAACTCCTGGCAAATGAGAGGGATTCCTAGCCCTGAACAGTGAAGTGATTTACAGCCACAAATGTAACAATGCTACCACTGGCTTTCCATGCACAGAAATACCAAACCTGAGTTTAACGCCAAGAGAGGGTTTTTCACTAAATATGGCTCTTTGTCCGTGTTTCAGTGCATCTCCAAAGACCAGCACTACTTCAGAGGAGTTGTGCTGCAAAGGGATGTAGCAATGCCCAGGTTTCAGCTTTTCTGACACCTCTGCTGCAAGCCAAAGTGATGTTTTTGATTTTTTTCATTATTTTAATTAAAATCTAGAGAAAATACGGGTTTGGAAAGGCCTTACCAGCAGGTCTGTAGGTTTTATTTTGGATTTACTGGGAATTGCAKTGGGWATTTTTCACCCATAACTCCCAGCTKTGGAAAATGCAAAACACGCRTTGCTAAATGCACAGTCCCCTTGGAAAACAAAGTGGTTTGAGACTTAAATATTATCATTTGCACTCACATTAATTACATTTGTCAATTTAAACACTCATCACCAGGCTGTGAGCAGAGCATGTAACCTGTGGTCAGTGCTCCTGCCAGAGATTCCTGTACTTTTGGTCTTCTGCATTAGAAAATAAGTTGTGTCTCAAGAAATGACATTTCCTCACTCCTCCATCCCACAGCCCTTCCATCCCACAGCCCTTCCATCCCACAGCCCTGTGCTGAGTGTGGTCTGGTGGACGTGGGATTTGGGTTGTGCAGCTGGTGGGAACCAGGGGCTCCGTGAGCCCCATCATAGAGTTCCAGCAGAACAAATGTTTTAAAATTCCTTCTGTCACTGAGCACACCTCCCTTTTCCCTCAGGTATGGGAATTGCTCTTGTCCCAAGCTGTGAGATGAGGTGCCAGTTCTCATGAACCTTTTATCTCTCCATGCCCCCGCAATTAAAATCCACTTATTGCCTCATCAATCCAAGACTCTGGAGGTCTTCCAGCCTGGATCATGGCCAATGTGATGCAGTAACAGTGGTRATCTTGCTCCAAAAAGTAGGTTGGACCACAGACTCCTGAGGGTCTTTCCCACCAACATGGAACTTTTCTTACAGACTGACCTTGGAAGCCCATGGTGCAGCTTGCAGGGGGAAAGCTCTGCAGGCATGGATTAGTTCCACAGCCCTGTCAAGCTTTCCAGCAATACTATGATGAGCCCTCCAGACTCTGCTTTTSCACAGATTCCCTGTGCCACCTTTGGAAAGTCATTCCCTCCCTCTGCATCTAGTGAGCATTAAGCTTGTCAGCTTTGTCTTCTTCCATCAGAGAGGATCCCTGTGCCCTGTCAAAGCCTGGAGCTGCACACCCCTCCAGAAACCKCACGGCAAACACACGGCTGCCCACAGAGCAAGGATCTCCTGTTCCACCTGATCCCAGCAGATCTGGCTCCCCTAAAGTTAGGGCTTCCTAACTTAGAATGTCTCCTGGGCTCTCCCCAGAGCCACAGGTCACCTGGGATTGTGGGACGCACCAGCATCCTGAGAGATCAGCAGCCCCACTGCAGARCCTTACTGTGGTCACACAGGTAGAGGAGAGCAGACCCAAGGCATTCCAGGAGCCCTGAAGCCTGATCCTTATGGTCCTTGTGAGTCACAGCTAATTTCTATCTCTTCCCAGTGCTGGTGGGACACACTTGGGAACTGCCACCTTCCCTCACCCCCTAGTCAGTCCCAGGATTTCAGAACAGACTACATCTCCCCAACCTCGGATCCCATCCGGAGTATCCCAGAGCTGTGCACGCTCCATGGACAACCTGCACACAGGCACCAGCAGTGTCTCTACCTTTCCCTCCTGGGAACACCCCTGGGGCCAGATGCCCCAGTGTCCCAGAGCACAGCAGGGACTCTGTCCCTTGGAGCGACACGAGGGGTCTCTGCCTCTGCCTGCGGTGTCCTGTCCCCTCGCAGGGACACGCTCTGTCCCGTGCCCGCTCCCTCGCCGGCGGGGATGTGCGTGGCTCCACCGCACCCTGCAGGCGAGGGCACGCATGGCCCCGTCCCGCCGTCCTCGCACATCACGCAGAGCCCCCCAGTCCTCGGGACGGGCAGGGACATGGGAGTGTGGCCCGACCCCTCCCATCCCCCGGGCACGGCCCCATCCCAACGTGTCCCCACGGCAGGAGAACGGGGGAGSACGAGCCCCTGTCCCCTCCACGAGCGACAACAGAACCCCCCGCGGGTGGGAGCGTGCACGGCCCCGGCTACCGCGTCCCCGGGCGGGGGCAGGAGRGTCACGAGCCCTCCCGGTCCCGCAGCTTCCGCGCAAGGGGGAACACTCGTGGCTCCGATCCCGCGGATCCACCCCAGCCACGCAGGGGGTGACACTTGTGGCCTCGGTCCCCCAGAAACCCCCCCAAGCGGGAACACGCATGGCACCGATCCCTCAGTCTCCGTGCAAGAGACAACACGCGGCTCCGGTCCCCCGCTCCCCTCCCCGCGAGCGGGGACACGAGTGGCCCCGATCCCCCAGGCACACTCTCAGTAGGGAATACGAGTGTCCCTGATCCCTCGTTCCCCCTCCGCAAGCAGGGACACGCATATCCCCGATCCCCCAATCTCCCTTTTCTCCACGCAAGCGGGGACACGCGTGTCTTCGATACCCCGGGTCTCCCCACTCAGGCGGTGACACGCGTGTCCCGACCCCTCCTGCTCCCTGTGCCCCGCCGGTGGGACACGCGTGTCCCGATCCCCCACTCAGGCGGTGACACTCACGTCCCGCCCCCCGTGCCCCTCGGCGGGCCACGCGTGTCGCTCACCCGCTGGCGGCCGGAGTGCGGCGGCGGGCGGTGCCGGGGCTGCTTACATACGGCCCCCGCCGCCGCCGCCGCCGCCGCCTATAAGAGCGCAGCGGGCCGGAGCCGCCCGAGCCGCCGCCCGCAGCAGCGGCAGCAGCAGCAGGTAGGTGGTGGGAGGGGGCGGCCGCCCCCAGCCCGCCCCGGCCCCTCTCTTTGCGAGCGGCCCCCGGTGCTGCCCGCCCCGCTCCGGGGGGTCCCGGGTCGCAGGGACCGGGGGSGAGGATGCTTCCCATGTGGGGATAAACCTCGCTTTCTCCTGTTCCACCCTCTTATCGGCTCTGGAAAGTGCAGCGAGGTTGCCCCCCTCGCCCCTCCTTCCCCACCCGCCAGTTGCGGCTCTGATGATTCAGTTTCCAGGGGACAGGATTTCTCTTTACTTTTACGGAAAATACCAACCTGCAGTCCTGAGCAACTCCAGCTAGGATTGCTGCTGGCTCTGCCTCCAGGAGGTTTTGGCTGAGCATTTCCAAAAAATCCTTGTATCTTGATTCATTCGGGGTGGGAGAACAAGGTTTCTGTAAGGAAACTTCTGGGGTTTCGGCAAACTTTCTGCCTCCTTTGCAATTCTCCCCTGCAAGTCCAGAATATTTTAAACATAAGATAAATTGTCCATTTCTGCTGGATTGCTGATCCTTTCTTGAAGATATTTCCAGTCTTTCTCCTGTCCAGTCTTTCCACGGTGACAGAGGAAACCACAGGGACTGTAAGGCCACAGCAATGCTTCAGTGTGGAGGATGCTTTCCAAGGTGCAACAAGCTCAGTTTCTCCTGCCCTGAGCTGTAGGCACCACTTTTCCACTTGAAAACTGCAAAAATGCCAAGAAGCTGATCTTCCATAAAGGGTAATCAAGGGAGAAAGATGGGCGGACAGCAAAAGAGTTGTTTCCCTGGAAATTCTCTGTAAAACAAGTCCCAAAAGCTGCAAAGCATACAGAATTGCAAACATCCTTTTGTGTTGGTTGAAAGTTGAATTTAGATTTAACAAGGCAGCGTTTTTCATCTTATGTTCCAGTTTTAAATTTTTTAAGCTCTTAAGAGTTGTGTTTTGGTGAATACAGACTTGGAAATCTTCCCTTGCTTCTTTGTATCTCATAGGAAATTTGGGCAAAGATACCAGGAAACAAGTGGAATCCAAGCCACTAAGATTTGATTTGTCCTGCTCATTTATTTCTTCTCTTGCAGCAGCTCTGACTGTTTTGTGGACATTTGTGCTGGGCTTCGGTAGCATCAGGAATCAGCTACAGCTCCTGCTTGCCAGGTAATCATAGCACTTCTCTGGGTTTGGCTTTCCAGGGAAATAGCCCAAAGCTGTTACAGCAAATCAGCCCCGAAGAAGATTTGTTAGAGCACATGACAGCTCTGTTAGTCTGGAGCACAGCCAGGACAAAGTCAGGTCCAGATCCATTGTAAAATCCCAGTCTCAATTAAACTCTTTGCTGTTATTATCTGGGTTACTGGACAGAAAATTATTCTCAAATCAAATATTGCTTTATGCATTGAAAAGTGATTCGGTTGCCCAAGCAAAGTGGTTTATGATAGTTATTGTGATCCTCACTCACTTCTAGGGATTTGGGACCCACTTTTTTGTGGCTGAATTGCTCTGGGTTGRATCTTACCTAAAAATATGATTAATACTGTTTTTGGAAAATGAGAATAAAATCACCTCCTGTGTACAGGGACAGAATGAATTGCTGTTTTGGTCACGAGTCAAATTAGTTCTGGCATTCCCAGATTTTAGCAGATTTCCCGGGGTAGTTACATGCAGAGAGGCTAYTAAATAAGCAAAACAAGAGGACTAAGCATGGAGTCAGTTTTGGTAGAAAAGATCTAACTCAGGCACAGGGAGAAGGCGTGTGATTGCTGGAACTGGGGTGTCAGAGGGAGTTCAAAGTCATCTGTGGGAATGACACACCTTTTCATCTTATGTAATTCAGCTTCCTTTAGCCTTTATATTTGCTCGCGGTTCTTTGGACCCTCATCCCGGGACTMGGAGCTGCTTCTGGACCAAGTGCAAGACCAGTCCTCCCTCCTCGTCTTCCTCCATCCCCAAATCAGCAGCTYCTGGGGAAAAGCTTCTTGGAGGAGATGGATGGGAAGGGTAGTAGTGGGCTTTGTTCCATTTGGCACTGGTGGCCCTTGGCTGGGGATGATTTTACTGTTGTGAAATCCATGTTCTCAGTGGTTCCTTGTAATTTTGAAGGAAAACTCCTCTGCAGTGGTCACTGGCTTGTGGATTTCCCCAAAGGGTGCACCACAAAGCGGAAAGCCCTGGCTGCACCTGCAGGAGGGAAAGACCCAGCTCTGTCAGGGCAGGAGCTGCTCAACAGGTTCCTGCTCTGGGGCTGCTCCTCACGCTGCAGCAGGACAGGGGCTCGTGGTTCCTTGGGCTGCCACACTCCCTCGGGCTGCTGGAGCCCTGCCCCAGGCACCTCCTCTCCTCCACTGAGGGCTTTTGGGTGGCGTGTTCTCTGCTGGGGAGTATTTCACCCGCCTGTTTCCTCGCAGCGTCACATTTCCTCGTCCCTCTGGGGACTTTTGGAGTGAACCTCCCTCAGCTGGTTATTCCAGAGCTGAGCCACCACGGGCTGGAGGTATCCGGTCAGGGCAGTGCAGGGTCCCCGCTGTGACCCCCTCTCTCCCGCAGGCTCCTGGAGGTGCAGGATGACTCTCTTTGATGGCGTCTACCCCTTCTACCCGCAGCAGAGGAAGGCTGCCGTGTTCGACATCAGCACCATCATAGTGATCGTGGTCTTCCTAACGTTGGCTTGCAGCTTCCTGCTCATCATCCCGGGAATCCGTGGACGGGCGGTGCGTGACCCTGGGGATGAGCAGCTGCTCGCCGTGTTCTGGATGCTGGGACCCTCCCGGGTGGTTCAGGGTGAGGCAGGAGGGGAGCCGGGGCTGTTCCTCCTTGCTTGATGTCCAACCTCTCTCCCTGCAGAGGCTGTACTGGACTCTTCGTGTTCTCCTCAGCCTCGTCGTGGGAGTGGTGATCGTCGGTAAGTGCTGCGCAGCCCTCGGGGTGGCTCTGGGGGGAGGATTAAACCCTGGGAAATGTGAGCTGGGGGTCACAGCCATGGCTTGGTCGAGGCTGATCGTCACACAGCTTCTCCAAAAGGCTTTGCCATCCCTGGTACGGGGGCTGAGAGCACTTGGAGCTGCCCGTGGTTACTTCTGGGAGCTTTGCTGGCTGTAACTCGAACAGCCCCGGCTCCCTCGGGCTGCACAGCCCCGTGTTCCTCCGACCGCGTGTGTGACCTGACACGGGCAGAAGGCAGGAACAGCCACAAAACCGCGGATGARATGCAAAGAGCAGATCTATTTTCGTTATCTCGCCCTCCCGGGGATCCCGAAAGCAGCACTGGGCAGAGGCAGGGAGGGAASCAGCATCGCGGCACTTGATTCTTGCTAGAGGATCACCAAACCTGTTTTCACCTGTATTTCAGGGATTCGTGCAGGTGTAGTTCACTGATGTACTTTGGTCTTTCCCGTAGCAGCGAAGGATCTCAAGCCTGTTCAATAGGTGCCTCTGAGCTGTCTAAACACAGATGTTCCACTTCTCCAACACACCAGGCTAGACAGTTGGTTACTGTGATCTGTCGGGTTTTCTACACCCCAGTTGCACATCGGTTGAGTGTGTTTACAGTCCTCCTCACCAATTTTCCATTACTTTCCCCCACTGCATGAGCCCTCCTGTGCTGCCTGGGGCTGCAGCCAGGCGTGGCCAGAGGATGTGAGGAGCCTTGCAGTGATGGGGAGGCAGCAGGTTAGAATAAAACACAGGCAGGGCAGAGCTTGAGGTGGTGGGGTAAAGACCTCCCAAGGAGCAAGGTGGGAGGAGATGAAGGAGAGGATTTGACTTAGTAAAAACCAGGAAATCTTCTGTAATAACTGATGGTGGAAACCAGGCAGTGGGATTTCCAACTTGGGCAGGGCAACAGGATGGGTAAGGAAAGATGTACTGAGGGGAYAGAAGATGCCAGGTAGCAAGAGAAACCAGCCCTGAACCTCAATCAAAGAAACCCTCCTGCTGTGAAAGACAAGAGGGACTATAAGACTGCTCGGAGAGGGATGACGAAGGGAGAGGAATAATGATGACATAAAAGACTCAGCCCTGGTTTGACCAGGCACCAGGAGTAGGTAGCCAGAGAGGGACCAGCTGTGGGACACGTGGACCAGCCCAGCATGTGGTTGCCACCCTGGGGATGTCCAGGTGCTGGGAGATGCCACCAGAGCCGTTTGAGAAGATGATGCCAGGCTRGAGGTGGCGGAGGAGTGGAGGTCAGGGCTGACTCCACAGCCTTATCCAGTTCAGCCCTGGAGAGCCGTCCAGCACTGCTCCATGACAAGGATGCAGCCGGGCCCTGCTTGGGCACACGGGAGGAACGAATTGTTCTGAAGTCAGCGTCAGAGTTTCTGCCTGGCAGCAGCAGGGCACACTCACCTCTGCAGCCAAAAAGCATTCCTGTGGAGCTGCCACTGGATCAGTGCCCTCACAAGTTGATTCAGCAACTGAACTTTTTCTCAGGAAAGTTTTGTTCGGCCTGAGATCAAATCATTGGCTTCACTATCCCTACTGGAAAATGAAGCCCACTGCAAAGTGGAAGTGCTTCAGAAAAGGATACCTTGTTCCAAAAACCACGTACCAGACATGCTTCGAGTTTTTCTTTTTCTCCCAGCCGGAACGACTGTCTGAGCTGTGATGGCACCTCCCAGCCCTCTCCACCACCTCCGTTTGACAGTGACCTTTACGATTTGCTAAAAGTGCAATTTAGAAAGCTTAATGTGTGAAATGAGACTCACCCCTGTTCCCGTGGCTGATGAACAGACTCATCTCTGAGCCCTGTCCCCAGGTGCTGTGGTGCTTGCCGTGGTGTGGAACTTGCAGGGAAGTCCTGGAGAGGATGTCCAAGGAGAAATCAGGTCATGACGTTCATCCCTGGGGATCTGAGCTCCGCTGCTCCCAGGTCTGGGGAGTGGATGCTTAGCAAGGGGAGGACCTGAGCTCTGCAGGGTGTGGGAGCTGGTTGAGGCACGTCCTGGTGGCTGAGTCAGCACTCCTGCCCTCCTAACACTCCCTGCCACTGCCATGGTGGGAATGCTGACACTCACCCGTGATTCTCCCCTTGAGCACAGCAAAGCCTGAAACAACTCCGCTTTAACGCCAGCTTTACTTTTCCTGGCAGTTGTCCAGTTCACAGGGGACTGGGAGACTGGCTGGGTGCAAGCAAACACCTCCTACAAGTCCTTCAGCCGTGTCCAGGTGAACGCGGACATCGGGCTGCACGTCGGCCTGGCGGGGGTGAACGTCACACTCAGGGGTGAGTCCGACGCCCCTGTCTGGAGCTCTGGAGTGGCCACGGCCCCAGGAGATCTCCAGCTGCTCTGTGGGGGCCCTTGGTCTGTGTGGAGGCTCCTGAGACCCTGCCGTGCCCATGCTCCTGGCTGGCAGTGCCCAGGTACCGGCGCCAGCAGCACCTGAGCTCATCCCTCTCGCAGGAAACCCAGTGAACCAGATCAACGAGACCATCAACTACAACGAGCACTTTCCCTGGAACTTCGGGGCGGACTACGGCCGCAGCTACAGCGAGGGGCTGGAGAAGGGGCTGCCCAGCCCCATCCTCTAYGTGGCGGAGAAGTTCAGCCCGCAGAGCCCCTGCGCCGTGCACAGGCAGTACCGCATCGCCGGGCACTACGCCTCGGCCACACTCTGGTGAGCCCTCCTGTCC
Source organism: Amblyornis subalaris (assembly GCA_018881555.1). Taxonomy (NCBI): domain Eukaryota; kingdom Metazoa; phylum Chordata; class Aves; order Passeriformes; family Ptilonorhynchidae; genus Amblyornis; species Amblyornis subalaris. The sequence goes on from JACAXG010000089.1 coordinate 3,197,444, forward strand.
TGCTGCCAGCATGGGGGGTACAGGGACGTGAGAAGGGCTTGGCTGCCTTTTCCATAGGCCTCTGAGATGTGTGGGATTGCATCCTGCCAGGAGGGAAGCTGTGTGCATGGAGGGGTCCCTGCCAGGCACTGTAGGCACTTTGGGATGAGCAGAGAAGAGGTCCTGGCTCTCTCTGCTGAACAAATCCATCAGGGCTGGGCGCAGGACAGAGGAATGTTGTGCGGGTCCTTGCCGTGATGTGGTGGTGATGGCAGAGGTCCATCCCCGTGGGAGGAGTTGAAGCTGCTGTCCTTGCTGGCCCAGAGGGGTTCATGGACACATTCAGAACCCTCCCAACCCCGCTGTGAGTGTATTTGGGGTGGGATGATGATGCTGTTATTGTGGGGTTGATCTTGACTCTTTGGCAATGCCCACTTGGACTGGGGGAGAGCTGGTCCACAGCTGTCAGGAGATGGTCCCTTCTACCACGGGTTGGCCACCAAGGACCATTGCAGTGCTATCTTCCCTGCTCTGTGTTGGACAGCAGGGACACAGAAACTAGGAAAGGAGCCTGGTGATGCCATGGAGCGAAAACTCCTGGTCCGTAGCTGAAGGCTTCTCCTGTCACTCAACTCCTCAGCAAGTGCAGAGCTGCTGCAATGRCCTTTGCCTGCTTCTGCATTTATCTCCATCCTGGGTTCTACTCTCGGGGTCTGCATTGCCCCCCATGTGGAAGGGCAGGGAGCTGAGATGGTCCAGATACACTGAGTGGGCTGTCAGAGCCTCCTGGAAGCTGGTACTGTCTGAGGGCTGAGCAATGGGAAGAGGAGTTCGTGTTTCTGCCTCCTGGGTGTAGCAGCGTGAGCCCTGCAGATCTGCTTGCTCAGCCTGGGGATTAGGGATCATTCCTGCCTGCCAAAGAGCTTCTCCACCCTGTACAGTGCACCCTGGAGCCCAGATTGCTCCTCCCACATGGAAATCCTCACACAGAACATTCTAATCTGTGGCACTCACACCACTCACCTGTTGGTCTGCTCTTGTCCCCAGGGTGGCCTTTTGCACGTGGATCATCTCCAACATTCTCTTCTCCATGCCTGTCCTTGTCTATGGAGGATACATGCTCCTGGTCACAGGGGCTTTCATGATCTTCTCACTGCTCTCCTTCTCCACCGTGAGGAACTCCCCGATGTGCCTCATCCAGATTGGGACCGGGACCCTGCACGTGGCCTATGGGGGATCTTTCTGGCTCATGGTAGTRGTTGGTAAGGACATCAGGGTGCCTCAGGCCACACCACTGTGTCCCTCTGGATGTGCAACAGTCCCAGTGCTTCCCTCCCAGGTGGGAAGTGCAGCCCCTCACAGCTGCCTTGCCAAAGCAGATCCTGGCAGAGATGTGGAGAAGGATGGGAGAAGGGGGAGCACCATCCTCATCTCAAGGGCAGAGAAGGGATTTATGGTTCCTGAGGTGCAAAGACAGTGGGATCACTTGTGTAGGTTTTCAGACCTGTGCCTGGGTTTTGAGTTGCTCAGCACAGCTCACAGAGTAGATCACCTTCCATAAGCAAAGGCATCGTCCCCTGGCGGGGGACATCAGAGGAGGGCTGTGGGGTGGGGATGGTGCTGGGGTGAAAGGAATCCTCTCAGAGAGCATGTTTGTTTCCAGGCCTGCTCTGTTTCGTGGCTGGGATCRCCATTGTGGCACTGCATCACCTCAACTTGGGCCTGCTGAGAGCTTTCTTTGATCTCCGTGAGGACAAAGCAGAGGAGTACCAGGAAATGCCTGAGGTGTTCGTCAACCCTCATTTCATGAACAAGGGCCTGKCTCCTTCTCAGCCCTCCAAAATCAACAGTGTCTAGAAGAAAGTTCTTCCCATTCYTTGCCTGAAGGTGGACCCGATAGGGCAGAACACAAACTCTTTCCTGATGTCCCCAGAGACCCATTTCCCCATCCAGCTGCCTTTGGAGTCCGCACTGGGATAGGTCCTTGCTGGGAAGTACCTTCACAGACTGTATCTCCCTGGTGGTGCCTCTGGAAGGGGCAGGCTATGCTGGCAGGTAGCCACGGGGGCAGCTCACAGCTCCAGAGACTTGAGCTGCACACTCACCTGGGATCCCTCTCCCAGGAGAAGCGCAGGGATTCTCTGGTGGCCTCTTCCCACTGGAACTGAGAAACAGCTCATGGGTGACATTTCTTACTGGGAGCACCTGCGACTCCAAAAGCCAGGGATTAAACCTGCTCATTTCTTTCCCAAGCACCAACATTTGTTGTAGACCTTTAGGTGTATCCAGGAAAGTCAGGCATGGATCCAGCTTCTGCAGGCTGGATGCTGCAGGAGCTGGAATAAAAAAACTGCTCCAGAAACAAACACTGAGTAAATGTACAATGGAGTTTGCTGTAGGGGATGTGGTGATGTGATTATTTTCACTTTCAAATTTGGGCTTTATTAGACAAAACTTGTAGCCTAGTGTGGGAAAAAAAGGTGCCACAGGAAAGTAAGGAGAGGGAATAATGAAGTTATCGCCATGCAGCTGGAGCACACTTGGACTGGCTGGGCAGCACGGAAGGGGGAGATTCTGTCCCTCTGCCCTACTCAGGTGAGACCCCACCTGCAGAGCTGCCTCCAGCCCTGTGTCCAACATCAGGAGGACATGGAGCTGCTGGAGCGAGTCCAGAGGAGGCCACGGAGATGCTCCGAGGGCTGGAGCCCCTCTGCTCTGGGGCCAGGCTGGGAGAGCTGGGGGTGTTCACYTGGAGAAGAGAAGTCTCTGGGGAGACCTTAGAGCTCCTTCCAGTGCCTAAAGGGGCTCCAGGAGAGCTGGAGAGGGACTTGGGACAAGGGCCTGGAGGGACAGGACAAGGGAGAATGGCTTCCCACTCCCACTGTTAGATGGGATATTGGGAAGAAATTCTTCCCTGTGAGGGGTGTGAAGCCCTGGCAYAGGYTGCCCAGAGCAGCTGTGGCTGCCCCATCCCTGGAAGTGTTCCAGACCGAGTTGGATGGGGATAGTGGAAGGTGTCCCTGCCCATGGCAGGGGGTGGAACAAGATGAGCTTAAGGTCACTTCCAACCCAAACTATTCTGGGACTCTATATCTGAATGCTGAAAAAAATTAATTGGAAAGTACATAATTTCAGTATTTTATTTCTGAGAAAAGACCCTTGCTGTTAAGTTACTTATTTCTGTCAGATGATATTTGTGTTTGTTCTGTGCAAGAATTATTTTCAATAAAAACTTTGCTAGAAACCCTCTCCTTTGAAACACTGTGGGCATTTGGGGGGCTGGTTTCTTAAGAAGAGGCTGTGGGACACATTGGAATGTCACTTCTGGCAAGGCCCCAGCTTTGCCATGGGCAGAATGCCCAAAGGAAGGACAAGTCTTGTTGGCACGTTTCAAGGTCAGCTACTGAGAAACCTTTGTCATGAGGAGCTGTGAGGAGGCAGGAGAGCCTCAGAAGGACTTTAACTAACTGAGTGCTGGGACTAAAGCTATAAGATTAAACCAGAAAAACTCCATTAGGAAAAGGAGGATCATTCCTTGAGAATTTCTTCCATTCAAACATCTGAAGGTATCAATGGGAAGATGCTACAGCCAACCACAAATTGCTGGTGTGGGACAGATCCCATGACCTGAAGGCACAGGAGGCTAGGAGATTTACCACCCTTTTGGCCATCACATCTGGCTCTCTCCAGCCTCATCTCCTGCTTTTGGCATGGTTCCCCCTCTATAGCATCCTCACCAGAAGGAAAACTTTGTCCTGTTGCATCAGATGTACTGGGGCGTGAACCCAAGTAAACAAAACATAAATAAAATTTGGTCTGTTTGAAGCACCAAGACACCAGATCTCTGTGTGTCTTGTCTGCGTCCTGGCAAGTACAGGATGGCTGGGATTTTGGCAGCAGGTCTTGCACGGGGCCAGCTGAGCTGTGACAGTGACACGATGGGGGATGCAGAGACCCCTTCAAGCACTGCAGGGCAGGAGTTGGGCAGCTGGGGCTGGCTGTGTCATGGGGACTGGCCACCTGCAAGGACAGTGCTAGGGGAGGGTTTCTTCCCTTGGCACACACAGGGCCATYGCTCGGGGGGGATCGTTTTGCCTCRCTGGGTCACAGCAGCCCCTTCCCTSGCRCTGCAGAGCTGTGGCTGAACAGCCCCTGCGTTGTGCAGGTGCCTCCTCCTCCCTCCTCCGCAGCYCCCGGCTCAGTTTCCTGCCTGGACCGAGGCGCTGTTGGACAACAACATGTAAAATAATCACTATTAAATCCCTGGCCCGGGTTGACTCTGGCCCCACAGTGTTCAGGGAATCTGGTACCCAACCAGATCAGTGCCAGCAATGGAACAAACACCTGAGCGTCTCAGAGGGCACAGCCCAGGGCTCTGCAAGGACTCTGGTTCCCTGCCCTGGTGGCACTCATTGCAGCCCCATGGCATCTGGCAGGCAGCCACTGCCCTGCCCCCAGGCAGGAACACCCCAGGGAAAGGTTTATGAGGGCTGAACTTCAACTGACTGAATCAAAGGGCACCCTGGRTCTAGTCCACATGTAGGCTGGAGCATCTTCTGGTAGATGCCCTTGGGAACATCCTAGCTGAAGTCTCCCAAGCCTAAGGAGTTCAGCCACAGATCCTGTTGGGTGCTCTAGGTCCTCACTGAAGGCCCTTCTGACCAGAATGGGATGGGACAGGATGCCATGGCTGAGCACCTCCTCCCCAGAGGGCCTGACTCGTGGTGGTCCTTCTGCAAACCTCTCTGCAGGGCTGGAGATTGCTCCCATCAAAACTTCCACGTGCCCAGGGGCATGCCGGGAACTAAAGTCCTCCCATATCCCTCCTGCTTGTTTACCTGGGCATATTCCGTTATCCAACCCTATTTAGGGTGCACTGACTTTATTGCCCTGCACCGATTGGCTGTGGTCAGATGCCCCATTTGGGACCACAGAAGGGCTCTGCCTTTTCTTTGTTCCTTCCCTGTGGCTGCCATGTCACAGCAACAGCTCTCAGAAGGACACTTCTATCAACAGGCAAGTGAGAGGCCACGTCCAACTTATTTTATTGAGATGGAGGRGAAAGTAAGTGAGTGCAAAACATAAAAAAATGAGGTTGTGAAACCTGCATGGAGGTAAACGGGTGCGAAGCCGAAGCGTGCGCCCTCCCCGCTGGCGTGGGCAAGGCACCTGCTGGCTGCCAGCAGCCAGGAGTGGGTGGCTGCCTTGGGCGTGCAGGATTTCAGTGTCTCGTGCCCGTGACATGAGCATTTCCACGGCTCAGCGGGAGGAACCCAGACTGGAGGGGCTGCTCACCTCCCCCTACCTGGTCACAGCTGATCTCCAAGGCACTGTTGCACCTCCGTTCCCACCTCCTCCTGTCCTTCTCTCTCCCCGGGACCTCCAGCATCCTGGTCCTCCTTTCCATGCTGCTCTTCACCCCAGACCAAGCAGAGGTGTTGCATACAGGCCCCCTGGGGAGCACAGCTCCACCTGCACKTCCTGACTGCTGATGGGAAGAGCATTCGAGGGCAGAGAGACTTTCAGAGGGTCTCCAGGGTGAGGGGGATGTTGTGGGGGCTCTACTTCTGCTTTGGTTCACAGCTATGAGTCTGCAGTTACTTGGCTTCTCCCCGGTTTGTTCTGGTTTAGTCTCTGTATCCGGGGGAGGACTCAGAGTCTGTTGGGATGGACTGAGGGACAGCCAGGAACGGGGTGTGGATTCTTCGGAATGGGGCTGGATTCTCCTGAACAAGGCATGGATTCTCCTCATCGCTAAAGTTCTTCCAGCTGCTGGTGAGTAAAACAACAGAAAAAAAAAGCCCTGTTGTATTTGAGACACCTTTTCAGATTTGGATATTCTCATCACCTGCCTCCTGACATGTCTCTTCCCACCTGGACTCCTGATGGATTTGGTGAATTGAGGAGCAGCATCAGACCCTGCCCTGCCTCCCCCGTGCCTCAGAGCCGGGTGGCTGTCACCTGGCAGAGCTCGCCCAGGGGCACCATGAGCACGTCCTGGGCCGAGCAGCTGGGCTGGGCTGGCAGGCAGGACTTGTCCCAAACCTCCTCTTCTCCGCTGCTCTCGTCCAGGTTAAAGAGGACCTTCAGCTTCTCCGGCTGCACCGCGTTGAGGATGACRACACCCAGGCCCAGGAACAGGCACAGCAGCCCTGCAATGCATGGGGACACGCAGACACCACTGGAGGAATCCCACTGAGCCCCAGCTCCATCCAGACCCAGCTGAATGCCAGGGACATGTGGCATCACCCGGCAGGGCAGGGGAAGGTTTTATTTCCCTTTCCCCATCCCGATTATGGTACCACTTCGGGCTCCCCAGTACAAAAGAGAGGTTGATGAACTGGGACAGAGAGTTGGGTCTGGAGCCCACCGTGCTTGGGGAGGACCTGAGCTTGTTTAGCCTGAAAAAGAGGAGTATCCAGAGGGACTTAATTGCCATCTGCTACTGGAAAAGAGCCAATCTTCATGGAGGTGGATGTTGTAACATGGGAAATTCTGGTTTGATGAAAGGAAATAATTGCTGCCCGGACATGGGGCAGGTCCTGAAAGGCAGAGGGATTCTCTATCCATTGGGACATCCACCACCAGACTGAACAAGGCTGATATGGCTTTGAGGTTATCCCTGTTCTGGGCAAGGGCTGGGAGAGGGACCCCCAAGGGTCCTTCCAGGGCAGCTCTTTCCCTGGCTCTGCAATTCAGGACTCCTCTGGGCACACCTCCAGGCTCACCTCCAGCAGGTAACTTCAGCCATTCAAATCTCTTGATTGTTCATCTTGTTTCCCCCCCAACCTTGATAATTCTAACCTAAAATCTTCTAACCTAAAATTGTCATTTTTGGTGACCAGCCATGCAGACAGAARGGATGAGGCGCTGTTGGGGCATCAGCTCTGTGGGGATGGAGAAGCCACGCCCCAGGAGCAAGCTGAGCACTCACCCGTCCCTAATGTCAGCCAAAAGGATTCACCATAGTCTGTTCTCAAGGAAACTGGGCCAAACTGGATGGGGCACTTTGGGGTGTTCCTTGCRGTGAAGAACAAGAGCAGTGAGAAGAGGATCAGCGCGGCAGTGAGCAGAAGCATGTGGCCACCGTAGAGCAGGATGGACATGGAGAACAGCAGGATGGAAATGAGCCATGTGCAGAAGGCCAACCTACAAAAGGATCACAAAACTGAGTAGAAAACATTAGGCTTGGAGCATTTTGCTCAGGGTCTCCTCTCCATATCCCAATGGAGGGACAAAGCCCTGGGCAACCTGGTCTAGCTGGCCTTGCTTCAGCAGGTGGCTGGACAGGCTGATCTAAGGAGGTCCCTTACAACCCAAACAGTTCTGTAGCGACAGGAATGGTGGAGCTGTGAAACAGGTACCACAGCRGCAGAGAGGGATCCCCACACCTGGGAATATTCAGTGTTGAACTTCACAGAGCTTTGGCATCAGCCCTGCTCTGGGTGTGGGACCAGAGTAGAAATCTTTGGAGGCTCTGTGAGGGACTGGCACCTTAACGGTTAACGGCTGAAACATTCGGCCACTTGCAGAGGCAGCAGGTGCTTTGCTGGGGCTGGGTTTGCACCTCCCGAGCAGGGCAGGAGAGTCTTTGGGTGTGTGGTGGAAAAACTTCTGATCCGTGYAAGACAGAGGACCCACCCCAGCGGCTCTGGGTTTTGAGCCAGGTGAGGGAGAAGGCTGAAAAGAAGCAGCCCCTGGAAAGGCGGGATGGTGTTTTTCATTGTGCCAATGTCCTCCCTTACACAACCGGCTCAGCTGGAAAACTCCCCCTCCCTTCCCGGGAAGGTCCCGTTCACACGGGACATTCCCATCACACGTGACATTCCCATTCCCACTCACACCTCAGCCTGCAGGTTTTCATCCCTTCTGACAGGGCAGAGCTGGCTCAGCGCGCTGGCGGGAGAGGTGGGGTCGTGTCTTAGAAAGGGTCATAAACCACCAAAGACCCCCGAAGCGCCTCCAGACTCATTTCTGAGCACTTCCACCAGAGCTACCTGATCCACAGTGGTGCAAAGGACGGTGTAAAAGTCCCCCCTGCACGGGAGGTACCTGGGTGTTCCCGCCTAAACCTGCATGTGCATTAACCCATTGAACTCTGTGTTTTGTGGGATCCCCACCGCTGAGAAGACCAGAAGAAGAGGATCAACGGGACACTGTCCGGATCCACGGGGGGTGACGTCTTTTTACTTAATCTCTCTCTCACTCTCTTTCTYTCTTCTCTCCTTCCCTCTTTTATTTCTCTCTATCTTTCTCTACCTTGTATTTACTGTGAAATAAAATCCATGCTATTGACTTCAGCATATGGTCTCGTTTGCACCTTAATTTGGGCAGAGGCATCTCTCTAATATTCAGATTTTAACAGCCCCTCTAAAGTAACTTTTTTTTCTGATTCTTGTGATCATCCACAGCTGGCCACCCCCAGGCAGTTCCCACGTGTTCAGAGGGACAATGGCATCAAGGGACACCTTTGTTTGGAGAACGGCACCATAAGCCCTGCCCACACCTGATTCGGCACCTGGAGTGCATCCAGCTGCCAGCCCCACTCTGTGCATGGGGCTTGGGTTTAGCTCCCTGGGGAGGTCAGCCTAACAAATTTTTCTGATTCCAAGAAAAATAACAAAAAAAGAAGTTTTCATGAACATTCCTGCCTTGAAGCACAGGAATGTTTGGGTGGGGATTATTATTTCTCCTGAAAATAAAAAAGGACATGTGTACAGGGACCCAGAGCCTACATCCATGGGGGAACTGCAAGGTTCACTCTTCCTTGCAGTGTCTTTCTCACCACCTCTGAGACTTGTGGGGGTACTCTGAGACTCCATGATCACAACACACAAGAAACAAGCTCTCAGCACCCTATTGATGGTCCCTCCTGCTCCCCACATGCAGCTCTCGTGCCCACTTGGCCATGCAAAAGAAGAGCCTTCATAGTGGGTCTTGGCTGGGACCCTTTATCTTGGTCCTTGGGAGAGAYTGCGAACCATGAGCCCTACAGCTGCATCTGTTTCCCTTAAATGACAAATAATTTTCCTCAGACTGCAATTTTGTACATCAGGGCAGAGGACACACAAGAGGAGTCGGGGAGATGGGCAAAACATGCTCCAGGGGCTGGAGCCAGGCTGGGAGAGCTGGGGGTGTTCAGCCTGGAGAAGAGAAGGCTCCAGGGAGACCTTCAAGCCACTTCCAGTGCCTAAAGGGACTCTAAGAGGGATGGACGGGGACTTGGGACAAGGGATGTAGAGACAGGACRAGGGGGAATGGCTTCCCACTGCCAGAGGACAGGGTTAGATGGGATATTGGGAAGGAATTCTTCCCTGTGAGGGTCGTGAGGCCCTGGCACAGGGAAGGCCCACAGCCCAGAGCAGCCGTGGCTGCCCCATCCCTGGAAATGTCCAAGGCCAGGTTGGATGGGGCTTGGAGCAACCTGGGATAGTGGAAGGTGTCCCTGCCCATGGCAGGGGGTTGAAGCAACAYAAGCTTTAAGATCCCTTGCAACCCAAATCAGTCTGTGATTCCACAATTCTACGAATCTATGACAGASCAGGAAGCACGAGCACCTCAGATTCTGCAGAAAGCCAAGGCTCTGGCATGGCCTTACAGGGACGAGRGTGGCTCCATCAAGCTCCCTCTGCTCTCCCCGGTTCTTTCCAGCTCCCCTCTGAGCAGGGACAGGGCTGACCTCTCTCTCTAACTCACCACAGGCTGAGGGACGCGTAGTGCCCGGCGATGCGGTACTGCCTGTGCACGGCGCAGGGGCTCTGCGGGCTGAACTTCTCCGCCACGTAGAGGATGGGGCTGGGCAGCCCCTTCTCCAGCCCCTCGCTGTAGCTGCGGCCGTAGTCCGCCCCGAAGTTCCAGGGAAAGTGCTCGTTGTAGTTGATGGTCTCGTTGATCTGGTTCACTGGGTTTCCTGACAGGTGATGAAGACTAAGGACCTTTCTCAGCAATGGAGGCAGCTCCAAAGTGTCGAGTATTCAGGTGCCTGGGTGCCACACCTGCACCCAGTCCCCTTCTGTTGGGATACGCACTCACCCCTGAGTGTGACGTTCACCCCCRCCAGGCCGACGTGCAGCCCGATGTCTGCGTTCACCTGGACACGGCTGAAGGACTTGTAGGAGGTGTTTGCCTGCACCCAGCCAGTCTCCCAGTCCCTGGTGAACTGTACGGCTGTGAAGACTTCAGGGGTTAGTTACAACCTGGCAGCAAGACATCTAGTGCTGGAACCACCTGCCAGGGTGGTCACCACGGTCTGAGCATCACCTACCTCGCCCAAGGGCAGGGCTGGGTTGTGAGCCCCAAGTGGCAGAAGTCCTGTACATGCTTCCCCAGTACCAACCCTGACCCATGACCCTGAGAGCCCCACTTGGGTTGGTTTCTCCCCAGCCCTGGTGCAATCCCTAACCCTGGAGGCAGTGGGGCTGATGAGTGGGCACTGTCTGGGCACTGCTCCTCATCTAAGCACCTGCTAATTTGTCTGAGTCCCCTGGAAGTGGCTGGTGGGCTTTTGGTGACTGCCCTGGATATGGCCACCAGTCCAYAGAGAGGATACAGATGRGTGCCTGCACCTTCCACYGGTTGCTGCTGGCTGCTGGTCCCAGACAGAAGATGCGTGTCCATCTTCTCTATGAACTCATCCTTCAGGCTGGACTTGGCCCTTGACTAATCTATTCACCCTCCTTAATCTTTCTCCTCCATGTCTTGGGCACCCTTGATCTTCCCCCCAGGATTCCAGTACTCACTGAGGACCGCTGCTCCCAGGAAGAGTCCCAACACCAGCCGCAGGAGCCAGAAGAGTTTCTGCGAGGGGTGAGCAGAGAGGGGGGACAGGTCTCAGTCAGATTTTGCTGTGGGGACCTCAGCACCAAGCAYGACATTTAGAAACACCAGATGGTGAGAAACAGGCTTGTCCCTCYGCTGGGGAGTCACCCCATGTGCTTTGTGGGAGGGTAGCATGGGGGGCACAAGTGGCCGGGGCATCCCTGCCGTGGTGTGGGGGAGGCAGCAGGGAGATCCAGACAGAGCAAGAAGGTCAAAACAACCGATTRGAGAAAGCTGTGATGGCCCTTTTCTTGGGAAGGAGGGTGGAGACATTCCCTTTAACAGTCTTCAGCTGGAATTTCCACACTTATCCAAACCTCCTGTGTTTGGACGTGTTGACAGCTGGCCGCAGCTGTAGACAAAAGGAGTGACTTGGCATTTGTAGTGTGTCCCCTGGKGGACAGAAGCCCCTCAACGAGCCCTGCTTCAAAGCCAAGCACACAACAAGCACCTGACGTGGCTCACAGCAGGGTCTGTTGGCCACACAGAGCCCAGCAASCAGTGCTGGGACATGCCCGGTGCACACCTCCTTCTTTTATTGAGGTTTCTGGGAAGGTGGGGTGAGATGTTTGAGCCTCACCCTGCTGTTCCACTCTGGTGAAATCATTCAGGCTTGTTCACAGAGAAATCCAGCCAAGCTCAGATCTAGCTATCTCTGAAATTTGGGGTGGTGGAGTTTGGTGTCTCTAGAATGGGTGTTCACGCTGGGATGGGCTGGAACTCAGCCYCATGGCTCTCTAGAGATCCCAGAGCCCTGGCCATGAACCTCTGTGCAGGTTTGCTCGCCAAGGCTGTTTTTGAGGCTGGGAAGGAAGAGGAATGTGGGATGCATAAGCAGGGACCAGAGATCTGAACTGCCCCTGCCCCTCCACTTACCCCCCTGCCCCGGATCCCCGGCAGGATGATGATGAACGTGACCAACACGGASAGGAAGACGGTGACGATGACAGCCCGGGTGGTGTCAAAGGGGAAGCAGGCATTGGCTCCAGGGTAGAAAGGGTAGGAGCCATTCCACAGTGTCATCCTGCTGCCTGGAAGGACTGGAAATCGGCACCCAGAGAGACAGTGGAGAGAAAATCACCTCCACACTTCCACCCCACCCAGCCTTCTYCACAGAACAGTCTCCTGCCCCCTCGCCAGCACTCTGCTTGCCCCGGGTACGGCTGTGTGTGCACCCCAGTGCCCACGGCACTGCAATGCCACGCCGGGTGTGTGCTCGGGCACCTCCCACGGGAGCCCTCCATCTCCCCAGGGTACAGCCCCCGGCAAAGCTGGGTTAGAGCCACCGGGGCATCTGCTGCAATGCTCATGTTGTCCCCAAAGTGGGASAGCAAGACACACAAACACCGCTCGGCCGCTCACTCCCCTCCTCTGCCTGTTCTCCATCCCTGGTGTCTTCCCTGTGCTCTCACCCTCCCTAGTGCAGCTCTTTATCCAGCAGCCTGGCTCCCGCCGTGCGCGGGGCTCTGGGTGAATCTCTGCACAAACACCGGCTGAGCCCCCTCCGAGTTAACTCCTCACCGCCCGAGGAAACAGGAACAACCCGGAGGGGGCAGAGAAGCCGCCTGTCCCCGGCAGCGGTGTGCCAGACAGAGGCACCGCTGCTTGGGAGACCAGATGTTGTTCTTAGCACAGCACTTGACTAACTCACTTTCACAGGAAAGGGCTGTTCAGCATCCCCCGGGAATGGGGACCATCCCAACAGCAGCAGCAGAAAAACCCACACCCCCTTCCCCACCCCGCGCCTACCTCCGCTGCTGCCGACCCCGGGCTGAGAGCTGAGCGTCCGCCGGGAAGCGCCGGGAAGCGCTGGGATGAGGCGGGATGAGCCGAGATGCTGCGTCCCTGCCTGCCCGCGCTGCCTCCCACGGCTGCGGGCCAGGAGCCAGCCCGGCGTGGAGTCACGGTTGTGTTTCTCCCAGCGTTTTTCAGAGTGCCCGCCTCCAAAGGTGGTTGGGTCACCCAGCCTTACCCACAGCGGAYCAACTCCCCCGGCACTCCTGCTGAGCCCCAGGGCAGGCAGGGGACCCACGAGCTGGCACAGTCCTCAGAGGGGGTTGCCTTCTTGACTTTTCCTGCAGAACGAAGAAAAGTTCAGTTCCCGATGACCGTGAAGACCCTGGAGCCACCAGGGTYCTCTGGATCCTGCTGGGACAGAGCAGAGGGTTTCAAAGCCCCCACCTGCAGTGCCTGGTGAAGGTTCCCAGCTGAGCTCCTCGAGAACCAGCTGTGCTTGCGTGGCCTCCTCGCTGCCCCTGCTCCTGACTCCATCCCTTGGGGAGTCTCCCTGGGACGGTCCTGGCTGACCTGTCGGTCACTGGACAAGGTGACACAGTGACCGGCAAGGGGGAACAGCAGGAAGGTCTAGAGGTGCTCCCAGCCCTGTCACGCAGAGGACGCTCAGGTTTGTAACCTGGGCCAGGGCATGGAGGTTGTGGAAATTCAGGCTTTCGGGGTTTACTCTTGTTTTTGGCATTTTGGTTGGCTGAAGAAGGTTGTATTGATGCCGAGAGAGACCAGCATGGAAGACACACTCTCCTGCCTCGTGTTTGGGGGGTTCCCTCTGGAACTGGCACAGCCATCCCCTGGGTATTTCTGTCTGCATCCCAGTGACTGGGCTGGCTGGGTGCCCACCCCCTCAGCAGAGGGAGGGAAAAACAAGTTTTCACTCATGGCCAGCAGGAAATAAAGGCATTTTTGGGCAAAGATTTTGCCATTTCCCCTCAAGTCCCAGACTGGTCTTACCCAGCCTGAACACTGATCGCTGAACACTTTAAGCAACCCCAGGGGTTGCTTAAAGAAATTAAATAAGGGGTGGCAAGGGTGATGTGGCTGGGAATGTGTGTGCAGAGATGTGCTGCAAGGCTGTCTGGCGGGGATGTGGCACCAGCTCCAACTCTGACAGCCTCTGCAAAGCAGAGGGAGATGTGGACTCCACAGCACAGGGAGCAGATCCTCAGGAGTGATAATATGGACACCCGCGGGGCTTTTGGAGCTGTTGGAAAGGTGGAAACACCTGTCCCTCCAGTGTGGGGGAGGATAACTGAGGAGGTGGCTGGTAATTGGCAGGATGAGATCAATCAAGATGGGGAAGATGTGAGGTGGTGTGAGGGTCTAGACCATCCATCCCTCGTTGCACTCCCTGGAGCTGGGAAAGGCAGCAGAGGGATAAGCCCTGCACTGGCTTGGCTGAACCAATGTGTGGGGTTTGCCTGGGGAAAGGATCGAGCCACGGTGGGTTTGGGGCTGTTCAGATGAGCACCGCAAACGCGTCCTTTGGGGAGATGCCCTATTGCCAAAGATGAAAGCAGGGGGGAGGGAGTTCCCCTCCTTTTCTAAAGGAGGAACCCAGCAACACAGGATTTGTGGGCAAGGACATTGGGGGATGTCCCAGAGCTGCTCTGGCTCCCTCACCTGTCCCCAGAAGTGATGGAAATGGGTGGTGGTGGGATGCTACCCTTCCCTGGAGTGCTGATGGGATTATGGGCTGGGGAGTGTGGGAAAACTACTTGATTCACCCCTCACCCAGAGACGTCAGGAGAGATCCTACAAAAGCTTACAACTGGGTGCTCGTGTTTTTTCCTCCTTTTTAAATTTTAAATTTTCTGGGTATTTCTGCAGGTAGTAAAGGTGTGTGCTCCATCACAGTTTCTAGGGAACATCACACATTTTCCAGGGAGTTTCCTCTCCCGCCGTCAGCACCCTGTCCTCGCTGGGGCAGCCGTCTTTCTTGGGAGAGATGGATCCCAGGATTAGGGATGAGTCACCTGATCCAGGTCACCGCAGGGAGGTGGGGGCGAGGGGAGCAGCACCCATCGCCTCTTGCGCAAGCAGACATTTAGTGCCGGATCAGCCGCCCCTCTCGGGGCTGGGAAGCGCGGTGGGGAAGGTGTGAGCACGTGCCTGGGCAGGAAGGTGGTTTTGGGGATGGAGYAGGAAGATTTCTGCCTGACCCATTKGAGCCAGCGGGACAGATGTGGTGCTTGTGTCCAGGCGCCACCCTGCCCCATGGCTGTCCCCATCACCCCTCTGTCCTCTTCCCTGACAGGGACAATGCTGCAGCTGAGGTTGAGCTGGGGCTGTGCCCTGATGAAGCCCATCCAGACGCTTGGATCCTTGMCCAGGAATCTTTGCTGAATGGCCCATGATGGAGCAGCTTGAAGGGAAGGACAGGAGGAAGAAGGGAGGGACCCTGTCGCTCTYGGACACGAAATAAACACACGAGACACAGTTGTCAGGGTTCACTAGCCGGGGTAGAAGCCAAGGAAGCTAAGGAAGCTAAGGGGAAAAGAAAAAGGAGCGGTCTCTGCTTTCGGTTTTTATTTATATGTTTTCAGAAACCACTGTGGATTGGAGGATGGGAATACCACCTCCTGCTGTCTACCRGTCAACGGAATTGTCTATCATATAGGTTAGGAATTCAAAAACAATCAGGTCGGTTAGAATAACAAGTGTTATGTTTATACAAAAGTGYGTGAGAAACTATTTGCTGAACTAAAAACACTGCACAACTGAAGAACTGTAAAATGCAGGGCTACAGGACCCTCTGTGATCAGTTGCACCTTGACGAGCAGAGAGGTTGCTCTGGTTTGGCTCTAGATATATTTGCRAGAAGGATCCATTTTTCCAGCTCTGCTTGGAAGTTACACATTTTGAGAGAAGGGGAAGCTGTTGCTGCCCACTGCACTGAGCAGTGGGTTTTGTATCTTATGATGGAGACAGCTCAGGCTCAAGTGAAAGGGCTGTCAGGAGATAGAGGCAGAGCTCAGCAGGAGCTCCACGTCATCCTGGTGGGATGTGAAACGGGAGGGGTTTCAGCCACACTTCGAGGAAATCCTCGTCTAGAAATCGTGTCGAGTGTTCAGCCCTCTGCTCCTTCCAAGAACCATCTTGCAGGAGAGGAACAAGTCTTTGGACATGGCCTGGACYTTCTGCAGCACATTCCAGGAAGAGCATCTTGCTTGGGGTGCTTGATCATCTCTGGTCCCAGCCCCAAACAGGCTTTCAGCTCCTGCCAGTGTTCCAGGTTTCTCAGAGATCCAGGGGACAGAAACCCAGCTGTCCCATTGTCCTCCCAAATATCCCCATTCCACCCAGAGACTCCGTGTTTGAYCCCACAGGCACTAAGACCCACGTCTGGGTGAGGAAGGGGCTGGGGCTGGTCCCGTTCCTTCCCTTGCTCCTTTGCTGGGATTGCCCACCTTGGATGAGGGGCTGCAGGTCTAGCCTTTCTCTCCTGTCCACAGACCCCAAGTGCCCTTTCCATGCTGCCCTAATCCCAGCTCTGCRACTGCTGCTGGAGCAGAAGGATATGGGGAGGGAGCGTGGGAGGGTCTGAGTGGGTACCCCAATACCCTGGGAGGTGGGAGGAGAGGGAAAGGATGTCACTTTCTATCTTGCATCTATGTTACAGGGGTTGCCYCTCCATCAAAGAGCAAATGGGTTTGCCATCTGCCAAACTGCATCTCCACCCTCATCCCAAAGGGTCTCCCTCATCTGACAGAGCTCTGCTGCCCTGGCATGACTGTCGGGAAGTGGATTAGCCTTTGGGATGCACCTCATCAGCGATTTTACTGTCCCAGCTTGGGAAATCCTGTGCCCACAGGTAACAGGCATTCCTGCCAGTTTGATGTAACTATCAGGGAGTTGAACTTTTCTGTGCTTTGCTGGGGCTTGTTGATGATGCASTGTGTGGTAATCAGCACTTTCATCCCCAGCTGCAGCTTAGAGAGAAGCTTYATCTTGTAATCCCTGGCATTAGAGGCCTATTTTGAGCAATACACCTTTTTCCATGGAAACTCCTGTGTCTTGTATCTCSTGCCAGCCTTGGAATCCCTTCACAMTACCTTTTGTAGGGTGTGAGCTTCCAGGTTCTGGCTCAGCAGAGTGAACATTGTGGTGGAAGATATCCAAGGCAGATTTGAGGTTGGCCAGGTGTCCCGTGCACATTCTCTACCAGCTCTGGGTATCACAAGAGCTTGTGGGCTGCTGTTCAGAGCTCTTCCCACCCAGTGGTCCTGCCCCACCAAGCATCATCTGGGATGGTGTCTTGCAGTTGGTGACAGTCCTGCTGTGTGTAGAGGCCTTCAGCAGTGACYCACCAGCATTTACATGGGACTGAAGGCCCTGTTCCTCCCAGCAGAGTCTCACAGACCTTCCAGGAGAGCTGCCTCTCTAAAACCTTTCCGGGTATGTGTCTCCCATCCTTCCAGGGAAAGGACACAYGGCAGAGAGCTGGGAAGCTGGCCCTTCCTGAAAGGACATGGTCTTTGAGGTCTAGGGCTGCCACCCGAATGTTCCCAGGCAAGAGGAACAGAGTCTCCCTTGTCCCCAGTCCCAGATAAGTATTCCCACAAGTCCTTCTGCCCTGCTGGGAGGTCCCTTATCGCTTCCCATGGCTCTTGCATCCAGGTCCTGAAGCAGATTGCTGCCTCCCACACCAGCAGCATGGCCAGGCTGGAGCCGCTTCCTGAGGCTGGTGGCTCCCTTGTTAGTGGCACCACTCTGGACCAGTTTTTGCTGGTTTTGGCTTGAAAACACTTGGAGCAGGTACAGATTCACTCCTGAATGCAAAGGTGTTCCTTGGCACATGAGAGGATGCGGGATGTCAACAAGGCTGTGGGAAGAGTGAGAGCAGGAAATGGAAAGAAAGGAGCGTCCTAAGTTCACCCTTTCTATATCCTAGCTGGAGGAGGAAGGGATCTTACTGTATCCACCTCTGCCTACTCCTTCAGGAAGGAAATTTGCCTGAATTACTGCCTGGCTTGGCTTCCCACAGTAGGCAAACACCTCAGTGGGGTGGGGTACTGACCCACACATATTTTATAAAATCCATCCATTCCATGGCAATTCTGCAGCTCTACAATTCCTGGCACAGTCTCAGCATTGTACAAGGAGTCCAAAGGTTGGCTGGTGGACATGATAGGAGCTGGTTTATGGCACCTTCCCCTTCCCCTGCAGCACAGCAGGTCCATGGGCTCCACGAGCTGTTCCCAGTGCAATTTCCCAGCGCTACGTCAGGTGTACCCTGCTCACTGTATTCTATACACCACGAGCCTGAAGAACCAATAAATACATGGATACCTTATTTCTGTCGTAGTCCTTAGCTGCTTCTCAGCACCATATGGAGGTTAAAAATTAATAGAAATGAATAGAAAACGGCAGTGAGATTGTGTCGGACCTTCTCTCACCGCACTCCATCACCCTGATGATTTTGGGAGTCCCATGGGGAGGGTCCTGTGGCAGGAGGGCTCTCATCCACCCCCACGGCTGCTTTTGTCTCTGCTGCTCTGGAGCTGTTTTCATCCCACAAAAAAGCCCATAAACAAAGCCTTTGTGGGTCTGTAGCTGGGATGATCCCTGTCTCTTGCCCCAAGGAGCAGCACCTGGTGCACACACACTGTAAGAACATGCCCTGGGGCAGGGTCATAGAGAGGACTTCAGGTCAGACACAGCCCTGAGACCTCCTGAGATGGGCAGGCAGGGAACTGTGAATCTCTCAACACAGCCAAACACCTGTGCCTCTTTCCCTGTGTTATTCACAGCAGGAGAAGGCTCAGGATTTCCAGGCACCATGTTCCATGATGTCCATGCTGTAGTTGCTGAAGCACAGCCCACCCCAGTCCAGAGCAAGGCATTTCCTTGGGGCCAGGGTGAGCATGTCCCTTGGGGGAAGATTTGACTTGGGACCAGCAACACTGGAGTCGTCTCATACCCCAGAAGGCTGGGATTTCTCCTGGCTTGAGAAAGAGAGTCGGTAGAAGAGTTTCCCCTAAAGACCAGAGCAATGAGAACAGGCGAGTGTCCAGCGAGTTTGGCCCCTTCTTGTTTCCAAGTGAAGCTGGAGAACTGCTGCTCCAGTGTGAGATGGACTCTGAACTGCTGGGTCTGCCACAGAGGTACCAGATCTCTGTCAGGCCTCACATCCTGTGCTCATCTTTAGCTGAATCCCTTCTTGAGGCCTCAGCTGCAATGAAATGCTTCATCACAAGAAAAAGGAAAAAGATTCCGTGGGTTGAGATAAGAACACAAAAATCTAATAATACTAATAATGCTAGTGATACTTCATACTACTACTACGACTACAACTACTAACGATAATAGCTGTAATTAAAAAAAAAAATGCTAAAAGAACACCCAAGAGAAACAAGGGATGCACAGTTTACACTCACTATCTGCTGATCGATGCCCAGGCTGTCCCCAAGAGCGATCGGAGGCTCCTGGTCAATTCCCCCCAGTTTATACACTGGATATGATGTTTTCTGGTATGGAATATCCCTCAGCTGTCCTGGCCATGCTTCCCCCAGCTTCCTGGGCAACTCCTCACTGGCAGAGCACACGAGACTGAAAAGTCCTTGACTTAGAGTAAGCTCAGCAACAACCAAAACATCCCTATGTTGCCAACATTGTTCTCACCCTGAATCCAAACCACAGCACTGGACCAGCTACTGAGAAGAAAGTTAACTCTATCCCAGTAAAACCCGGACGGTATCCACCTCTTACCCATATCATTGGTGATGTGCCAGACTCATCATTGGTGGTGTGCCAGACTYCACACCTCCCAGTACCTCAGCACCTTTCCTGTGCTCTGATGGGTACACACACACAGCTCATTCCCTCAGCTGATGGACGATGCCTGTAAAAGTCCATTGAGTTCATTTACACCATGACCTTGTGTTCCATCTGTATTTGAGGGCAGCAAAAGATTGTTCCATGTTAAGGCCAGTTCTTGTTCCATCAGCACTTTTCATCAAAGTTCATCCTCTGTTAATGTGGTGATCAGAGGGCAGTCAGGTTCAGATCCCCAGACCTAGACAGGTGCCACGAGGTGYCCTGTGGGATGAGGAGTGTGGAAGTGCCATGGAAGTGATAACACGAGGTGTTATGTAGCAACTAACTTCATAAAATTGAATATATTGGCTGTTCTCACCCCCAGCCAAATCCCTTTCAGGCACACATTGGCATTTCCCAGCCTCCAGYATCACCTACCAAGTGCACCCCGGCCACTGAGCAAAACGAATTCCACAGAYGGGTTTGCTTTTGCCTGAGGCAGGAATAACCYGGATTGTTTTCTCCAGSATATATTTTACGTGCTTTGCAGGAACTTTATCCRCTTCTACTGTACCTAAGGGTTTGGACTGGGCAGGGCCAGCCCAACTGGCAGATCCCCTGGTGCTGCCTGAATGGTKGTTGGCCTTTGCTAAATGCGTATCCTGATGTTGGGAGGTCCCGCCACCCTCTCAGTGTCGWCTTTACCAGTCCATTGTGACACCCAATTTTTCCAGAGGCTGGTGCGTGATAGGGAAAAGTGAGCTGTTGGATCATGTCATAAGGAAAAGGCCTCTGTATCCCTGATCACAGAACCACAGAAYCAATTAGTTTGGAGAAGTCCTCCAAGACCATGGARTCCAACCTGTGCCCARTGCCCACCTTGTCACCCAGCCCAGAGCACTGAGTGCCAYGTCCAGKCCTTCCTTGSACACCTCCAGGGATGGGGACACCAACACCTTCCTGGGCAGCCCCTTCCAATGCCTGACTATGCTTTCCACAAAAAAATTCCYCCTGATGTCCAACYCGAACCTCCCTCGGCACAGCCTGAGGTTGTTTCCTCTTGTCCTGTCCCTGTTCCCTGGGAACAGAGCCYGACCCCCCTGGCTGCACCCTCCTGTCAGGGAGYTGTGCCTCCTTTTCTCCAGGCTGAGCCCCCACAGCCACTCCTGGTGCTCCAGACCCTTCCCCATCTCCGTTCCCTTCCCTGGACACGCTCCAGCCCCTCAATGTCCTTCTTGGAGTGAGGGGCTCCCAGGACAGGAGGTGCTTCAGCAGTGCCCAGCACAGGCAATGGGCACTGCCCTGGGCCTGTGGCCACACTGGTTGTGCTACAAGCCAGGTGCTGTTGGCCTTTTTGGCCACTTGGAGYTCCCATATGGTTTGCAACTGTACACTGCATTTAAACTCACCTCCTCTGCACAAGGATACCCTGCTCCCTGCTCCCTGGAAATCATTTGGATACAATAGTGGTGCTGAGCTCTGGACAACCACTTCCTTGGATTGTCCCAGYCTCTCTCCTGGCTGGGTTTACCTTGGCTAGGTCATGGTTTGATGTCCATATCAGGATAAAGAGGTTTCCCTGAGGAGTGTGGGTGATGGCAATGGAGTTTAGGAGACTGAGACTGTTTTGCTTCCT
Source organism: Amblyornis subalaris (assembly GCA_018881555.1). Lineage (NCBI taxonomy): Eukaryota > Metazoa > Chordata > Aves > Passeriformes > Ptilonorhynchidae > Amblyornis > Amblyornis subalaris. The sequence continues at coordinate 3,218,427 of JACAXG010000089.1, forward strand.
GATGGCAGCCTGCTTTCCTTGCTGCCTCTTTTCCTCCCTTCCTCACTGCCTGGCTTGTTGGTCTCCTGTGGAAGAGAGGTCTCCAAACACCTCAGAGGATGGAGCACCCCARCCTGGGGCCTGATGTCTTTGTGGGGTCATTGCAGGACAGCCGGTCCTGGGTCAGTGAGCACAACAGGGAGCACTTCACTACGCCTGGGACAGCAATGACACCAAGTGGTGGCAGTGGACTTTCACTGACATCCCGCTGAGACACCTCCTACTCTGAGTCAGTCCCACAACCAAAGACACAAATGTCAGTGGTGAAGGTGACTTGTCTCCATTTATCTCACTTCACATTCTTTTCCCACACCTGGGGTCATGGCATGGTCTCACGTTGCGGGGGAAGCCCAGGAACAGCTGTCCATGAGCTCTCAGGGCTTCCAGGGATCCATGTCACAGGTCTGAACACCACAGGGAAGCTGTCCCAGTGACCCTGAGTGGCCTCGTTTTGTCTCTGCTTGTGGTGTGCAGAAGCAGCAAGCTCTGCTGTGAGCCTGGAGGCTCATCCTCGAACCAGAGCAGCAATAGGAAAAAAACAGAGCTGGAAAAAACCCCAAAGTGAAGAATTTGCTCATTTTCTAAGCCTGGGCATAAAGCTTTGGTCCTGGAACCTCCCAATGATCACGACCTGGTGAATTATAGGACATTGTGCTSAGCCTGTCTGTGCCGTGGGCCAGCAGGTAAACGTCAGAGAGGTGGATGCCAGGGCAGAGCCGGCAAATTGCCAAAAAATGATGAGCTTCCTCAAAAACTTTCCTGACCCTCTCAGTTTGTAATTTAGATTGCAGAGGGAATGGGGATCTAGGGCTTGAGTAGAGTTGTTTGTCTGTGTGGGAGAAAAAGAGACATTGGAACAGCCAAGTAGTGGAGCCAGCCTTCAAACCGGGAGGTTTTCAAGCCCTGAGTAACCTGGTCTGAGCTCACCCTGCTTTGGGCAGATGGCTGGACTAGAGATCTGCTGAGGTGTTCTCCAGCCTAGGTCACCAAGGCAGGGGCTGGACCTCAGGGCTTGGGGGGCCAACAGTGCTCCAGCCTGTGCAGCGGTTCAGAGGAGGAGGATGAAGAGATGCTCCACGGTGGAACAGGCACCCCTTGAATGGACCACTGCCTTGAAAGGCACCATCAGGAAGACTCAYGCTGGAGCTTGTACATCCCCAGGGGGACTGCAGCCTGTGGATGGGCCCATAACAGGGCAGGTACATCCCTCCTGCCTTCAGCTGTTGCTTCCCCAAAGGGACTGAGTGTCACCTGCAGTGACAATCGGCGGGAGGAGGAGGAGAGGTGCTGAAAGTGAGCCTGGTAAAGGGCAGGGGACGTGCCTTCCCCAGGCATGAAAATGCTTGGGGGTTTGGTTTGTTTCCAAAACCTGAATCGAATACTTACATTATATTAATTGACAATAAACTAATTTATATTCCCCGAGGTGAGTCTGTTCTGCCCATGGCAGCAATCAGCAAGTGACCTCCCCTCTTTATCTCAACCCAGAGGAGAGTGATGGGGGGACGGGGGTGAACAGACAGGCAGCTGGGCAGGTTCTGGCCGGCTCAGGGGGAGAGCAAGGATCTCACTTGGGTGCCTCATAGCCAGATACCTGCTCCCCCTCCCATGAGCTTGACAGGGAGGTCCCATGACACAACAGCAGGTCAGAACCCCATTAGGCTGTCAGTCCCTCACACTGCTGGCTGAGGGGCATCTGGTTTCCTGCAGTGTCAAACACAATCCACAGTGTCATTATTTTTCTTGCTAATAATTAATTTTAAGCCAAGGCTTTGCTCCAGCTACTGAAAGGTGAGCTGGGGGTCACCCACATCCTAGCACACAGCAGGCAATCTTGGCAAAACAGTACAGGTTGGAGGAAGGATTCCTGCATGAACGACTGCAGGGCAGTGGAAAACCTCTTGAGCAAAGCTGCTGGGTAGGAGACCATGAAGGACACAGGAAGGGAGGAGCTACAGGTGGGGTGTTCACCAGCAGGTTGGAGAATCYGGGAAGCACAAGGTGATGCTCTTCCCAGGGGCTGCAGGCAAGCAACTGCTCCAGTGAGGAGGAGGAGGCTTCACAGGATCTGAACTATCCTCGAAGGGACAGGGAGCAAGGTGCAAAGATCTCCTACCATGGCTGTGATCCTTCTACTAGTTATCAGCATCTTCAGATGCTGGATCATCCCTTGGCTTGGTGTGACATGGCCTGGGCTCCCGTTCTTGGGAGAAGGGCTCTCCTCCTGTGGGATCAAAGGATCAGGTTGAATTTATCGTCAGAACTGTGGGGAGCAGAGTGTGGAGGTTTGTGGTTTCATTTATAGCATCWCTTTGGGCTGTGCTGCCAGGTTTAGCTCTTCCTGGGGACATCCCCAGAGCCATGGAGATGCTCCAAGGGCTGGAGCCCCTCTCCTACTAGGAGAGGCTGAGACAGTTGTGATTGCTCAGCCTGAAGGAGACAAGGCTCAGGAGAGACCTCAGAGCCCCTTCCAGTGCCTAAAGGGGCTCCAAGAGACTTTAGACATGGGCCTGGAGGGACCGGACAAGGGGGAATGGCTTCCCACTGCCAGAGAGCAGGGTGAGATGGAATGTCGGGAAGGAAGTGKTGKCTGYGAGGGTGGTGAGGCCCTGGCACAGGCTGCCCAGAGAGGCTGTGGCTGCCCCATCCCTGGAAGTGTTCCAGGCCAAGTTGGACAGGGCTTGGAGCAAYGTGGGATAGTGGAAGGTGTCCCTGCCCATGGGATATGGCCACGAGATGATCTTCGAGGTCCCTTCTAACCGAACTCGTTCTATGATCCCATGACTCCCAGGAGAGGCTGGCAGCCATAAGGTGCATCTGTGAGCAGCACTTTCAGAAGGTGCAGAACCAGAGTCTGCTCATGGGACTGTTCCATCACCTATTCCAGGCACCTCCCTTCTCCACCCMTCCTGCACAGCAGAGGGCCCCGAGGCTGTACCTGTGCCCAGGTGAGTGTTTAACTATGTGCACGAGGTGTGGGTGCACCAAGCCMTCACCCCAAAGCAGGCTCCTAGTCAGACTGAGTGTGGGATGGCAAAGGCCAACGAGCCTGTAGTTAACCCTAAGTTCCCATGAGGCCAGAAATCCCACCACCACCATGACAGGATTTTGCTGGTAATATCTCCAGCAAAGAGGGTCACAAAGATGCTCCAGTGGTGTGATAAGCTCATACAACTGTGCTGTTTCCTCATGTCAGGGTCTTCTTCAGGGAGATGAGGCTACAGGGATTGAATCCAACCCCTCTGGGCTGTTCAGAGCCAGGAGCTTCCCTCCTCCCCACCTCACAAGGTTGTCCCACTCCCCATTCTCCCTGCCCAAGCCCTGGGTGTCTGCCTTCCCACCCYCACAGAAGAGTCTGTGCAAAGAACCAGTTTTATTCACAGGGGCACATCAGACATCAAGAAAACACAAGACATACAGGAACTATACAGGGTGGCTCTGCTTTTCACACATGCCATCACTATTAACAATATTACAGAAAGAATAAATAAAGGTGATGTTGCTATAGAAACCCACAAGGACGATGCTCTYCTCTGTTCACCACGCACGGCCGACCTTGCAGACCTCATCCTCCCCAGCTGCACCTCTTCAGTTTGAAAAGTACTTCTCCAGCACCTTTGTTAAAAGCCCTGTCTCCTACAAAACAAGACACAGCAGTGAGACACAGCGTCCTGCACACGGCCCACCATCACCTGCTGGGTACAGGCAGAATTTCGGACAGACATCCCCAGCTGGAGCACGAYGGCACTTTCAGGGGCACCTTGGGACAGCACATGATGAGGATGATAAGGATGCAGCCAGAAGCCTCCCATCTGTACTCCAACGGCTGAACCACGACTGTCAGATGTCAGAGGGAAACTTCACTATCCCAGTGAGGCAGCAGCCACTGAGCTGGGCTCCAGATAAGAGAACGTGAGAAGGCAAAAAGAGACAGAAAACACAGCAGGGAAAAGCCAGAGAGGGGGGTCGTGGGACTGGCACCGCCCACAGGTCCCAGAGCTACGCAGGGCAGCACCTGCCTTCAGGCAGAAGGGCTGTCCCCACACCCCTGGAGCTGTTCCACTCCATGCACATGGTCTGCACCCTGAGGGATTACTGCCAACACACAGGGAGATGAGAAGGGATGGGGAGGATCCTCCTCTGCCAGCCAAATCCTTGTCACACACAGCGACACGGCAGCACTGCAAAGCCCCAGCACGCTGAGAGCCAAGCCCTGCCTGCCACACATGGCTGGAAAGTTGAGATGGAAGTGACAGATCCCAAGCATGGACAGGGAGTTTCACAGGGCAGAGCTATGAAAAAGCCTATGAGGAACGTGGGAACACGGCACACAGATCAGTTCAGGCTGGGTGCTGACACCAGGTGTCCAACAACAGTCACACTGAGGGGGAAACCTGTCAGGGATTTGCACTGGCACTGTGTCAACCACAAGAGCAAGAAAAAATAAGATCCCACAGAACAGTATAACTCAGGCAGCACTCAGAGGCAGCGGGGAGAAGCAGTTCTGTAACATCCACCGGCAGCGCAGAGGTGAGGATGCCCTGAGGATGGGAGGGAGAAAGGAGCAGGAGGGCAGGAGTTGGGGCAGTGAGGTGCTCAGGGGTGCCTGAGGGACAGAACCAGACACAGCACTCAGCAAGGTGACCAGGGCACTGGCCAAGGAGAGGATCCAGGCTTTGGGAGGAGAAGGTGAGGGGCAGGAGCCAGCTGCAAATCAGGCAGCTCAGCTTTGATGCCACATGTGTGCAAAGCACCCCACCTCCCCCCAGAGAGGCACCAGGCACCGAGGCTGGCACCGCCCAGCACCTGCATGGCCACAGCCACATTGCCCTCCAGCTGCAGAGCTTTGGCACCCAGTGCCACACTCGGGCTGTGCCCACCCCTGAGCACTGGGAATGAGCACYGGGAGGGCTGGCAGGGCACTGGCACCCAGCTGGCACCTAAGGCACAGCACCAGTGCTCAGGGCAGCCCCTGCACAGGAACATCTACAATGTGAGCAGCGACCCACCCAGGGGAGAGCCCCAGGGAGCACTTTTACCAAACTCACACCMCATGCTCACAAACAAGGCACATCCACCAGCTCTCCCACGCCCTCAGCCAGTGCCCTTCTGCTCAAAGGCTCCTCAGGGCGGATGGGGAAGGGTCCAGAACCTCCACAGCCCTCGTCTCCTTTCCAGCTGCATGTGAGAAGCAAACACTGCAGCAGCGCAGCACACTGCACAGGGAGCGGGGTGGGCTGGTGCCTTCAGCCATGCCCACTGTGGAAAGCTCTCTACCCGATGGGAACAGCTCTCTAGGAAGCCTCAGTTTACCTCAACTTGCTGRAAGTTGGTCAAAAAGGCACTTGAACAGTCAGAGCACTCAGGCTCCCAGCCCTGCAACTCTACTCCACCTGTGCCTTGCCGAAAGAAGCAAAGAGGAGCAAGCCCTGCCTAACCCTGCATAGCAGGAGTAGCTTTACCTGCGTGCAGTGTTACYGGATAGCTCCTCAGGCTTGTGGATCAGTGGGATAGCACAGGTGGGACCCACCTAAGAGGATTTCATGCCTTTTAGGCTCCCAGTTACTTCCTACAGTGACTGGAAACGGTGAGACATCAGGGAAGCATGCAGGAGGGGACAGACAAGCAGAGCCACACAGACTGAGTAATTCCATCTGTGGACTCAGCAATTCTGTCTCTGGACTGAGCAATTCCATCTCCACATCCTGCTTGAGGATCTGTGTCTGCATGGCTCCCAGGGGCAAGTTTTCCACTAGGAGCTGAGTGAGCTCCAAGCTAAAAGCCACAGTGAGGAGGCTGAGGATCCGCTGACGCACAGTGGGACCAGCGGAGATCCTGCCTGCTCCCCAAACCCTGCTCTGCAGCAGCAGGACCAACACACACCTCCCCTCAGTACCGAGGGATCCCAACCACAGTGACACAGAGCCAAAACTCTGCTTGACAGATGCTTTTCCCCTCACATACCATGACCCACTTGRTCTCTCTCTGCAGAAATAAGAGGGAAAAAGGATTTTCCTGTCCCTGGAAAAGGGGACACCTCTTCACGGCAGCCCCAGTGGCCACCATCCTCTTCTGCACCTGGCTGAGGAAGACCCAGATTGCTGATTATTAACAACCCCTGGGCTGGAGATCACCACTCCACAGCTCCACAGCGTTCCTTGCTCATCCTCACACCCACTGGGGACTATTTGCCACCGCCCTGCTAGACACAAGCCTCGGGACACTTCTCATCTGTCCCTTTATGGCTGGTCTTAAGAAGTGGTTTAAGGAGGGTTAAAAGCAGGGTGAAGGGGGGGATGCACCTCAAGCAGCTGTGCAGGTGCTCCCATCTCCAGCACAGCTCTGCCACCTCCCTGCCCTGAGCATCTCCCTCCATGTAAGCCAATATTCACCTGGTCAGTGAGGTCGTATTTTCCTTGGTTCTCATCCAAGAGTCTTTCTTGCAAGAGGATTTTCAGGAGCTCCCGGGTCAGCAGCTCCATCATGTCCTCCAGCAAGGCTCGGAGAGAGGGACCGAAGACCATCGGCACTGCGGGCTCCTCCGGAGACTCCAGGTGTGGGGAGCCTGTGACGCTCTTCTTCCCCATGAAGTGCCCTGTAACACCACAGAGGGAGTGTCTGCAGGGGCGCGGGGCTCTGCCTGAGCCGTCACCAGCCACCCCATACCGGCACAAACCACCAAGGAGCACTGAGGGACCTAATGCCCAAATCAGATGAGCCAAGGRAAACCCAGAAATCCCAGGTCCTTATTCCACGGGGGACTTTTGGGGAACTTCCCTCCTTGTTCCTGTTGACAGAACTCTGGGATTACAGGGATGCCACCCAGGGATGCTGGACCTGTTACCTGAGGATGMCAGACCTGACATCTGGGGGTATCAGACCGCTCGGTGTACTGGGGATGCTGGACCCGACACCCGGGGATACCGCACTCGTCAGTCGCCTAGGGCTGTTAGCCCTGCTACCTGGGGATGCTGGACCTGCCGCCCTAGGGTGCAGGTGGAGGCGGCCTCACCCCTGCCCTGGTCTCCCCCTGCCCACCGTGGTCCTGCCCGCATCCCCCTCCGCCCGTGGGGCCCCGGGGGAGCAGGGGGCTCCGCACGGGCAGCCCCAGGACTCTCGTGGAGGGAGGAGGTCGCCGTGCCCCGCACATGCCGCGCCTCGCTGTGTCCCCTCCACCCGGTACCTGTGGCCCAGAGGTTGCCGCGGGGGTTGACCTTGATCTTGGCGGCCTGGCTGCGGTGCTCGGCGAAGTCGAGGTGCACGGCGGGTCCCAGCGCGGCTCCGCAGAGCAGCAGCAGGAGGCAGCGCAGCGCCATCGCCGCCGCGGGACCCGCGCCCGCCGCCGCCGCCGCCGCTTATACCCGCGGGGCGGGAGCTCGGCGGCCCCGCCCCGGCCCGGCCGGCACAGCCCGACCCTCCGCCGTGCCCCCCGTGTGTGCCGCGCCCCCGGCGTGTGCCGCCCCGGCCCGGCCCGCCCCGCCACGCCCGGCCGGCACAGCCCGACCGTCCGCCGTGTGTCACCGCAGCGCCCGGGCGGCGCGGGAGATGTGACAGAGCCACCGCTGGGTCTGACCCCCGTTCCCAGATCTCTCCGTGATGGCCCGTCCACGCTTCCACCTTCTCCACGCTGCCTTTTTGCGCTGGAGCTCAGCCATGAGCTTCATTCCCAGTTCAGTTCAAACCCATCTCCCAGCACACCGACTTGATTATTGGGAGGGACTCGGAGGATCCTGTCCTTAAGGACTGCCAGCTCTGCCCAGCTCCTTCACTCTCCAGAGCAACCTCCCAGAAGATCCACTTCCAGCTCCCTGTTGGAGGGTGAGCACCAGAGCCTGTGTATCACTTCTCACGTTTTCCACTCCCTTTGGCATTTTGCAGGCCACTCTTTCCTGATCACTACACCCAAACCTTCCATGGATTATCATGTTCCCCATGAGCTCCTCCTTTTCCACTAATGGCTGTGCCCAGCCATGCCAGGGACACAGATAGTGGTGGCCTGGGACATGGATTGTGTGTGCCCAGGGCTCAAGAGAAGTGAAAGCCATGTGGAACTGTAAGTGTTTGATCAGAGGACTCTGAAACACAGGTTGTGTTCTGTTTCTTCTTGTCTCCTGCCTGCAGCCCACAGGGGTTCCTCCAGGTTCCATATTTACACAGGGATACTCTCAGGGGCTGGACCACTGCAGGTTGAGAGGAGGTCTGGTGGGGGCAACCAGGGCCAGACACAGTCCTGGCAGGTCCATAGTGATGAGGAGGACCCGGCACCAGGTCAAGCCAGTTCATAGCCAGGCACTGCTAAGCTGGAGACCAATGCCCCCACAACACAGACTACAGGCCCAGGGCTGAGCTCAAGTGGTCCTGGGCCCATAGGGGTGGAGAGAGGAAGTGACAGGTGAGGCTCATGAGGCCCCAGCTTCTGCTGCATTTACAGTTCTGTAACTTTGCAAGGAGGTGCTGGTTGGTAGGAGAGGAAGTGCCTGAGATGACCCAGTTCTTGTGGTGGCACGGGGAATTCATTAGCAATGCCCTTCCCAGCACGTGCTGCTATTCAGGAAAACAAGGCTGGAGGTGACACATTCCCCTTCAGCAGCAAGGGGTCAGAGCCCAAACTGCAAACTCAGCTCTAAGCTTACGGGGAGAAAAAAAATCCCAAAGTGTTCCTGTGTTACCAGGCATTCTCCCAAACGGTGTGAGTGCCCCCTTGGGTGGCCAGGTCAGTGCGTGCTCCCTTACTGCCCCGGGGCTGTGCCAGTAAGGGTGATGGGGTTCTCCTCCCTCAGCCATCAGGGAGGTGGCTTCCTTTGCCCACCTTGTGTGAAGTGTGCTGGAAGTCCTGGACTCAAAGGGGGATCTCACTCTGCTCTCTCACCACGCTCCTTCCCTGTGTTCAGCAGGAGAATGGCTGATGGGCTTGCCACTTGAGCAGGTGGCCCTTTTGGGGGCCACAGGGTCCATGAATACGGTGCCTAGCCCAGATATGGTGTTTGCAGCCCCAACTCTTACRTCATGGCAGCCTCATCTCCCCCACAGAGTCAGCAGAGAGAGGAGCCCTGAGGCCCCTGGTCCCAGTGGTACTGGTGGCTGGGACCACCACTTGGGCTCTGGTGTCCCCTGCCAGTGCCCACGTGCTGGTGCTGCAGCTGGACAGACAGAAACACCCTTGGCCCCTCTCTGCTCTCCCAGCCTGTGTCCCTCCCCCCCTGCCCTGCACTGTCATTGCACAGCTTGAAACAGACAGACATTATACCAAGCCTTTCGTTCAAAACAATTTTAAATTCACTCATGGTGGCCAAAGTGATAGAAATTTGGGGTCTCTGGAGAAGGCTTGGGATGTAGGAAGGGCAGGAAGAGGAGGAGGATGTGAGGTGCAGAGAAGGTGCTTGCTGTGCAGGAAGATCCTGGTGCTGCCCAGCACTGGCACAGCTGCACCTGGTTTCTCCTCATCTTGGGGAAGGGGTGTTTTATGTGAAGCTGAGCAGCATTCCTCTGCTGTGGGGAAGAGCAAGCTGAAGGGTTACCTGCAGGATTAGGGAGGATGAAGCCAGGGATCAAGTGATCCCAATTAGAGAGGGCAGAGGAAAGAGCCCCGGGCAATTACRGCACCAACTGAAGCGTGACAGGGTTAAGTCCTGCTCCTTCAGTGCTCCGCACAGGCAGCCCCAGGGACGAGGGATGAGCAGCGGGAAACAACAGTGTTTCAAACGAGTCCTGCATTGCTCTAACTAAATACACAACCAAATGGACCCACATCTTCCTTCTTTTTCAGCTGCTGGCTGCAGGTGTTACCTCAACCAAAGCGGGAGCAGAGGAACAGGTATTTCCCATCCCAGTGGCACTGCTAAGCAAGCTTGGGAAAGGCTGAGAAAARTCAGGGAGTTCTTGCCCTGTTGCAGTGTCACTGTAAAACTCCAGAAGCTGAGGGGATGTCAGATTAATTGCTGAGTAGTGAGGCTTGACCACATAGTGTGTGTGTGGTAGATGTGAGCCCATAACCCTGATTTCRGGCCTGGAAAGAGCAATGGAACAGCTACTCAGGGACTTGGTGGAGGCTGGAAGTGGGAGCACAGTACCAGGCATCCAGTGGGGTTTTTATGGAAAACAGCTGGGGAAAGGACCCTGAGCTCGGCACTCGCTGAGCAGCAGCAGCCCCAGCACTGTGATCCAGGCAGGGCTCTGGGAACAGCAATTCCTTCCTCCACAGCAGCCTCGGTAAATACCAGCCCCAGACAACAACAGAGACCAGGCTTTCTCTGGCTTTTCCAGCCTTCACAAAGAAGTGATTTTGTTCCTAATTTCAGAAAAATAAATGGCACCCAGGACCTGTTTGGGAAAGGCACCAGGACCTGAGCTCCAGTCCCTGGTCACCAGCCTGGTGGGGTTTGTGGTAGATTTTCTGCCTCTGCCAGAGGCAGAGGTGGGTCAGGCCTGGAGCTTGCCAGGACCTTCAGCATTCCATGCAGGAATTGTCACTCCAGTGCTCCTCCACCACTTGCTCTCTCCAGCTCAGCAGAGATTCATCTTCCTAACAGCTACCAGCCTCCAAGGGAATCTTCCCAGCTTATATGTAAAAAAAAAAAAGCTGTAGAAATTCTATTTTATAAATCGATTTTGCTGGCAGAGGTCAGCACACCAACTTCCACAGGTGATGCAGGGGATGGGGCTGTTGGCCACCAGCTTCGTGCAAGGAGACAGGGAGGACAGAGGTGCCTCCTTGGGAAATGCCAGGCTGCTGATGGTTACGTCCTCGAGGCAGAAGAGGGTCTGCACAGAGCTATGCCTCTCCTCTTCATGGGATGTACCCTCCACATCTGGGTGAGAGGAGCCCTGCATAGCCCCAGCACCCTCTAGGAACGTCACTTCCCACCCCAAACACCTTGGCGCTCCAGGGATCTTCAGCTTCCCCAGATGCCTGCAGCTGTAGGGAGCAGGGGTTGTTTTGCTCTGTTTTCCCCCAGTAATTCCCACACAACATTTACTCTCAATGGCTGCTGACCATGGAACTGACATTTTCACAGCACAATCTGTTACAACCCCGACGTTCCAGATGGTAACACTTAACTCGGAACCTGTTGTTTTATAAATAGAGTTAAAATTGGTTTTTCCCCCTGTGCACCATTTTATATTTATGTACATTTGAATTTCATCTTTTTTATTGCCCAGTCTCTTCCCTCTTCCGTCCTGCCTTTTGTTCTTTACCTTTTAGAAAACAATTTCCCCATAAGGATATCATCTGTTCCAGGGCTGCTTCATCCCTTCAGGAGCCTTTGCTGGGAGACCTTGCCAAATACCTTTGGGAAATCCAGGCGCATGATCCCTGTGGATTCACCTTGCCCATAAGCATCCAAATTCCTTCCACAAGTTCCAAGTCTACTCTTGGGGTGCCCTGCTCCTTATCACCTGGAGTGTCCTGTTCCTTATCAAACTCCTGTCCATGCAGGGATAAAATGAGCAGTAACAGACCTGTGAAAAGGGCACTAGTAGCAAATCCTCCAAATGCACCTAAAGATGAAGCAGGATTTCACCAGGCAAGAAAGGAGACAACAACTAAGCAAAATAAATGGAGGTAAGAACTGCACAGCCCAGAGGCCCTCGCTAACAAACGTAACAGGCCAGCCTGGAAATACCCTGGTTCAAGGGCTTTAGAGCAAGGTCCGTTTTGTTTTTTCTCTGTTGCGTTATGTTTTGCATCCAGATTTGGAGTCATCAGCACAAGAAAGACATGGACCTGTTGGAGCAAGTTCAGATATGGCCACGGAGCTGCTCCAAGGCCTGGAGCCCCKCTGCTCTGGAGCTAGGCTGGGAGAGCTGGGGGTGTTCACCTGGAGAAGAGAAGGCTCCAGAGAGACCTTAGAGCCCCTTCCAGTGCCTAAAGGGGCTCCAGGAGAGCTGGAGAGGGACTTGGGACAAGGGCCTGGAGGGACAGGACAAGGGAGAATGGCTTCCCACTGCCAGGGTTAGATGGGATATTGGGAAGAAATTCTTCCCTGTGACGGTGGTGAGGCCCTGGCACAGGCTGCCCAGAGCAGCTGTGGCTGGAAGTGTTTCAGGCCAGGTTGGATGGGGCTTGGAGCAACCTGGGATAGTGGAAGGTGTCCCAGCCCATGGCAGGGGGTGAAACAAGATGAGCTTTAAGGTCTCTTCCAGCCCAAATCATTCTGAGAATCCTTTGGCATTGACTGCATTCCCCAGGCTGGCCAGGGAGAGACTGAGCAAATATTCACCTGAGCAGGCAAATGTGTGCTCAAAACCGATGGCTCTAATAAACACAAATACAAAGAGCAAAGGCCTTGAATGCCCCTATTTGTCTCCTTCACAGAGCTCCTGGTGCCAATAAAACTTAGTAGCCGTTAAGTTGCCTCAGCCTCTTCTTCACCACTTTTCCAAATCCAGGTCCTGCCACATGCCTGAGGGTCTATTTTGATGCATTTTTCTCTTGTTTACAAAGATTAAATCCCTCTGTTACATCCATTCGTCCACAGGCAATAGCTGTTGTTTATAAAAGATAAAATTTTAGATCTTGCACATCTTGTTTTCAACTCATTTTCAATTTTCATTTAAAGCTGTAAATGAGTTGTGGTTTTCCCTGAGGTTTCCCACTCACTCCACGCCTGCTGGACATATTACAAATAACTGCTCTGCAAGAAAACTTAGAGAAGAAAATTGTGTTTTCTTGCAGGCAAATCCAAGCCCAGCTCAGAAGTGTCCCAGCCAGAATTACATGGCAGAAATCTGACATCCCAGTTTGAGTGAATCAAGGCTCAGAGAAGTTCATTTTCTCAGTATTATTTTTCCTTCAGACTTTCACGTCCATTTCAATGGGGGAAGAGGAGGTTGGAAAACGACGGTGACACCAAGATGTTCAGCGGAGAGAGCTACAGGAAAGGGTTTTGAATTAATAAACAGAAGGAGCAAAAATAGTCAAAAGATAAGGAGCTGGGCAGAAGGAACAAGAGACTGAGAGCACCTGCTCCATCCTGGATCACAGAGGGTGAATTTCTAGTCCATCCCTATTTAGACTGCTCTTCTCTGTGAAGATGTTTATGTCCCCCAAGGTTTAGGGAACCCTGCTGGAGGAGGCATTCATAGAACCTGCTAGAATTGAACAAGTGTATAAACTTCCCCATGAGCAGGAGCAGGTTTAACACACAATGTGCTCAACCAGCAGGGTCAGCACACAGGCAGGTCCTGCTCCACACGAAAGCAGGACTGTGTGTGATGGAGATGGTGGTTTTTTACAGCAACTGAGGGATAAGCAGGGATGAGCAAATGTGAAAAGGGGTTCTCATTGCTGGGCAGACTAGGAACCAGCAGCAAAGCCACCCAATTAGGGTGAAATAGACCCACCAAGGCAGATCACTCAGGAAAGCCACCATGCCCCTTGTGAATCCATCATGCTCAGGCTGGTGCATCTATCCCTGCAGAGACCTTTGGCTCCTGGCAGGTGAGAACCTGAGTGCAGATGACAAAGGAACAGAAGTATTATGAGGCTGGGGAGAGGTAAAAGGGGCAGGAGGCTGTTCAACTGGCTTCAAGCACAGTGTGGGTGCTGTTTCTCTCCTCCCAGCAATGGAGATCAGTCACCCACCATCCATCAACTCCCACCCTGAGCTGCTGACACTGCGGGAACGGTGCAGGCTGGGCCCCTCTGGCATCACCCTGGTGCACCTTCCTGGAGGACGGAAACAGGACACTCCTCATCTGATTCAGCCACTGAGTCAGTGACACCAGGTGGGTCATACAAACAGCTGCCTTGCACTGCCCCTGCTCTGGCACAGGAGCTACCCCCAAGACACATGCTCTAAGCACCTCTCCTCTTTTCCATCTCTCCTCTCTCCTTCTCCTGGCCAACTTTCGGCACATTCTGGGAGCTGCACACTGGGTTTGCATTGTGCACTTCTCCAGCAGAGAGTGGTCCCCAAACTATGCAAGGACAAGATTTCATCTTGAAGATGCTCCTTGGAAAAAAATACAGTTGACCTGTTCTGATATTAAGGGCAGCAAAACCACCATGAAATTACCCGATCTCACTAAAGACAGCAGGGAACTGATCATCTGACAAATGTGAGCCCTGTGAACCCCTGCAAGGCAATAAGCAGCAACAGATCTGGATGAAGCACCGTGATGCTCGCTGCTGTTTAACCAACAACCGCACGTTCARGCATCATAAATACACAAACCCAGCCTCTGTCTCACAGAGCTCGCAGCACATCACCCCTCACAGCTCACCTCCCAACTATCACGCTCTCRCTTAAGCACTTAGCTTTGATATGAAAAAGAATGACCCACCAGAATTCCAGCAGYGATCAGACACAGCCCAGCATGGCTTTGCTCCGTGAAACAGCTCCTGCTTGTGAAGGAATCCATGCCCTGAACTGCAGATGTGACTGAACAGCAATTAAGCACTGGAATTGCTACCAGAAAACCTGCCCTGTTTGGCTGTAACCACAACAGAGACAGGAGCAATCAGTCCTGGCAGATTTTTTCCTTCATTTTTTTCTCCTTTATAAACCAGACCTTTCAACACCCGCATACTTTACAAACAAATTCCATTCCTGTGGTGACGCAAAGATCTCCATCCATTTCCAAAGCCTCCAGTGTCACCGGCTTTGCTGGAGCTGCCCAGACAGTTTCACCTTTAAAAAAAAAAAGTAGCATAAAACTGAAATAAAACACAAACACATCAAGTTCTACCATCAAGCCCCGAGCTCTGCGGGACTCAGCAGTGCTCCCCAACACCTCAGCGTCAGCACCCAACCAGCCAGAGATCCTGCTCGCTCCATTGCTTTTCTGCTCAGCAAAGCAGAATAAATCTGACAGGGATGGAGCCAGCAACAACTCTGTGTCATCCTGCCCCCACACCCCCAGCTTCCAGCCTCTGCACACTCATCCCCTGCACCCTCTCATCCTACTATAGCAGGAAAGGTGCTGCTGGAATGCATGAGGTGGCACAAGAGGTGGTGAGTGTTGGAGCTGTGAGGGGATCAACTGCTCGTTTATCCTCACCCTAATTAGAGCCAACACCTCATTTCACGACTGCAGGTAACAGAAATTACATTCTGTTACCACATTCTCAGCTGCACAGAGCTGAAAACAGGCAGAACGGGGGCTGCAGATATGAACTCCCAAATCCCACATGGCAGCCCCTGTTCCTGTTCTTCAAGTGCCTGCAGACCCTGGAGCAGGGCTGGGCTGCAGCGGGCTCCAGTCACTCCTCACCCCAACCACCCCACATTTTTTAATCACTTTCTGCTCAATTGCTTCACACAGCACCGTGTGAGGGCAGGGCATAYCCTCCTGCAGGAGCCCACGCGTGGGTTGGCACCCACGTTGCCCCTGTGTCCCCCAGCCCAGGGACTCCTGACACCAGCTGCCACTCCCTGGACACGTCATCCTGCCAAAGAACTGAGGTCTCAGCAGTTTTAGAGCTAATCCTTACTCTATAATCATAAATCCTTTGTGTTATAGCCTTTTATTTTTGTTAAATTAACTCAGTGACAGGAACACAAGTGCTTCCACACACAGTTTTGGAGAAGGTGTGAAAGGGAGATTTGGAGAGCAGCAGCAGCACTCCCAACGAGTGCTCATGGGGAGGTGTTGATTAGCAGCTTTCCGACGAGCTSAACTCAGTCCTTTGTGTGAGCCCAAGTCCAAAACCCACTTATGCRCCAAAGCTGTTTAAGCTCAAGGCAAAGCAGGGACAGACTTGGGCTCAGCATGAGCTGCAAAGGCAGAAATGCTGCTCCAGCCCTAAGGAAGGTGCTCCACGGTGGTGGCAGCTCTCAAATAAGAGATTCTGTGTTCTCTCAATGCTGCCTGGGTTTGACTTTTCACGGAACATCCCCTCCTTAACTCAAGCATTAAAGAAACTGTATCCACATTCTCCTCTCAAAGGCTCTAACACTGGGAGCAGGAGATACAGATTTTATTACCATTTTTATTATGAAGTTATGATTACTCAGAGCCACAGCCCCAAGGCCCAGTGCCGAAGGCTGGACCTGCTCGTAGACTCTCTGCAGTGCCCTACAGGTGATTTTTTGCTTTATCCTACCCAGGGAACAAAGGATCTGGTAACAACAAAACCAGCAAAATGATCCCATGGACCTAACTAAGGGCACAATTCACTTCAGAGTTGGGGGAGGCCTGCCACCCCCAATAAGGGATATGTGCAAGAAACTGCAAACAGCCATAAACACTCGGTTGGGTTTTGCCCTTGGCTTTCCTGACTGCTTTTGCCTTACTCAAGCTGCATGCCTGGCTGCAGTGACCATCGGCAATGATCCCTGTTGCTGTGGAACCGTGGAGCAGTGCTCATAAACTGCAGCACTGCTGCCTTGCACCTCTTCCGTGGGCTCTCTCAGACACCACTTCCACCAGCAGAATCACGAGCCTGAACAAGAAGCTCAGAAAAAAACAGCTATTGCACATGGCGACAAGTGGGTTTTTTATTTCAGACCTCAGGGCCATCTGTGGCTTTCAGGTGAGTTGTGAGATGTGGCCAGCAGGAGACCTGAAACCCTTTTCCAAAATGAAGCAATTTTTATTATTGCATCCTGCTAAATCATCCCCGCCAAAGAGCTGTGGGTATTTCCCATCTCAATCCTTCCGTTACCCAGTGCCACAACACATAAAGCAATCCTTTGCCACCTTCTGCCCCAAACACCTTGCAGTCTTTAAGCAGATTATTTCAGTGTGATTTACAGAAACACAGAAATATTGAACCGATCTACAGCTCAGGACAGATTATTCTCCAAAAAGAGATGAGAGGAGCAGCTGCTACTGCTCTGTGAAGAGAGGACAAGTTAGATGGTGGCTCTAGGAGTGAGTCTGCAACAGCAAAGCCCAGGTACCTCCCAGAACCTGGGCAAGGAGGCTGCTCTCAGCAGGGCAGTAACAAAGAACATGGCGAGAGGCAAAATCTTTATTCCAGTTCTGAATTGGAAAAAACCCATCACAGCCACAGCTCACCACTGGACAGTTCAGTCAGCACAGGGAGGGGGCACCTGGCCTGGCCAGGCAGAGACTGAGGACATGGTCCCGGAGGCACTTGGGGAGGAAGCTCAGCTCCAAAGTACAAACACTACACGGTTTGGCTCAAATTTTTAATATAAAAATTCACTAAAAAGGCTAAAATGTGACAAACCATTGGAAATACTGTGACAAACATTTGCCCTTATGCAGTAAAAACCAAAACAAACCCAAACTGGCAAGAAGCTTTGAAATGCATGTTTTCTTCTTCTCCTGGCATCCGGACCATCAGCTACTTAAAACGTTCATCTAGAAAAATCCATGGCACCTTCAACTCGTAGCTCAGTGCAAGGGACTACTCTCGATGGACCAGCACAAATAAACCCAGTAAAAAGAGGACTGCGTACTGGAAGAGAGAGCACAGGAGACACAGGAGTGCACACACATCTACAGCAGCAAACGTGCAGGGCACAGGGTTCTTTCTGCCTGTTTTCTCATGAAGGAATTTTAGCTGGGGTGGGAAAAACAGGCAGGAAATTGAAGAGCTCTTACCTTAAATTTTGGATAATCGTTCATTAAGATAGTCACTATTCCAATATAGGGCACGAATCTACAAGAATAAAGATTTTCTTAAAACAAACACTATTCCAGGGTGCAGAGGGCAAGTCACTCAACCATCCCAAGGGCTGCAGTCAACAGGCTGGGGACTTCTGCCAGGCAGGGAGGCTGTAGCAGCGGGGCTGAGTGACAATCAGCCCCAGAGCTTGTTTCAGCCTCTGCCTGGTTCCATCTCACTTGCCTGCAAAGGCTGAGCCTCCCAAGATAAATTTGATGACAATTCTGATCAAGCCTGAGCCCATGCTACCCTTACATCCACGTCCATCCAGCATCAACATCTCAGGACGCAGCTCACAGCTTGATGCCTTTGCTTAAGCCAGACTAAGAACTGAACTCTCCACACCCCCAGGCAGGTTACAAAACCCAGCAGGGACAGCTCAAGACGAGCGGGGGATTTACCAGATGGCCTTGGGGGAGGGCAGTGTGAGAAGCTGCATCATTTCCAACTTCGCTTACCCTCTCGCTCGTCCTACCACGTCCTTCTTCTCCAGCCAGTGCTGCCCCTGTTTGTAGAGCCCTCTATCATCCACGGCGTTGTTGTCTCCCTTTGTCAGAAATTTGATGTCTCCGTTTTGCCTGGCAAAGACAAGACAGCCAGGTAAGGCAGGACAGGAACTTGCTAAAAGTTGTTCTACAACAAGCATGGAGAGACCAACACAAGGGCACTAGAAGCAACCATGTCCTACAATTCAAGCAGGATAAAAGAGGGAAACTCCATCAAATGCAGCAGAAAGCAGATGGTTTGGAAAAAACTGCCACGGGAAGAATGAATTCTGGCCCCAGCCAAGCTTTCCAGCAGAGTTTAAGAACAGAAGCAGCAGGATGAGCCATTTCTAGCGCAGGTGCAGCTATTGCCTCTTTGCTTTTGGCCTCTCTCGTGTTAATGCTTCTCTTCCTTCACACAAATGTTGGGTTTTGGGCTCCCTACTACCACCCAAAAGGAGAGGTTGGGGCTGAAGCACACAGCTCTACTCAGCAGTGGGCAGAAGCAAGCTGAATCTTAGAACTGATTAGGAAAGGGGGACAGAAAAACAAAACAAATAGTACCATGATGACACCGCATGAACTCACGATGTGCCTACATCTGGAATGCTCTGGGCACTGCTGAGCCCCCCAGATCCTTTTCTGCAATGGAGAGAAGAACTGGCAAAGGTTGAGAAATGGGTAACAAGGTCTGGAACTACTTGCATACAAGAAACTACAGACCAGGACCCTTCAGCCTGGGAAAGACAGAACTGATGGGAGATATGACGTAGTCCACCACAAATGACCACAACAATCAAATAGCTTTTCACTGTCTCTTCCAATGCAAGAGCCAGAGGGAACAAAAAGGAGCTCAGAAGTAACGGGTTAAACCCGGGCAGGGAAGGTGCTGTGCAGAAATAGCCACAGTGCAAACTAAACCATGTCTCCCTGCAAAGGTATTTTGGTTGGCAAAAAATTATATTGATTCAAAAATTCACCAGATACTCCATGTAAAAGAGGAAATTAGGCTATTCATAAAGATCTGGGACTTTGTGCTTGAAATTGGAACCTGCAAGAAAACAGGGAAATTATCCCTATGTACTCTCTCTAGTCTTTAATTTGTCCTGAGATGAATTAATTAGCTTGCCAGAAATGGGATCCTGGAACAGATGAACCTTTGCTTTCACCTGGAAAAAGCTTTATAGATTCTTCCCCAGCTATTCCCATTCAGACGCTGGACAGCAGCTCATGCCACTACTCAGAGATTGGCCACTGTCACCTCCCTGTGGCACCTGCAGGCAGGTGCTGAGCAGGAGCATCCTCAGTGCTTGAATCCCAGCTCTCACAGAAATGATAGATGGAATGCAGCACAGGAAAACACACAGGTCTTTGTAACTCATGCTATTTTCACCATGCCTGAATATCAACAGGTTCCTTGACAGGAGAAGCTCGGAAGGGAAAAAGGGAAAAAAACCACAGCTCTCTCCAAAGCACATCTGGCTCATTGTGTGGCAACAACAAACAATCCAGGAGCTTAGAAACACTGTCTGGGAAAAGATAAAGATCCCCAAAGGTGCAGATAATGTAGTTTAGCTCTGAAGAGTGATGGCGTAGGAGTGCAGCATCTTATTGAGCGGAGTCAAGGCTCTGTCACGACGCGGCACAAGAAGCCCACAGTGCACTTCTCTGCTGTCTGAGGTGAGTGAAGTCTGGTCTGGCTGCCCTGCTCCAAAACCACTAAATAAATTTTGACTGCAGACTCTGTGTTAGTAATAAAGAATGTACTCAATTTGAAGCTGAAACAAGAAGAAAAGGCCAATAAGTAACAGACATTTTCTCACTGACACAATACTGATGTGAACTGGGGATTGAGTTGCCCCAAAATCACAGAAAACAGAGCTTCTGTTTTCCTGCATTTTGACACTCCTGTCAGCTTCTGCAGAGACTTTTCACTTGCAAACTGGCACTAGAAAATTATTCTTTAAGTAGTGAAAGAAGCAACTGACACTTGAATCCTGCTTTCAGCTCCCAGGTTCAGGTCGCAGTATGGATTATTCAGTACATCTCTCCTAACATAAAGATTAGGTTTGTATTTGGTTGTTTCAGTTAAATGAAACCTGAAATACTGGAGAATGGTTTCACCTTACAGAATCCAAGATTGGCACTATGGCCCCATTACATTTAAACAAAAAATAGTGCTGGATACCTTAATATCCAGAGATAGAGCCAGGCAAAAGAAGGGTGGGAAACATATGGAGAGGAACTGCTGCGCAGAACAGGGGAGGAGGAAAACTGCATTTCAGTTGAAAGAGTTCCCATAAAAAGTGCACATGCAAAATTAAGTATCAAGTTCAACAAGTAAATTGACTTTATTTTTAAATAAGTGGTATCAAAGAGCAGCACTTTGAAAACTGACACTGTTCAAAGTTCTCGGTACAGAATAAATCTGAACAGCAAAGAATGTGCTTTGCCTACAAGGAGAGGGGCTGCTCCGTCAGAGCCAGGATTCCAGCTGCACGAGGCTGGTCAATCTTGAGTTGGGCCAGACAACTGGTCTGGATGTCCCAACAGCTTTGGGAAAGGGACCCTCTCCATCCCATCAACCTCTCGACTGAGAGCAAGCCTCAGGTGCCACCTGGTACAACTCCAGCTCACCCACACTCCAGCAAACATTTACTCAGCAGAAACAGATGCTGGGACCCCATCCAGCTGTTGCTCTCTCAGAGCTGCCTTGAAGAACCAGGGATTCAGTTCAAGATTTAGTTTTCACTCAAACAACTCACATATCTGGCTCATATCCCCACGGATCCCCTGTGGAAAGGCCACAGTTCCATCCAGCAAAACAGGAAAACTCATGACTGCAGTGGAAGCCCTTGTTGGAAAACTAAGCCCTGTTCAGCCCTGAAACCAGTGCCTGTTCCATTCCTTCAGACACATAACCTGCCCAATGCTGAGAGCGAACAGTACGTGGAGACTGAGGATAACAACACATGACCTCCTAGAGAGATGAAACGCCTCAAGTCTACATGACAGCAAGGACCAGGACCACAGAGACAAACTCTAAAATAACACATGCTACACACAAAATACCTTTCTGCCACAGCTCTGCCCCCACAAACAAGAGTCACTTCACACACAAACACAGCCACACTGCAGCAGACAGCACAGCAACTCGGGACGGAGAGGATGGCACAGGAGACAGTGAGTGGTGTCAGCCCTCCAGTGCCCAAAGGGCCTCCAAGAAAGCTGGAGGGGCTTGGAACAAGGGTCTGAAGTAACAGGACAAGGGGGAATGGCTTCCCATGGCCAGGGTTAGATGGGATATTGGGAAGAAATTCTTCCCTGTGAGAGTGGTGAGGCCCTGGCACAGGCTGCCCAGAGAAGCTGTGGCTGCCCCATCCCTGCAAATGTCCAAGGCCAGGTAGGACAGGGCTCTGAGCAACCTGGTCTAGTGGAAAGTGTCCTTGCACATGGCAGGGGGTGGAATGAGACTGGCTTTAAGGTCCCTTCCAACCCAAACCATTCCATGATTCTACAGTTTGGAGAGTCCAGGAGACTGGCACAGACTCCCCAGCTTGTGCCTTCTGCTGGATGATCTTTACAAGTAAACCAAGGAGGGCAGATTTTGTCTGTCTGAAACTTTTATGTTACTTTCTACAGCACCTGGGTATCCATGATTGACATCCCACCCCCTCGTTTACCCAAGGAGATGAGGAATAATACCAGTTATGGAAATATCAGCAGTAGAACCCCCCAGATTCTTGACATACTTCTCATGGATTTTCAGGACACGATGGACTATAGGAATTTCCCTTCCTTCTATCCTAAAGACGACAATTTCTCCCACTCTGATTGGATCTTCAATTCGGTTCGTGAGGAACAGGAGATCTCCCCTGTGGAATGCAGGCTCCATGCTCCCACTGAAAGACAGGAGGGGAATAATTGAACAATATTTAAACACTCAGAACCAGGTTTCGGAGTTTATAGTCCTTTAAGAAAAATCTCACAAGAAACTCAATGAGAAGAGAAGCTGTGAATGCCCCATCCCYGGAAGTGTTCMAGACCAGGCTGAAACCTTGATGAAGAGCTTCTAAGAAAACCACCCTGGAGACTAGGCAGGTGTGTAATCTCTACTGGAACCAGGTTTTCAATGACCATACTGCCAGCAGTTTGGATTTTTTGGGAGAAGAGCACCGCCAGTACCTGGTGTTACAAGCACATCCAATGGGAAAASCTTTCTTAATAAGCAAAAAGCTGATGACAAAAACCACCTTTTGATTTCTGAGCTCACCATTGGCAGGGCAATGCTGGAAGCTCTGTAGTGCTGGGAAGCTTTTTWAATTTCTTTTATTTTTTGTAGATAGATAATCTTCAGGAACAAAGCGCTGAAAACATTAGGCTCTTGCATTCCCCTTTGGAACAGACACACGGGATTGCCAAAAATTCATTACTGTGATTCACCACTTTGCTTAACGATCTCATTTCAGGCACCACGACTCAAGTTATTTTTCTTCTGTCTTGTAAATGGCAATTGTTACCAACTACTTATCCTTCCTAATTCCACATACATAATGCAAAACAGAATGATGAACTTTAAGTACCACGTACGTGGTGTTTTATCTCCACACAGCACAGCAGCTGCTGTTCAGAACAGCAGATCAAATCGCTGAGGAGGGGATGTGACCTCATGCCCTCATCCTACTCACTGGGAGGAACAGTGGGAAACATCTGCCCTGTGCTTCACATCAGCAGGGAGTTATGGCAGGCACCACTTGGTCATGGCATTACAGCATTTCTACAGCATGAACACTGACACAAAAACACACAGAAAAGGGAATGTGGCCACAGAGCAAGCCCTGTGCAATATCTGTGCCAGCATCCAATATCAGCCCAGGGAATCTGTCTCAGGCAGCAGGAGGGTGGGAGTAACACTGGTGGTACCAACACTGGTGATACCAACACTGGTGGTACCCACTGCAGGGCCTTGCTGCAAGGACAACATGTGACACCCAAAACATCCAGCAACAGATCGACAACCCTCATGCTCAGGACCACCTCCGTAACAGGCAGTCATAGAATCACTGCAGATGGGCTGGAAGAGAYCTTACAGATCATCCCTTTCCACCCCTTGCCATGGGCAGGGACATCTTCCACTAGACCACGTTACTCCCAAGTCCTGTCCAACCCGGTCTTGGACACTTTCCGCGACTGAGCGGCCACAGCTTCTCTGGGAAACCTGTACCAGTGCTCAGCACTCTCACAGGGAAGGATTTCTTCACAACGTCCCATCTAACCCTGCCCTCCGGCAGCAAGAAGCCATTGTCCCGTCTCTACCTGCCTGGCTATAAAGTCCCTCTCCCTCTTTTTTACCAGCCCTCTTAAGCACAGCCCCGCCGGCTGACAGAGCGAGGTGAGATGCTGTTTCTCCCCASGACCCCTTCCCTCGCTATTCCCTCGCCTGGCTTCCTAAGGACCCTTTCGCCCGCTGGGGTTGGGGCAGGAGCCTCCATCTGCCCCATCCCTGTTGTGRATCCCCCTCGGGGGCCCGACGCTTCCCCAGCCCGGTCAACCCCCCCGGGTGTTTGATCCACGCATCCCGGGACTGACCTCAGCACCACCACGATGGGGCTCTCGCTGCCCGTCACCACCATCAGCCCTTTCCAGATCATGAGRGCGGAGGACACGATCATGCCGAAGTTCAGCACCTGGTAGTACAGCTGGGGGAGAGGGGGTCGGTCAGGCCCCGCCGTCCGCGCACGGCAGAGCGGACCGGCCCCGTCCGCCCCGCCGGCCCCCCAGTCCCCCCGTCCCGTCCGGCACCTGCCGCTTGTTCATGCGCCGCACATCGTCCAGAAAGTCCAGCGACAGCATCGCCGCCGCCGCCGCCGCCCGCCCGGCCCCGCCGCCGCTTCCGCTTCCGCCCGCGCGCCCGCCGCGTCACCGCCGCTTCCGGCCCGCGCGCGGCCTGGGCGGGTCCGCGGCACCGGCGGGGAGCCGCGGTGGGAGCGGGGCCGGGAACGCGCCCGCGCCTCGCCCACACCCCCACACCGCATCAAGAGAGCGCCCCACGCACTCACACCCCCACACCGCATCCAGAGAGCGCCCCACACACCCACACCGTAACCAGAGAGCGCCCCACGCACTCACACCCCCATACTGCATCCAGAGAGCACCCACGCACCCACACCCGCATCCAGACAGCGCCGACACACCCACACCGCATCCAGACGGCGCCGACACCCCCCCACCGCATCCAGAGAGCACGCATACCCGCATCCAGAGAGCGCCCCACGCACTCACACCCCCACACCGCATCCAGAGAGCGCCCCACACAC
>JACAXG010000089.1:3243442-3367004 GCA_018881555.1 Amblyornis subalaris
AGAGCACCCACACCACATCCAGACAGTGCCCCACGCACTCACACCCCCACACTGCATCCAGAGAGCGCCCACGCACCCACACCGCATTCAGACAGTGCCCCATGCACTCACACCCCCACACTGCATCCAGAGAGCGCCCCAAACACCTGACACCCCACAACGCACCTATATCCAGCCAACCATTCCCTATCCAACAAAACACATCCAACCGGCACCCTGCATCCAACAAAACACCCCATCCAACACCACATCCACCCAACATCCCACATCCAACAGAACACCCTATCSAATGTACACTCCACATCCGACAGCCCACATCCTACAAAACACCCCATCTGACACCCTGCATCCACGAGAACACATCTTACACCCCATGCAACTGACACTCCACATCCAACACCCAACCARTGTACACCCCACATCCAACCAACACCCCACATCTGAGAAAACAACCCACCCAACACCCCACAACCAAAAAACACCTCATCCAACCGACACTCCACATCCAACCCCAACCAACGTCCAATTCCATCCATGCCCCTTCCAATCACTGCCCCATCCAATGCACATCCCATTCAACCAATACCTATCCAACACCCATTCACCTGACACCCCTTACACCTCACACCCCATTCACCCAACATCCCATCTAATCAACATCCCAATCTAACGAACCCCCCCAACCAACGCCCCATCCTACTGACACCCCACATCCAACCTCTACTCATCCAACATCCAGACAGCTCCAATGGGCCGCATCCAAACATGACAAGAGGAGATGGCGACGAGCCCAGTGCAAGGAGATAAATAGTTCTTAAATTATTTAAACATTGTCAGAGTAAACAATAACGAGCGGAGTTCTGGCTCAACAGAATGAAAAAAATAATGGTATAGAAGGTAATTATATTACATGAAGCGTGGGTGTGACAGGGAATGAGGGACAAAAGAGAGAGTCAATGTGACTACATGGAAAGAAACATCTCCTAAGGGATGGGTAACGCTGAGCYGCCAGAGGAGAGGAGCTGCTGACGGAGAGCCAGCCCCTGCCGTGCCGCAGGATGGTGGCTCCCGCTGGTTCCAATGCCTCTGTGAGCTGTGCTCCACTCCTCTCCCCTCAACATGAGCTGCTCAGGGAGCCTGGCACCGATGCCAGCGAGAGCTCCAGAATGGTTTCACTCCCGTTGACCCCACAGATGGGGAGAGGGATGTTATCCCCTTCTGGTGCCAACCCCAGGTCCCCACCGGGATGAGCCACTGGGCACAGGGCCTGGCTATACCCACCCGGGGATAGCCTCCAGCAGTGCAACTCCATGGACACACGGCCAACACATCCCCGACGGGACCAGGCCCTTCTAAATACTGTACTCACCCAGGAAGACAGGGGCTACAAAATCCTCTTTAAGGATGATTCCGGTCCAAGACATTTCATTAAATCATGTTTTGGAAAGGACTGTTGTTATTTGGGCAATTAAAGAATAATCAGCACAACTTACAGCTTGAACCCGTCCCATGTGACGCAGATCCCTGATCGGCCAGCACGGTCCTGACAAGCGCCTTTGGCTGAGCCAGCATTGTGAGTTAAAATGAGTAACACAAAGGCAGGATGGGGAGAGAAAAAAAGCCATAAATAGAAGGAGAAAGAAAGGGAGATTAGGAAGGCGAGGCTGGGGCTTCGGGCAGAGGCTGAGGCAGTGCACACTCGAAGGAGGAGAGCTCGTCTGAAGGAAACTGCAGCTGCAAAGTGCTCCTGGATCCTCAGGAGTTGGCCAAGCTCCAGCGAGGATTCTGGCCCTGCTTTCCCTTTTCACCTCTCTGGGCTGGCAGAGAGTTAGTGCTTAGGATGCAATGGCAGGGTTGGTTTTGGTTTCTTTTCTGTTTTAAATTTCCCTTACAAATAGGAGTTAACGGAAAGCGAAGTCTATCCCAAGAAATCAACAGAATATTTCAAAGATTCGCCCCATCCCCACCCTGCATTTTGAGTAAAAACCCCCCAACAAAAAACCCCCAACCAACCAAAAGGGCTTTTTTTTGTTTTTAAGTCTTAAGAGACTTTGAATGATTGTTCTGCGAGGTGCTGTTGGGGCCCTCTGCGCCACACGTCTGACTGTGCTCACAAAGAGCTGAGTCACTTTTGCACTCTTTGTATTTGTTTTCCTCTTCCACCGTAGTGTTCAACTCGCCATTGTAGTCCTTGTGTCCATTCTCACCCATCTCTGTCTGTAACTTCTGCCTTTCATCTTCCTCCTCTTCCTCTTCCTCCTCCTCTTCCTCCTCGTCCTCCTCATCTTTGACTTTATGAACAATAAAGAGGTGTCTGTTCAGAGAGATGTGGGAGGTGTAGCACAGGCCACAGAACAAGCACTGGAAGGTGGAGCTGTCGGTCTTGTGCCGAGGTATGTGTTCCTGGAACTCAGTCTGGACGTTGGTCGCAAAGCTGCACTTAGCGCATTTCCAAGGCGCTTTCAGTTGTTTGGCTGGCGGCGCGTCCAAACCCGCAGTGCTCTCTGCCTGACCCAGCGCATCCGGTGCCATCCTCTTTGGAGATTTTGCCTTAGACAAATAAGATTAAAAGGTTACTTTATCATTTGAACCCACGGAAGAACAGGTGCTAAAATCCACACGCATCTCTGAAGACGCCTGGGRGTGAAGCCATGCCTAGGGATTCCTGGGGCATTCCCTTCCCTACCCGCACCCAAACACCTTCACCGTGCATGCAGGATTTCAACTGCTGTCTTGTGACGTGAGACAGGAACACTGGGAAGAGGCTGGCTGGGTAGAAATATGATGGGGAAAAAGAGTTTAGAATCATGGAATCATGGAATAGTTTGGGTTGGAAGAGACCTTAAAGCCCATCCAGTTCCACCCCCTGCCATGGGCAGKGACACCTTCCACTGGACCATSTTCCTCCAAGTCCTGTCCAACCTGGCCTTGGACACAGCAGCCACAATCTCTTGGGGTAAAAATTTGGTTTGGTGTGGGAAGGAGGAGCCCACAGAGCAGGGACAGCCAAGGGACACAGGGGTGGTCATTAACCCAGACAATGCTTCTCAGATTGAACTCTGAACATTTTCCTCTCCACTCAGACTTTGTGGCATCTCTCAGTAACTCATCCCCTCTGTCTCAGAATCCTGCAGCCTGCCCCTTCAGTGATATGCAAAATGTGTATTTTTAAAATAAATGGAGCAAAGAAGCCCAAGCAGCCAACCCTCCACTCCAAACCAACCCAAAATAGTATCAGTGGAACAGTTACATTTTGCTAYACAAAATGACACAGCCCTACTTAGGAGAAATGCAATTCTCATAGGTAATGGATCTAGTCTGTATTTTCAAATAAAAAATAAATCTTTTATAACTAGCAGAAAAAATAAGGAAGAAAAATATGCCATGCTCATGAACAGGGTGCCAGGGAAAAGTAAGGTAAAACCAAACTTCAATTACAAAGCAGACTGAAAAAAGGCCAGTAAAACACAGCAAGAAAATCTTGAGAAATGCAAGACTCATTGCCCTGGTGCTGGTGCAGCTCATCTGCGCTCTCAGTGCTGACCCTGGCCCCACCAGAGGGAAGCAGGCTGTATKGAATTCAGAGGGGGAAGGAAACCTGCCCTATGGATGGGAGGGTTTGACTGGCACAAGGCCGCAGCTTGACGTAAAACCCCGAATGAACAGCTACTGGCCAGGTACATTTAACTGTACATTTAATTTTCCATAAAAATAGATATCAGTTACTTCTGCTCTGTCTCTCTCCGGAGCTTTCGTTTTGGCCATCTGGGACAAGTCTGGGTTTTTGATGCCATGCATGAGGCTGATGTGGTTCTCCAGCATGAATGGCTGAGGAAATGTCTGATTTTCATCTGTGCAGTACCTTGGAAATACAAAAAGGAAGACARTTTATTAAAGGACATGCTCCTTGTATTGTGCCAAACCAAGAGGTGTCATTGGAAACAGACTCTGGTGAGTAATGTACCATTAGATTAGCAAAACATGCAGCAAAGCAGTTTTAATAATAAAACATTACCCCGAGAGAAATCTAGAACACTTTGCAGTTTGCCACAGTGATCATGAATGAGACTAGGGCACGTCTTCTTTACAGTGTTAAATAAATATAGGGACTAGTGGGGATCAGGCCCCCGTAACATGTGCCAAACAGGATAAATCATCGGGATGGAAAACACATGGGAGAACAAGAAAAAAATGACTCTGAGATACAGAGGAAGCTGGTGACCCATGTGACACAAAGGAGGCCTGTGGCAGAATCCAGTCCTGCACCCAGCATTCCCAAGTACCAGGGGGAACCAGCATCACATCCACCAGATCATACTACAATACACTTAAAATTCTTACCAAAGTGCTGAAATTCCAACTTTAATACCAATAAACCTAGGCAGAAACACTCATGAACATGTCATTTATGTGTAACTCTTCATGTTCGAACCTGGCAGGACTCCAGAGCTCCCACAGAGCTAGGTGACATCTCAAAAAGGAGCTGTGAAGGGGATGTGCTGTCGTACCTTCGCTCCTGGGTGACTGAGGTCTGCTRGAATAAGTGCCAGGCCTTTCAGACATATAAACCAGCCCCTCTGAAGTGCACAGAGGGATCTGTTCACAACTGAGAAAACCAAAGTTGAGTATCTGTGCTGTTCTGGTGCCTGCCAGTGCGACACGGTGAAGGTCTATCAGCTACACATGGACCTGAGCAAGGACAAGTGACACCAGAGTCTCCTGAAGTGCCTTAATTGCATCTGAGACAGAGGCAGCACAGGATGAAGGGCAACAGAGAGGAGCTGAAGTGTCGCTGGGCAACAAAGACATCTTATAAAAGGGGAGAAGAAGATTCCACTGATCTTCCAGTAACTAGAGGAAAATTAAATAACAGTCAGCAATGATGTGAAAATGCAGATGTGCTCATTGAATACTTCTGGGTTTTAACAGGAATTGCTTAGAGGATAAATCAATATTTAATGATGATGGAATTTTTCTCCCTCATGGAGGAAAGCTGAGAGGTTATTAAGTGATATTTATCAAAAATAAACATGTTGAAAATCAAGTGTTTCAGACAGTTTGTACTTAAGACTTGGAAAAGAGGAACGAGATCTTATAACAACCACCAAATGAATTATGAAGGAAAATACACAAAACATCACAATATTTTGCAATTTGCCCTAATTTAGAATTCTTTTCATGTGAGCAGGCAAAGATGCTTTTCTAACCTGAATTACTCCAGTGACAAGCATAGCAGAAGGGTGTTCAAGCAAGTCCTCCATCACTAGTTTCTCCCTACAAATTTATCCAAAGGCAGAGACCTAAGCTGGGCAGGGGGAGAAGGAGGAATCACAGCTGGGAATGTTAGAAGCCAGYGGTCACCACAAGCAAGCATGCTGGAGTCACAAACATACTCAGCTGTCAGATCCATGACAGACCTTATTAATGTTTCACACRAAAACCCAGGAGAAGAGGATGATGGAAGATAAGGCATCAAAACCCCTGAAGGGAGTAACAGGTGAGAGTGATACAAAATGCCAGGCGGGAAGAAGGAAAAGAGACATCAGAACCAGAAGAAACAAGGAGCAGTGGACATGTGATGCCTTAGAGAGCACTGAAAGGAACCAAGGAGAAATTCAGAGATGGGAGGGTAAGATTTTGAGAGTGGTGCTCTGGACAAGCCAAGAGGGATCAAATAGGAGACAGAACAGGACACCTTAGATCCAAACAAAGAGCAGCTCTTGGAGATGCTGGGACAGTATTTCAAGGCAGAGGTTTCATCTGAAGAGTGCTGTGATTTCAAGAAGTCTGCCACTACAATGATTAAAGAGAGCACAACTACTGTCCAATTAAGACTTCATCAACAGATTTTGAGAAGGAGCAACTACAAGCTGAAGACTTAAATGCAACCACAATTCCCTTGGATTTCTAGCTGTGTTGTTTCTGCTGGCATGACCATGGCTCCTTGGGTGAACCTGTGAATCCACAGCTATGTGTCATTCTGAAGAGCAGTAAGGTAATGCACAGCAGGCTGGCACATCCCAGGCTGTCAGGAATTTCCACACAAATCCTTCTTCCCAGTGACACCTTATGCTCATTTTGATCCTGGAACACTCCACTTTCAAAACAGCTGATCCAGAGAACAGATCTATACAGATGACGTGAGCGTAACAYCAAAGACCATCACCCACAAACTTAAAGCAGAACGAAACACACTGGGAGCCAACATTTCATCTCCTCCGCAGGTTCCTAGTCAGAGCCCAGTTACAAGAAATGGAAAGTTTAGAAGTCCTGGATGAAAAAATGTGTCAGGAATGTATTCCCAGTGGTAATGTCAATGCTCTATTCATTTACTAAAAGGTATTGTGGCTCACTATACAGTCCAAAGAAATAAGGTACTTGAGTAATGTACCTGTATTCTTCAGACAAGCTTTTAGCAACTTGAGTGCAGTGAAGTGACAACACACATCAGAAACACTTGCATTAAACCAAAATTTTAGATAAATTAGAAAAATACCCCCATCCACATCACTGCAAACTTCCTCTCCACTCCAAATGTGCCTTAATCCTGTTTCAGAAGGATGTCTCAGAATGAGGCAGTAAGGAATTCTGCACAGTTGCTCGGYGTACGACTTTCTCTGCCACAGTTACAGAGGCAGATTTGTAAGCACTGGGCTTTATCCTGAACTGACTGCATCTACAGTCAAAATATGTTCACCAGCAATGATTTTCATTCACCGCTGACTCACATAACTTGTCTGAAGTCTCCAAATCCATTTTCCAACTTTGAACTGTGACTTCCCAAGCAAATCCAGCAAGATTAATTCTCCATTGCCTTGCAGCCTGTGCAGTCAGTTCTGCCCTTGKAAAGCGGTGGCAAGATCTGGTTCGTTAGGATTTTACACACCTTTTGCACCCAAGGAGAAGGCACAAGAGTGATGCATGACCACAGAGACCACAAAGCAGTGAAAGACTGGCCCAATATTTTATTGGCTGTTTCACAACAATGCACAATGTAAATCTCATTTTGCACCTGCAGGTCTCAAATCACACCTTCCCTTAAGTTTCCAAAGGACATTCACTGTGCAGTCAAAAGCAAGGACTTACTTTAGCCACTAAGACTCTTGTGTTTAACATGTTCTTCTCCTCACCTTCCCTCAGTAACTTACAGATTGGAGTAGACAGGAGCAGCAGACACAAGTTATTACAACTTCCAAACTCGAAGGATTAGACTGCTGCTGAGAAGCAGTTTGCACAGGGGCGTTGGGTACATACCAGCAGGTGTAGACTTTCTTTGCTGTGTCGTGGTTATTGCGGATGTGTCTGCGCAGGCTGTTGGAGGCGTTGAACGAGCGCTCGCACTGGCGACAGGGGTATCTCTTCATGGACTGGCAGAGAGAGAAACAGCTCTGAACAGCAGGGACATGGAAGGCACTGACTGGATTCTAATTCTCGTGTTCTTCACCAGGACATTACCTCTCAGATGCAAAAAAATCCCTACATAATATATATGTATCCACTGATAGAGATCACTGAGATTTTGGGATCCCACTTAGACTCAGCCCAACAGTTGGCTAATACCAGCATTGATCTTATAAAAACCAGGACTACTTAAAGCACATGCTTGATTTTATTGATTTTTTTATTAGTAATTGCATATATACTTCTCTTGTGGGTTCATTTCACTATAGGACCCTGTGCAGAATTCACTCAGTGGAAGGTCTCTTCTGCCACAAAAGACAGCAGGACCCCAGTGAAGTACAAAAGTCCACTTACCCTTCTCTGTCCTCATAATTCAGCACAAGAAAAGGCCAAGATGTTGAAGAGCATCACACAGGCCCTCCTGTTATCCATGTATGATATCCACATTCCACCTAAGCAAGTCTGCCCCATAATCAGCCTCCTCCAAAACTTTCCTACAGCCCTTTGTATAACCTGCAYGCATATTCCACTTAAAATCTTAGACTTGTTTAATGAATATATATGTACTAAACTGAAATATTTGGCCAATTTCCTACTTCTGTGGAATTCAAATGGGAAAATTCACCATTCTTATCCTGCCCTCATCTTCTTCTCTTGAAGTGAGGACACCATCAAGTGGGACAACACAGCCCCCCTCAAATCAAGTTAGAAGAAATCAAAGACCATGATCCAGACTCCCACTCATGGCTGGGTGACTCAGGATATCAAACAAGAAGTTCTGATGCCAAAGTACTAAGAAATCTGGCTGCACACATCTTGGCTCATGYTCTGCCAGCGACCAGGATTAGCTTGACAGAAGTAGGTCGTGGCAGCGCAAGGCTTGAGCTGGATGAAACCCACAAAAAATTGAGATTTGCAGTTCTTGCAACAACAACCCTGTCCAGGAGCCTGGAATACAGGAGCCTGGTACTCCTCCCCAGTTCTCTAGCTCCAGTGTTTCATCCAAGTCCTTACCCTTCCATGATTTCTCTTCATGTGGGACACATAGGTTTCCCGATCAGGGATCCACTGTGAACATTCCTTGCAAGTCCAACCAGTTCTTCTCAGTCTAGACCTGGATTCAGGATTGTGTCCTTCCACCCTCATATCCTTCCTCGTCAGAGGGGAGTGGGAAGTCCCGTTGGCTACTGAAAGCTCCTTTGGYGAGGTATGAACCTGGTTCCTTGAAGCCTTCTCAGACTTCTGCCGGAAGTTTGAGAGCTCCTCGGGATTTTGGGGGACTCCATGAACACCCTGTAGAACAGTAATAGTGGGAACACACATAATGTTTATATCTAATTCATATACATGCCTTTATTTGTAAACAAATGCAATTTATTATTTAAATATATAATTTAAATCCCCACTGGCCAAACAATGTGGTGTTGTCTTGTTCCTGTGTGTTCTCCCATTTCTCCTGGAAGCTGCTGCAGTGCTTTCCCCAACAAGAGATTTTCCCAAGAAACATGAAGCTTCTATTTCTATTTCCAGTATGAGAACAGCAGCTCCTTGGTGCTGCCTGTTCAGCATTTTGGATGAGCCCAGGGACCTCTGGTTAAACAGGGAAGATATAATGGAAGAGAAATTTTAATTGTCATTATTTCAAGAGTCTAAGCTCTAAAAACACAGAGCTTTGGTAAGCTCTGAACGAAATGTTTGCTGGTCTCTTGGGGGCTCCAAAGCTGCTTCATCTTTGCTCAAGGGATGGGAAGAAACAACGTTTAAGTTTCTCCAACCCTATTTCCTTCAATTCCACCCTATCTATTGATATTTACATTTTTCATGGTTCAAAATTTTGCTCCTGACATACAACACCAAGCATAMAGCCAGGAACCAGCCTTATAAGGAATATGGCTCCAGGCTCTTTGGTTATTCAACAGGCCAAAATCCAAAGTCCCCCAAAAAGTTATTTTAACAAAGAAAATTGAACATAAGGAAAATAATCTAAAAATGAAGAGCTGTGGGAAAGCAAAAGCAGTAAAACAGCAACGTACCAAAGAAACCTCAAGCAACTCCCCTAGGAACAACAACAGTTCATCCACACAAAAGGCTAATTTAGAGGTTTAATTGTGCACAGTAATTAATAATGGGTCAAGTTTCAACACACAAAAGCCCCAGGCCTTTGGAAGGCTTTCTGTGGGTTAGACACCAAACAAACCTCCAAATACAAGGTGTCAGCTGAGAAATCTGTGTGCTTTGCACCTGACCCGGCTGATGGCCACAGAAGCCASGGCACTGCCAGCTCCTCAGGAACACAGACACATCACCCTTCTCCCCATCTGGAAATCTCAGGAGTGTTTCAGTTCCCATTACTCCATTGTTACACCACTAGGGTAAAACAAATGAGGAGCATGGGAAAATGAAGTGACTTCTCTGCAGAATCAGTACCAGGAACCGGAGCTAGCTCCTGCTCTGTGACACTGTAAAGCTGAGGAAAATGAGGAGGCACATGGATTCCTTATTTTGAGTGTAGGCACAGACTAGACAGCACCTCCTAAAAAACTCTATTGCATGAAGGCGACTGCAGAGGAGATGGGGGAGTGCAATTACTACTCTGCCACAGCCAAAAAGCCTTCAATTACCACCTCAGAGGTTAACAGACAAAGTTTTGTGGTGAAGATCTTTGGGTGCTGGTTCACAAACTGCTGCAGGCAGGTCCCTGGGGTGGGATCTGCCAATGAACCACAAGGCGTGTATGTCAGCTCCAGCTTTTTAGCACTGAGGCTGAACACCTCCTCGAAGGTCCCAGCCTTAATCTCAATTCTATTTTCCTAGCTATAATGTACCAAGATTAGCAATCATCAACTTCACAGGAGGGCTTCAAATTGTAATTCATTACTGCATGCAAAGCATTTCCAGATTTGCAAGTTAAAGACATGGGGGATAGAGCAAAGAAGTAGTTTTGAATGGGTTTTGCTTTCAGGAATGAGCTAAAAAATCTTCTGGCTTTTTCAGTGTAAGTATAAACAACATAAAGTCATTGATCAAAAAAAAAAAGTGCTTTTTTCTTCTAATCAAAGGGAAAGATGACTTCGCAAGCTCCTTCTGCAGAATGCCACCATGAAATCTTCTGAAAGGACTTCCATGGAGTGTTCTTAGACACTGAACATAGAAACATCCTGAGTAAGATAACAGAAAAATGTGGCACCTTTACATTTACAGGATAATTGGATCTGCAAGGCTGGTACCCCCAGGGCAATCAGTTCTGCCTCTGTCATTCCCCTCTTGCAGTCTGGTGTGGTTCAGAGCAGCAGGGAATCAGGCTGTTAAATGCCATGTAACCTCCCTCTGAGGCAACTGCAAAGGGGCCAAAGCCCTCCAGCTCTGGGTGCTCRACCCAGAAGAGGCAGATTCAGCTTTCACTATAAAAACTGAGTAACACTGTGGGCACAGAATAATTGTTCCTGTCTCCCAGACAAAGACAAAGTTGCCACCCGAATTTAATCACTTTCTTTGAGTTCAAGAGGTTGTGGACCCCCATCCCTGGAAATGTTCATGTCTAGGTTGGACAGGGCTTGGAGCAACCTGGCACAGTGGAAGGTGTCCCTGCAGTGGGTGGAATGAGATGGGCTTTAAGGTCCCTTCCAACCCAAACCAGCCTGTGATTCTGTGGTTCTATGAAAACAGAAGATTAAAAAAATCAAAGAGATTTACCTGTAAAAACAAGCTTGTGTCACACAGTTAAAATGCATCTAGATGAGAGGAATCGCCTGCATTAATACCAACTAACACAAGCCACTCCACTGACATTTCCAGATTCTGTAAATGACTGTAGTCTATTTTTTCCACTAAAATATTCCTCAAGAACCTTCCACTTCTTGAACCACTTGCCTCACATGGTTGATGTAAACTCTCTGTGAACTCAAAAAACAGGATGTTGCACCAGTAAGGGAGGGAGTTGCCTACCTTAACGTGCTGCATTAGCTGCTGCTTCTGCATATACACCAGCTGACACTGTGGGCACTTAAACACTCCCACTAACAACTTGCTGGTGTTCTGCTGGAAGTGCTCTTGGAGCAGCTTCTTCTTGTTAAAGACCATCTCGCAAGAGCATTTGTAGATCACCCT
The DNA here is from genome assembly GCA_018881555.1 of Amblyornis subalaris. Taxonomy (NCBI): domain Eukaryota; kingdom Metazoa; phylum Chordata; class Aves; order Passeriformes; family Ptilonorhynchidae; genus Amblyornis; species Amblyornis subalaris. The sequence goes on from JACAXG010000089.1 coordinate 3,254,951, forward strand.
GAAACAATTAAAGAAAGTGAATTCAGTCTCTCTGCCTCAAGAAGACAGTGGAAAAAGTTATCTCAGCAACTCCAGAAAGGGATGCGCTTCTGAGGAGGGCTGTGCYTTCCATGTATTGTCAACACACACCCACGTGAGCAACTGAACCAGTAACTCAACTCRGAAGAACAACAAAATGCCTCAGGCACATACCACAGCTTGCTAAAAATAAGTTTACTTCTATGCATATGCATAACCGTGTGTGTGTAAGCACAGACAGATGGGAGCAAACACAAAGTATACCAGTGAGCTACACACTTCTTTCAATCCCACCTTTCCATAGTTCCTCCCTTAAAGCACAGATTTTTGGCACTAGCTCAAGCCTTGGAGGGAAAAGCTACAGACTGGAAAAATCAGGAGGCTTCTCTCTAGTGATTTTTGGGGGCAACGCTGCCTGGGGTAACTCTCCTCTTCCTTTCGAGTGCCAGATGCAGCAGTTGCCCTGGAGCCATCTACCAAGAGGTGCCACTGTGGGTCCTGCTGGACAAAGAGGTGACAATTAAGTTCCTTTTATGGATGTTCAGCTCTTCCCTGCCCAAACTCCTCTCCTCCTACCCAGGAGACTGTGTTTGCACTAAGGAGAGCATGCTCTGGCTTGGAACAGACCCCCACTGGCAGACAAAGCAGCAGATCATCTTATACAAGGACAGAAACCAAAAAGATAAAAAAACTGGGAGGGCAGGGGGGAATCCTGGAGCCACCCAGCGAAGGAGAAGACGAGATAAACACAAAACACTTACTGAGTAGTCTTGTGAGGCTCTGCTGGGTGCTGGCTGGCCATGTGAGCCATGGCGCTGTCGGCCGACTTGAAGGCCTTCGGGCAAAAAGAACACTTGTGGAAGACTTCGCAGTGCTTCTCGTGGATGTGCACTTTGAGCATGGCCAGGGTCATGAAGACAACTCCACAATGGATGCACCTGGGGGAGGCACAACAAAGAGCTGAGTTACAGCCACAGCATCATTTCCATCACACCCGTGGAATGGCACAGATGGAAGGACCAGGCTGCGGTGAGTCCTTGGTTCAATCAGTTCAACGTCTTCTGCATAAACATGGAAGAGGCAAGGAGGAATATGATACAGGAATTCTGGGCAGAACTCACCGTTAGATGTTAGCAACAAGAAAACAAGATCTATAAAATAAACCTTCAGAGACTAAAACAACCCAAAAAGAATAAAGATGTGATTCAACAGAATGCCAGCCCTGTACTTGTGAAAGCCAATTCCAGCACAGGCACAAGTGAAGGACTAAAGTAAAAGTATCTGATGAGATCTCCCTGTAGTAATAAGCAGCACAAATACCAGTTAGTTCCCAGTATAAAATAAAGAATATCTAGTTGGAAAACTTCAGCAATTGCTTCTCCTTCCAGTTGGAAAACTTCAGCAATCACTACTCCACTGAGCTCTAGAAAATCACAACAGCAACAGCAAAGATACTGAAAACAGCAACAGAAACACCCTAGGAACTGATAAAGCTCATTAAAATCATTAAGATACAGGTGCTGCATAGAAAGTGCTTGTCTGGAAGGGCGGGCTGGCTGGCTGCTCAGGGAGGAGAGAGAGAGGGAGAAGCAGAAATTGCACGTGGAGCCAAAGGATTCTTCTGAGCAGCTGGAAACACAGCCAAGAGGAGAGCAGGGCCACCCTGCTGGTCCCAGCCTGCCTCTCCTCCAAACACACACCTGTGACAGGTCTTGCCTGATATTCCCACAAGATGGCAACAACCAGCAGCCTTACTATATTTAACTTTAACACCCCTCCTGCCGTGACCTGCCTGCTGTGCTCCGAGAGATGCCATGCTCCAACTTACAAGGCCATGTGAGGATGCAGCCACCGGCCCTCACCTGCCTCAGCAGCAGAGGTTGCCATCCCATAGGTGCACCTCTGCTGATTTGGGACCAGAACAGCCTCTCCCAAGCAGATTCCATCAAAATGACACCAGTGGAACTCTGCTTAAGCCAGCACTGCCTGTACAGACATTAGAGTGGAGGAGCCCAGCCTGGCAATGCAAGGGCTAACCTTCGCTCGTGGAATGTGAGAGAACACAAGGGACAACCTCCTCACCTTAAGAGCAGGTTTTCCCTTCCCTTCGTTCCRGGGCTGTGTTTGCCCACGGCTGTTTGGGGCCGCACGCCTGGCGCTGCCGGCACAGACGGACCCCAGCTATCGCGCACTGGAACGGCTCCAAGCCCATATCAAAAACAAACAAGCTGCTGGAATAGCCTTCCCTCCGAACGAGCCTCCCAACAGCGTTTAGGAAACAAGCCCAGGCTTTGAAGTTACACTTCAAAAGATCATTAGGCAGAAGCCAGCCCAAAGGAGCCAAACCCTCTCCCCCACACTTTTAAGAAAACACAGAATTGCTGCTTTCTTAAATTTCGAAAGGGAAGCGGCGACAGAAGCTGGTGTCACCTTTGGGGAAGCATGAAAACATTCTGCCGGGGTAGCTCTCCCTTCAAGCCTGATCCTCAGTCACATGGGACAGCGGGAGAGAGACTTTCTAGTACGGTAACACCAGGAATCATATTATTATGGAAGAATATATTCCCCAAGTATAAATGGAAGAACAAATACTAATCCTAGCAGTAAGAAATGGCTGGTGCATCCAGGAATATCCAATGGATGTACCAGCTTCCTCCACAAACACTCTCTGAACTGACAAGAGATGGTTCTGCCTGATGCTTGGTTTTGGGAAGTACTTCATTAAGAATGAGGAATGAAACAAGCACTAACTCAGGGTCAAACGATCACAGGTTAATTTAATTTACAGYAAATGGAAGTTTACACAACAGCCACTTTTGTAATTAAGAATCCCAGTGCCAGAAGGACAAAGTTTGACAAAGTAAACTAATTAGCTGAACAAAGTGGATGGAGGATGTCAAGAGGCTTGCCATGTAATTCCTGCAAATTGCAAATTCTGCTATCATCCCCAGCACTCCCAGATCCCTCAGGGCAAGGAGGGGTGGCTAAAACTCTTGGAAAGCACCCTGTGAAAGGAGATAAAAGCTACAAGGTGTTGTCTTAACCCTCTGAATGCCTTCTATGCCATCACCTTCCAGCCCCTCTATTCTCCAAATGGCACCAAGCAGAAAAATGAGTCCCAAATCGGTGGGGACATCTGAAAGGGGCTTGGTAAAGGTGTGAAGGTGACACCTGGAGCCAAGAGGAAAGGAGCATTTAGGACAGACTTGTTGAGTTTCATTTTTAACTGCAGACCATTCTCGTTTTCAATGCAATCACTAGCCATGACTCAATGCCAAATAAAACAACCATACCCCAAATGTAATTGAAAGCATTGGGGTATTAGCAGAAAAGGAGACAGAATAAGGACTTATCACAAAACCAAAACCAAACTTACGCACCATAAATTCAARAAAAACAGGGGTGTAAAAAGAAGCAGCAAAAGTCAAGCTGATYCTGGGAGGGATTTAAAGAATTCCACAGCTTATCAGCTCTGCAAGTAAGAAAAGTGAAAGAAAGGAATAAAGTCACTCYGTGACTACAGGGCAGATGTCACAGATTATCTAGATACGGTTCTGCAACCAAAATTTCTCTCTTCTGTTTTCAACAATGCCAGTGACATCAGACCTGCAGCAGAGAGCAGGATAACAAGGATGGCACAGCAAGACGTTCACCTGTCTAGTGGACTCAGCTTTCACAGATGAGCTTGAGTAGATGTGAATTAGAGGAGAAGTTAAAGAAATTCAGCTTTTAGAGAAACKGGGTAAAGCCAAAAAAGAACTCTAACTTGTGAGCTTTGCCTTGGTTTAGATCTTCATTAATGTCCCCGTCACACAGAGCAGGTATCTGCTAACAACATCTGTACACAGATGGAAGCTCTCGATTCTGGATTCCCAGGTGCCACTGAAGTCCCAAGAACTGCACCAAACCCACAGTTAATTTTCTGACATCTAGTCCATTCCCATTTTTCCATATCAGGGGAAACATTTTCTCTCCAGCTTTCCTCCTTCCTAGATAAACTCATTTTCAAACAGCCCCAGTGTCACAGCCATTTAATTTGTGATGGATGAATTCTTTGTTGTGGGCTGGGTCTCCTCAAATCAGATCCCACATTAAAAAACCTTATCTGTATATAATTAAACTCAGAAACAGTTTGTTATGTGCCTCTTGTCTTCACAGTTGAAAGAAAAAGCCCCTGAAAACCTCAGTGTGATTCAGACCAAACCACACAGCACAGCTTCCTGAATTTGCAGACATCTCAAAAGAACAGCTCCCAGAAATTGCCCTGTTTGTTTGAAATCTCGAAGTATTTAATGGCAACCAAGAGAAAAAACAGCACTTTAAGGAAACTCAAAAGATCACCCAGTCTCATCTCTCAAGCAAATCATCACGTGTTAAGAGCTGTGCCGCAGCTGGGGTCATCTAAACACGCCAAGGAGGAAAGGCTTGTAGGGAAAAGTAACGTCTGATTAGAGCAAGCRGTTTAGTTGGAGGAAAGACATTGCACCATATCCAGAACCTTGGGAGCCTTCCTCCACCTGTCTCAGCTCATGAGAAGYGTTTGGAGAGTTGCAGGGGCATAGAAGGAAATAATCTATGCCCTTCTCATAGAAGCACACATCGTCAGCCCATTACAACTGACATAAATATAAATTCAAGCCTTAAAGAGATTTAGAGGATTAAGATCCGCAATCTTTTTGCTGTAAATACCAATCCTGAGACACCCAGCTGCAACTTGAATTCAATACAAGTGCTTTTCAGCTCCAAGATGCCACAAAATAATGTCTGCTCTCAGAAATCTCCCTTAAATCCAGTTAGTAATTTCCCATTTCAAGTGTGTTTTGTCATGCAGAAAACCACGCCAGGCCCCAGCTACATCCGCTTTCATTTCTGCTGTAAGGAGACACATTTCATAGGCACAGAATGGCTTGGGTTGAAAGGGACTTTAAAACTCATCCCACTCCACTCCCTGCCATGGGCAGGGACACCTTCCACTAGACTAGGTTGCTCCGAGCCCTGTCCAAGGTGGCCTTGAACACTTCCAGGGATGGGTGTCCTGGTTTCAGCTGGGATAGAGTTGATTTATTCCCAGTGCTGTTTTGGATTCAGAGTGAGAATAATGTTGATAACAGTGATGTTTTGGTTTTTGCTAAGTTGTGTTTATCCTAAGTCAAGGACTTTTTTTTTTTCCGTGTCTCCTGCTCTGCCAGTGCRATGGCACACAAAACAAACTGGAAGAGAGCCCAGCCGGGAGAGAGGCAGCCACAGCCTCACAAGCACAACCAAATTGCAGAGGTGCAAATCCCAGTGTCCCAGGGAGCCCATGGAGCTGCACACACCTGAAGCCAACTTTGCGGGAGTAGTGCAGGCAGTTCTCCTTGACGTGGGTCTGGAAGTAGGCAGAGCGGCACACGGCCCCGCACTCTGGGCAGCAGTACGGGGACTTGTGGGCGTGGATCCTCTGGTGGGCACAGTAACTGCACTGGTTGGGCAGCATCATCTGGCACACTTGACACGTCTGATGGAAGAAAGGTTACATTAGTTAGTTATTCTCTATATGGGTTTTTTTCCCCCCAAATTCACCCTAGGAAATTTCTAGGTTTAAAGGAAGCTCCAGCATATTCCTCTAGCAGCAGCATCAACTCTACGAAGCTCTTTGACTAGTCTCCTTATCATCTTTTCCCAACATCTTCCACAGTTAACCATCCCCAATAAAAGTTCCATATTTAAACCACGTCCTTTACGGTATATTTCCTTTTTTCCCATAAAAAAGGAAAACAAAATCTTTCACCTCTTAGCTCTAATGATGTTCTGCTTGCTCAGCACTTTCGTTTCCTGACTTGAGAAGGACAGCACTTTTCTCAACAAGATCCCACTCCAAAACATCCCAAAAAAGCAAGAAAATTACAGCCCAACTCTAAACCCTTGCCGCTGAAGGCAGTACAGTCCTGACGTGCACCTTCCCCACTGAAACCACCGCTGTCACTCTTGCAGAATTTCCTTTGTATCAGACAAAATTTGAACTTTCAAAGACTACAAACTATGTTTCCCTTACAGAAAYTTCTTGATGACTAGAAATAATGCAGAGCTTCTTTCTCTCCCTGTTTCATCCTTTATGAAATCCATTTTTACATGCACACTATCAAAACTGCTTTGCAGAAGCATCATTTACCTGACATGTAAAGTTTTTATGTGAATGTATCATGCCATTTTCAACAGCTGTCAAACCTCTGCACCCTTTCACAGGTGTCTCTGTATTCCTTCAAAGCCCAGGAGCAGCTACTCAACCTCTGTAGGATGCACACTCCTGGATGCTTGAGCAGTAGAGCTGGACCAGATCCCAGTCCGCCCTGAGCCCTCCAGGAGCAAAAACTCTCTTCAGACATTAATAATCTCATGCAAAATCATTCCTCTAATTTAAGAATGAACTACAGCAAGCAGCTAATTATGGATTATCAAATCAGGTAATTTAACTAAGTAATTTCTGTGGACTTCACTGCTGGCAGCCAGGGTAGAAACCTGGGACAGAAGCCCCTAAATCTGACAAAAAATGGCCAACTCCCTTTTCTGTATTATTGCTATTTCATGGAGCATCTCTGTGATGCTCCACTACATAACATCCATCAGGGAACTGTCAAAAYCACTGCAAAGAAGAGAAAAGGTTTCCCCAGGAAAGAGAGAAATGAGCAGAAAAACCATGTGGTAGGACCCCACGCACACACCCAAATGCAATTAAAGGAAACTCAAGAGCATTTCAAATGCTGCGTAAGTCCTTTAATTTCAGCAAGGAAAACAGTGCTAATGAGCCATGGGAATGGGAAAATGGGAAATAGAAAAGCCCCCAGGACCTCTCCGCAAGGAGCTGAGCAGGACCTTAAATTCTCCAATGCACTCTCAAATCCCCAAGTAAGAGCTACAGTAAGTAAGTAATAAGCAATAAATAAGTAATAAGTAAGAGCAGTTTTATTGTGTTTTGTGGCCTTTTTTTTCTAACTGGCTTGAGATCTGCAATGGAAAATTTCTCTCCCTGGCATTGTTAAAACAGGACTCTTTTCGCTGTGATCTCAACTAGTATTTAAGGCAGAGTCAGCACAACCACAAGCTGAAAGCACCTTTGCCCTTGTAACTCAGTGAGAAACACACTCTCTCCAGATCCTGCCTTGTCAAAGCCAATTTAGTTTTGATTTTAAGTCAGTTTGAGGCTCACCTCTTCCTTCCCCGCATGTCATACCCACTGCTCCCAAAATCAATCAGCACACGTTAAAAACCTGAATTTTCACTGCTCTGCGTGTGCTCGTGCTGGATCTAAAATATGACAAAACCAGTCAGTATTTGATGAGCTCCATGCCTGGGCATGGATGCCTGGGGAGCAGCGAGCTCTGGTCACCTCCCGCACTGCGTGAAAGGCTCCACAGGGATCAAAACCATGCTCACATACGGCAGAAAAGTTTGGGGAGTAAGAGCAAGAGGCATCGAAATTGTGGTTATCTCCTTCAGGCCTGGCAGGAAGCCTGCCAGAGAGTGTGGACACATGATATGGGAATAAAAAACAAGACTCAGTGAGGATAAGGCTAAATGAATTCATTTCTCCTGCAGACGCCAGGGAAGGAGCTGGAAGAATTCCCACRCAGACACCATGCACTGCAGGGGGGACAAAACTCAGCCCAAGCCTCCAAGTTCGGATTGTCTCATGGAAGAGTCAAGAAGTTGGGGAGTAAACAGACAAAAAAGAGCGATGAGTAACAAGGATAAATGAGTAAGAATAAGGGAAACTGTAATCCTTAAGCAGCATTACTTCTGGACTTGCGAAAAGTCAATGCAGCTTCTCCCTTCTGGTCATGTGGAACCATCTGGGCTCTCCAAAGTTGTCAACAACCATGTGGGTATGGAAGATTGGAGCTGCAATGGGTCMGGCTGCCTGGATTTCCAAAACAGTTTTGCAACACCCTTCACTACAGGATTTTGAGGAAACTAAGGTGCCACCACATAAGAGAAGAAGGATTTTGCTTGGATAAATAAGTGGTTAGAAGAAAAGAATAAGCAGTCCTTTGACAGAGCAAGGTCCCCAGGAAGTTCTACCGGGATTTGGGCTCTTCAAAATAACCTCAGAGTATCTGGGAAAGTTAAACAGAAAAGATTGATGATCATAACCCAGTAACTCAGAGTGTTACAGAAAAGAGCTGAACATGAGGGCTCACTGCAAAAAGAATATGCAGAGCTGAGTGACCACGTAATAAAATGAACCAAGCAAAGAACATACTAGAGCTGAGGAAGGTTCCAGGAAAAAAGAAACAACATAACTGGTATCTTCATGCTCACACTCATCCTTTTCTCAACACCTGCAGAAGACAGGAGGACAGACATCCTGCCCAGGGAGATTACAGGAGGTTCTGCTCATCCCTTTCGCACAAGGAGCCACYGCACTTCTCAGGAGCCAACGTCTGGCCACGCGTGGGCTCCCCAGCAAAGGCTTCATCTTGGACACAGAGTGCTTTTTTCTTCTGCAACTCTTCTGCTTTGTATGAGAAATTGTAACTTGGTTCCAGATGTCACATTTTTCTCTCTCTCTTAGTTTTCCATGACTTTTCAAAGAAGTCTGGCAGCAATTTGAGACATTCATTAGTCAGTTATTTCTAAAGCATGTTACCAGGATAGGATTTTGAGCTGTGTAATGTCTGTGTTTTTCATATACTCCCATAGCCTACGCTTTAATCAAGAGTTATTTATTACAAGTTTTCTTTAATTCCGGTTTGCCTGCCACATTTCATTTGGGTTTTTCTTCCACAAGTCACATTCACACACAGACAAATGCTCAGCAGCTCAGCCATTTTGGAATACTTGAGTTCATTCCCATTTTTACTTATTAGCTTCTTCAAAAGGGGGAAAAAAAATTAAATATTCTCTGAGATACAGTGAAGGCTGAAAAAATACACTACTCAAAAGAAGTTTGTCTGTTCAACCCAACCCCACAGGTGTTTGCAAATCAGGGCATTCATAGTAACACACAGTTTTGCCCTGGAAAGTGCCTGTGGAAAGGGAACTGGCTTCAGCACGAGCGAAGAAACATTCCAGCAATTTTAGTCTCTTTGCTGTTACAGTGATGGTGATGAAGTCCACCTCTACTTAACATCTGCCCCCAGACTACAAGGGTCCTCCTTGACACGATCATCATGGAGGTTCAGTTAAAAACTTAGGCACCAACCCTATGGCACGGGACCAGGGCTAGGAAAGAGGAAAAGATTCACAAGCCAAATGACCTCTAAATAAAAAAAAAAAAATTACTAAGGACTCAAAGTGAAACAGTCAGAGGGGAAGAGAAATTATGTTTGCAGAATGTTACTGTTTTAAAGAGTACTTGTCCTTTACATATTCAAACCAAAAATCCCCTACCAGTGGTGGCCCAAAGCCCCAGTTCTTCCCAAATTCAGCCTTTTGCAAGCTCTTCTTTTTCTACTTCAGGCAGAGCTGCAGGGGCAGCCAAGAGATCACACACAGAGATTAGTGGGATCCTCCTGCTAAAAAAACCGTAGAGACCAATTACTACTTAAAGTTAACTTTTAACTTCTCAGTAGCTCTCCCTGACTGCCTGGCTGGGATCGATGTGAGCAACGTGCATCCCTCGGCAGAGATGCTCTGGCTGTAGTGGTGTGATGAGCTGGCTCTGGGAGCACAGCTGGTCCCAACACCTTCATCTCTGCCCCCTGTGCTCCCCTTCCCACATCCCACCTGGATAACTGTTTGTGGGCCATGCTACAGTCAAGCTCCTGATGCTTGCAGGGCTATTTTTGACTTATTTCAACCATCCAGGTTACAGCACTGCTACACAACGTTTTACCAATGTGAGGAGAAGCAGCAAGCAGAGAATTGAATTTGCTTTCACTGATAACTGAAGTATACTCCTGCCCAGACTCTCTCTAAATGAACACGCATCATTGCATTAACATGTTCAATTCATAGATGAAAAAAACCCCTACTACAGAAACTCAAGATTATTCATTTGAAGAAGAAAAATTTAGAACCTTACTGATACCCTGAAGCCAGTGCATTCCAAGTCTCAGTGACAAAATACAGGTCAAGGCCAGTCCTAATGTAGCGATTTTATCCCAATTAACACTCCTATGTTGCCATACCCAAGCACAGCAGATATTGTTATTTTCTTAGGTTATAATTGCCTGTACTGTCAGCTTAAGGAGCCAGTGCCACTGAGGGAGCCTGCGTGACCTTCAGCCTAAGGACGTGATCACAAGACACCCTTTAACCTCAAACTTCTCCCATCCATCCACTCTTCTACCTTCAGCTTACTCCCCCTCATCTATTCATCCTCAGCCTCATCATTGCATTCCACCTCCTCCCGTCAACCTTGTTCTTTGTATCCCTGAACCTCACTAACTCTTCAACACTCCCAAATCCAGTGTCCTGCTCAGACCTTCACCAAGACCAACTCCTACACACACACACATCTCAATCATCCCAACCAGGATGCTTAAGATTCAATAAGGCACTCGACTAAAACCTTATCTCTGGAAACTAAGGTGGTTAAATAACCACAAAATCCATTTCTGTGCATGTGGAAAAATACCTGGTTAAGGCATCAGTGGAAATCTAGAAACTTGACAGCTTAGGGAAACAAAGTGGAATTGCAATATAAAAATCCACTAGCATCACAGATCTCAGACAGTGTTGCATCAAATCAGCTTAATTCTGAATTTGCCCAATCTGTAGCTCTTTTCTCTTTATGATCTGAGCTGTAATTTCAAGAATTTCAGTTTCCACATCTTTTCTTTTGACCCACTGTACCAGGTTTCAGCAGCGGAGGGCTGCAGGGGGGGCCTCTGTGAGAAGACACCAGAAGCTCCCCCCATGTCAGACAGAGCTCTGTGGTGGACCTGTCACTGGCCAAGACCGAGCACTTGAGCAGCACCTCTGGGATAACAGATTAGAAAAATATGCTGTGCAGCATCTGGGAGAGAGGAGTGAGAAGACGTGAGAGAAACGGCCCAGATACCAGAGAAGGTTCCCTGCAGACCATCGTGAATCCACAGGGATGCAGCTTGTCCCCCTCTAATCCATGGAGGACCACAGCGGATGTGCCCTGAAGGACACTGCAGCCCATGGAGAAAGCCCTCGCTGGAGCAGTTTTTCTAGCAGTATCTGTGATCCCATGGGGGGCCCACGCTCTTCCAGCCTGTTCCTGAAGGACTGCACTCCATGGAAAGGATCCATCTCAGAACAGATCCTGAAGAACTGCAGCCTGTGGAAAGGATTCATGCTGGAGCTGTTCGTGAAGGACTGTCTCCCATGGAAAGGACTCCCATGATAAAGCAGGGGAAGAGTGTGAGGAAGAAGGCTGAATGGGCACCTGTTTCCAACTAGAAATCTGAATTCCCACTTGCTAAAATGATCACTTGGTGGATTAAATGAGTTTTCACATCCCTACTTTCAAGTCACCAGTGTGACCCCATACGCTACACGGCACACCACACACACTACACGGTTCCCTCTCTTTTCTTACAAAGGTGATGTTAAAGGCCTCTGCTCTTTTCTCCACTCTGCAGGGTTGATTCCTGCCCATCCATGACGACCACCTCCCAGCTCTGCCTCTCACCTGTCTTCTCACCTTGGAATCCCATTCCTTGTCTTCCTGGCCTGTCCTTCCCAGACTGCCTGTGTCCCTCCATCACAACACTCCAGTCATGCAACACATCCCATCCCTTCCCTGTGATGCCAACACGACCAGAACCCTGCATAGAGATCACAGGATCATAGAATGGTCTGGCTTGAAAGGAACCTTGAACCTCATCTCGTTCCACCCCCTGCCATGGGCWGGGACASCTTCCACTATCCCAGGTTGCTCCAAGCCCCATCCAACCCGGCCTTGAACACTTCCAGGGATGGGGCAGCCATGGCTTCTCTGGATCTCCAGCTCCTTGTGCTTATTGTCTGTAGTGTGTGCATCAGCATTAGACACTTCAGAGGGCACCTCCTCCTCACGGCAGGATTGAGCAGACCATCACCACTGGGCTCTCATTCCCCTGCCTGTCACCCCCAGAGCTCTGCAGTCACTTTTGATATTCTCCAGGTTGTCTGGGGTAGCATCATAGGAGCCCACCTGGAAGAATGCAGGAGCAAGACTCTTCCTTTTAGTGCCAGCAGATACCAGCTTCCAGCCCCACTTCCATCCTACCCAGGACAGCCTCCCTGTCTCCAGCTGTCCGCTCCTCCTTGCTTTCGGCCATGGACTGTCCCCTAGTTCACAGCCCTGCTCCTTAGCCTCTTCCCTCCAGTTGTTCTCAGTCCTCCGGGGCCTGCAGGACCACCAAGGCCAGGCTTGGGTGGAGAAGGAGAAGAGGGTGGGACTGCTGCTCCGTGGCAACAGATGACACACTGATTTAAGCAGACCGCGGAGACACACCCGGCTTTTCTTCCACCCCAGCCTCTCCTCCTCCTGATCCCGATGCTCTGGTTTGGCCTCAGGTGCAGGCTCTGCTATCCTGCCACTCATCTCTTTGTCTTCACTCCCAGTGATCCCTGCCTGGAGCTCCATTCCCCCAACATGCTTTCATCCTAACATCTTCCATGCCTTTGCTTCTGCAAAATTCACAGGGAAAAYTTCCATACAAAACAAAATCCATCCTCACTAGTACCTAAGGACTGCATTAATCACTCTTTGTTTGGGATAGGGAGAAAACAGTGCTTTATGGGGCCAAGGGAATTTTTTGTTGATTTTCAACCCTCTTGTTTTCTAAATTAAAACATGAACTTGGAGGGGGGAAGGAAGAGAAAAATAGCAAAAATACAGCCGTTGCCTTTCTTTTTCTTTTTTTGCTGCTGGGAAATTACCAGGGTGGCATGTGGTCCTACTAGCTCCTGGCAAGTTTTAGCCAATAAATTATAAAGCATTGATTTAAGAGAGGGAAGGAAGAAGAAAAAGAAAAGGCAGCAATAAAATTGCTTTTAAATAACTCCAGTGTAGGTGGTGTGCAAACAGGACACATCACAACTCATTGAAAAATTCTTATTGGCCAAAAAAAAAGAGAAAAGAAGAAGAAAAAAAGTAAGAGGAACAAAAGCACATAGGTTCAAGAAAATTCAGAGGTCCCTAGTTTATATTTTGTACTTTATTCAAGTTCTTAGCTACCTCAGTGGATTTTGGGYGGTCAAGTCAAAAAAGAAAGCAAAAGAAAAAAGAATTAAACATCTCTGGTTATCAGTAAATGGACAATTATGCCCAAGGTCAGGAAGTACTTTGAATTCTTGTATATGTTACTGTGCACTGGTCTGTCCTTGCCAAGAAAACAAATAAGCTCCATCTAAAAACCAGTTTGTGTCTTTTGTTCCATTACTTCTGCTGCAAACCTCTTCCAGAATTCACTCCTCTGATGATGATATACTGTCCTCTAATTTTCTGTGTAAATATATTTCAGTCTGTTCTTGCATCATTATTGCCCCTAAATTTAAAAGCTTCTTTCTACAAACATCACACCAGATACAGGGTGAGAGTGGATACACAGGACACTCTGTAATGAAAAGCACATCCAAAATGCAGGCACCAGAAGCTGCATGGGCTTTGTTCCTCTCCTGTAATTTGAGCCCTGAAAAAGCTACAAAAARACTGCCTGATGCTGATGAACTGGCCAGGGTGAACCCTACGAGTACAGGAAGTGCTTCTTTTGGGCAGACTTAGTTTCTGGTGGAGGAAAAAAGTGCCACTATGCTCACCTTAATCTTTTGTCTGCTTCAGTGCTGAAGGAGACCCACCCTCACTTACAAGGCCTTTGCCAAGCTAAACTCATAAATGGGTTTTAATTTCCCCTCAAGAGATCATCTTTCCATTTCTGGTCATTCTTCCCTCACTTATTCCAGTCTACCCTGAAGAACAAAACAATACACTCCTCTCCAGCTCAGTTATTTCTAGCAAGAGGGAGCATTACCACAGCCCTGACAGGTGCTGCAGACTGACAAATCCTCTGCACAATTGTGTCACCTTGGTCATTCAGGGACTTCTCAAGATCAAACATCCTGCCTTCAGTTACTTTTAGTCCCATTCCTACTCAGTCTTCAGGATCATCTAGGTCCTCCTGAAAAATATTCCCCATTTKCCATGACTTCTTACTTTGTTAGTTTGGTTCAGCAAATTTTTCTACACATTCATCCTCCAAGGTCCTTAACACAAACATTAACTGCAGAGGTACCTAAAGCCTCAGATGTCACAAGAATATGATCCCAGTTGCAGTTATTTCCCAGATTTTATCTGACTCTGTTCCAACCTCATAAACCAACTTCTCCAGTACATCCATTTCCCATGCAGCACTCTAACAACCATCTCACTGAACATCAAGGAGATGAGGATCTACTCACTTCTCTACTCCAAAAAAAATTATAGATATATATCAGATTAATTTGGCATAAACTATGCCTATTTAAATGTCCTTCCCCCCGCCCCCCCAAAATACCTTGCTCTAGAATACACCACCACTGTATCAGACCCAAGAGACCTCAAGTTACATGAAACATCTGCTACCACCTTCTGAACATCTGGACAAGCATAGTGCCCACATAAAGTACAGCTTCTGGTTTGAACAAAATCCAACCTACCAGCTATTCAAAWTCCCATACTGCTTCCTTCTTGCAGTTCAGCGATGCAAAAGCAGTACCCAGGTCCCATTGAGCAACTTGATTCACAGGCTTGCAAAAATTGCAGAATTGGCCTCACCAGTTGCCAAAAAAAGGCAGAGTCACTGTGATCCATTAAGATGATCCACTCAAAACATACATCCAGTAAATCCAGTTCTTTCTGTTTCTGAAGTGGATTATTCAAGTCTGTATCCTCCCTGAGAGCCATGGAGATCCCACTGTGGTATTTGGCTGGGAGGAACTGCCTTCAGCCTACACATACTCTGTACCAAAATAAACCAGGTAGGATTTCCCTGCTGTACTTTGAGCAACTGCAATCACGCACATGTTTAAAATACAACATTAAGGTCAAGCTCTCAATCATTTTTCTAAAGGTCTTTCCACTCCACCTTCTCAACCACAGCATCGTCCCTCTCTCTTCCTCCCACTTGCTCCAAATCTCCTCCTTTCCCTGCTGTCCAGACTACATCCCTGTCTTTTTTCCTTCCTGCAGCAGGAAGTCATTCTCATTTTGGCCACACCTAGGAAAGTCATTTACCCATTATCCATCTTATTAATGTGGGATTTACCCGAGGCCATGTAGGAATGTAACACCAAATATTTCTCAAGCTACCAACCAGAAGAACGAGAAAACCCAACAATCCCCTTTTAAACAACTTTGGGAAACCTCAAAATGTCAGAGTAATTCACAAAGTCATGGTAAGAAATTCCAATTAAAGTGAGAAGTCTTAAGTATCAACATGGGATAAGTTTTCTCATGGAGCCGAGCCAGCTTAGGCCCTTCCCCCTCTCCAATCCAATCATTCCTGCCTCTTATYGCAGGGTGCTCATCCTTCAGCTTCTGGGTAACTGAAAACATCATATTGAAAAATAAGTCTCTTTCCTGTTATTTTGTTTCTCCATCAACCCCATTGGATCAGCCTTTCCTTCTTACCAAGGTGCCAAACCAAAGCCATTATCAGGCCCAAAACAGTTTTTGAGTTAAAAGCACTGTAATCAAGCACTTCAAAGCCTCAGGTTATGCTCACACTGGATGTGCATGTTAATAATCCAGATTTGGTGTCATTGAACAGAACAGCTTCCAAGAACACTGATCAAAAATCCACCTGGCTTATTTTCCACAGGTCAGGGATCTCCACCTTCTAGCACAAATCCAGGTGCTGTGGATAAATTGCTTTCACCCTTTGCCTTCAGTCAAAGTTGCTCTTTCTGTTATACATTCATTTACCCTTTCCAAGAATCCTCTTTTTTAGGGACAATCTGGTACCAACTATCCAAAGAGCCACAGATTAAAATCTTTTGGCCATAATACAGTGGGGATATGCCCTGCTACTTACTGTAGCTCTTTAGAAGGCATAAATCAAGCCATGGCTTTATGTGGAAAACATTGGTACTTCATAGTTTCTCAAGSAGGCATGGCAAAGTGTCTGAATTCTGGGACTGAGTAAGAAATTCAAAAATATAAAAGATTTCCAAATTATCAGAGTACAATTTTTTGCTAGCTTTAAGAAACTATGACAACCCCACCCCACAGCATCATTTTTAAGCCAACACTTCAATGCAGTGAGAAAGGCATCAGGTATGGAGGAAGAACAACACAATTTTCTGCTCAAATGCACAAAATTATGATAAAACACTAGATAATTAGTCTCTTGAGATCTAGGGATGTGGTTCATAGCCAAGCTTGCCCACAACAATTAACACTACTTCTGCATCCTGACAGATTGTCCTGCCACTGCAGCATGCTCCGGATCAAGCACAGGTACACGACAACTGGTGTGGACTGTGGTTTTAATTAGATGTACCCATATGTAAATTAACACCTTCTGCCCTGTGGACACAGTGGTTTTGAACCACTACTGGGGGCACTAAAAGATGTTCACTGCACGTGTTACATCAATGCCTTCTTCAGCCATGCAATTTCATAGAATCAAAGAACCACAGAATGGTTTGGGTTGGAGGGACTTGGAAGATCATCCCATTCCACCCCTTGCCATAGGCAGGGACACTTTCCACTGGACCAGGTTGCTCCAAGCCCCATCCAACCTCACCCTGAACATTTCCAGGGGTGGGGCAGCCACAGCTTCTCTGGGCAATCTGTGCCAGGGCCTCACCCCATCACAGGAAATAATTTCTTCCTTACACCCAATTTCTACCACTGCCCCAAAAAACAAGTGTCCTGGCACAACTCTGGAGATGGAAACCAGAGTTTTCAACCACTTCTACCATCTAAGAAAGTGTTTGCAAAATCAGTCACTTGACCCTCTCCTGCTCAGTTTTTCTGGCCAAAGTAGAAAAAACAACCCAAGGAATTAACTTCGTGCAGAGTCAGAGTACCATCTTAGAAAGGGTGGCCAGTTCATATCCTCCTATTCCAGGAGTTTATGATGCACATTCCAACAGTTTTACCTATGACCTTCTCACACCATGATTAACAGTATTACATTCATTAATATCCGATAAGCAACTTCAGCTCCTCAGTAGCTCAGCTTCAGTGCTGGGAGCTACACTGTGTTATCCACGTGGGACASGTAATGTGAAGGCCATCCACACCTTTTCCCTTGGACAGCTCAGAGAATCAGGGACCCCTATGAGACCACTGAATTTCACCCATCCTTTTCCCTCTCAYCCCAGTGACACCAAACACCCGGGTTCTCAGAAAAGGCTAGTGGGATGGTTTCCATCAGCTACTGCTAAATCCAGACACACAATTACAGGCATATGGGCACAAATGCTTGTTTCCTTTAGAAGCGTAACTTTATTGAAACAGATGTYCTGGGAACAGCATGGAGCACCACTGGGCAGCCTGGAGGACAGCAGATAYGGTGGAAAAGGACTCCCAGAGAAGTGCATGCATCCCATGGAGTATAAGCATGGGACGATCAAACAGSGAGGAACTGGTTTCAGAAGCTCAAAAGCAGCCTCTTTTTCCAATGCTTCTGTTCAGAAAAATACCGCAAAAATCATCTCACATCTAGCAGAGCTGCTTGAAGTGAGAGGCTTAAACTCTATTCCTGGTTAAGTTACAGAATAAATTATTTGATTACAAGCTAAAAATAGTTACTATCACACATTCTTTCCCTCTTTAAGGAGCTCTTGAATTGATAATCCCACAACAGAAATAGGAAATACATTTTTAATGCCACTGATTAACATTTTACCTCACTTTGGAGCACTCAGTGTATCCCTTCTCCTGGAGGTTTTAATGCCAGACTGCTGACATTTCCTAAAAATGCATTATAGTTGAAAAATAAGTTTGGGTGTTGACAGAGCACAGTGCACACTGGCCTGCCTTGGGCAAGAAACCTGATTATGTGGCCGCACCGATCCCTTCTGGCCTTGCCATTTCTTACAACATCAAAACCATTCAGCCATAATCTATTTTTTTGTGGCTGATAAATTTAAGACAACAAAGCATTTAAATGGTACCACAGCAACCTCAATACTCCTGCAAGCTATTCAAGGAGCACAGGAAGGGTCTAGAGAGTGCAGGTGCAACAGCCATGGCAGAGGTGTGGTCATCTCCCCAATAGATGGCATGGAGTCCTAGTTTGTGGAGCCCTAGCACTGGGAGTCAGCTCTGTTGGCAGCCACACTGACCTGGAAAGCCTTCACCTCATCCAAAGAGAAACAGAGAAAGGATTCCTCCTCTCCAGCTGCAGGTTGTTTAACACTCAAACAAGATTGACTGTGTCTTCCAAATAAAAACCATAAACAAAGTGTATGTTCTTGGTACACAACAAAGATCATCTCCTCCTCTTCATCAGGAAGGAGAAACCTAAGCTGGAGTATAATTTAAGGGGATTCCGACCAGGTCCACGAAGGCGATGGAGACCCAAGCAGGGCAGCACAGGAGGAAGGCAGGAAGCCACTAACAAGGCTCTTGAACCCTGCATGCAATCATGGCACCCACTCACCCTGCGCCACCCAAAGCGCAAAAATAGCCAGAACCAGCCCCGCACCCCCCACAGCTCAGCCAGGCCTGTCCAACACACCCCTGACCACGCCAACAGCAACAACAGCACCCAAAGTGCAAAGCATTACACGGAAGGTTCCGGCACCAGTTCCAGGAAAGGCAACGTTAAACTGTGTCAGATGTCCTCTAGCCACGCTTACAGCACAAAAGCCTGTTCCAGGTAACACTCCACTGATCCTCCCCTACAGCACTCTTGCACGCCTCACCCAAGTGATCTTTCAACTCCAACACCTTTCTTTGATGCTCAAGGATCTCCATAGTCTCCTTACTATGCTCTTTTTACTGGCAAAGGGTAAAAAGAGGGCAAGCAAACAACACTAAAAGTCTCTTCACGCGCACACGCCTGRGCTCATGTGCATCCCAAATTCTCCCCACAAGCACTTTTTTAGGCAAAGCAACTCATTTGCCACCACGATGCCTACTTTTCCCCTTGAGGACAATCTCTTTAAACTAGGAGAGATTTAACTAACAACATTAAAATGATGACTTACCAGTCTCTCATTATCTTCTGAGGTTCTCTGGTAATGAGCTGCTAAAGCAGCGTAATCCTGCTCCTGCTTGTTACACTCCAAACACTTAAGTCCATGACGGATTAGCCTCTGTGGGTCTGTGTAGAGAGGCAAGGCTGGCTGAGTGTTCGCAGAAATCCCTACCCCACCTCCTGAAGCGGTACTGGACTTAGGTGGAGGAGAGGACGAGTGCAAAGTCTGAGGAGCTGGAGAGGCTGAAGAGCTTGTAGGAGAAGGTGAAAACATTTGGTCTATGGAAATTGGTTTCATGAGCAGCTGAGTACACTGCATGATAAATCCTTTGCTCTTATGATCTCGTGCATGTTTAAGCAAGCTACACTTATTAAAAAAAAGGAGCATAGTTGAACACTGAGTACACATGACTTCAATGTGAACACTTCGCCTACTATAGTGTTGAGTCAGGCTTTTCTCTAAGGCAAACGAGTCCCCACATTCCAGGCAACAATACCCGGAGGAAGGTAAATTAATACTGGTGTCAGGCGGGGGGCTAAGGTTTGGAGTATATATCGGCACCAGATTGGCACTGTGTAGCACTTTCTGGAACGCCTCCATGATGACGGGAGCAGCTTTCTTGACTTGGTGCACCAGTGGCACTGACATCTGTGTCACCTGAGGCTGGTTTCGCCTCTGTGCCGATGACTTCGCTGTAACAGAAGCAGCAACACTGTGGGGGACCAAGTTGAGATTTGCCAAGTGCACRGCTTTGGGAAGAAGGCTGGAGGTGGTGGCATTGGATGGCTGTGTCACCACACCCTGCTGCTGCCTCTTGACCCCCAGTTTTATGGCACCACCACCGCAGTTTGGCAGTGGAGATAAGGACACAGTACATGTGCTGTTTGCAATATCCATTTTCATATTGTCTGAGTAAGGACTCGTTACGTTTGACAGCTGGATAGCCACAGCAGCCCCGTTTTTGGTTGAATTCCTGCCAGCCTCGCTTTCCATAACTGCACTAGTGTCAGGGGATGGGAAAGATTTGATAAACTCTTCAGCAGAAGAGGTTTCCACAGGTGACTCTTCTGAAGATTTGCCCAACTCATCATTTTCGGGCAAAATTCTAGTTACAGTCCTTTTAATTTCACCAGAGGATGTCTTGATAGTCTTTATTCTAACTTTGGGAATAGCTGGCGGAGAGCTGGCTGCCATGGAAGGAGAGCCCTTCCCACTGCTGTCACTGCACACACTCCGAGGACTCTCGGGCTGCTTGCTGGCCTTCCTTACCACCTCCAAGGGGCTTCGGGGACTCTTTGGCGACTTGGGCATTTTTGGACTTCCCTTCGTCCCATCTTTAAAAGGACCAGGTTCCTTGGTAAGATTTGGCTGATCACCTTTCGGAATACACGCAACCTTTTTGGCCTGAAGAGCTACTAACGCCGCCACGCAGGATGACAACTTGGAATGAGTTGGCTTTAGCCTCTGCCGAGGTGGTACTGACGAAGACATGTTCAGCTCGGGCACAGACCCCTTGCTGTCTCCTAAATTATTGTGAGGGAGGTCTCCAAACACCAAGCCTTCTCCAAGAAAGCTGTTGGTATCTACCAAGTCCTTGCTTGACTCTGCAAACCTCTCTGCTGCTTTGTCTTGCTCTCTCCTGCTCACTTCCAGCCTATTCTCTGGCTGGCAGTGGATTTCCATCTTCTGTTCCTTTTTACAGTACTGATCAAACATGCTTAATTCAGGCTCTGGCACCTTCCGAAGATGATCTAGGACTGAAGCTCCCGTTGGTATATACATTGAAGGCGGTGGAAAATAGGGAGTTTGGGCATGTTTGGGTTTATCCCCAATACTATTCTCTTTGAATGCATCCTCTGGTTCAGGGCTGGAAATGGGGCTAAACTGACTAAATGTTGGCAAAGGTTCCAACTTGGATTGGTCCAGTTTATCAGAGTAACCTCTTGAGCTGTCGCCATTAATAAAAGTTGACTCAAACTTGCCATAATTATGGACTAAAGCGTGAGCCTCCGCTGGCAGATCAGACCCACGAAACCCATTGTGTAACAGACCGGTTCCGAGGTGATTCCCCTCCTTTTCTGCCTCAAAAGACTCCTGGCGACTCGTGTTCTTCACTATCACGCTCACGACAGGCGCATCAGAGGGAGGCAGAGAGTGGGATAAGGACACATTCTCATCAATGCACATGCCTGACGGCTTCAGGTGATTCTCACTCTCCTCCCCAGCTGATGGAATGGTCTCCTTGGCATCGAGGCTAGTTGGATCAGGGATGTCAAAAGCGGCCAAGAGGTCATCAAAGTCGGGAGTTTTCATGTCCCCCATGATGAAAGCTACAATTAAAAGCACAAAAAATACTTTGTCAGGTACATTTCCCCCATGGACAAACTCTGTAAGACTCATTTGCAGCAACATATTCTATGACAAAAACCACAGCCGCCCAAAGCCCAGCCTGCGAGCAGAGCTGCTTGTCAGAGGTGCTTCAAACAGCATGGTGGGAGACAGCATCCCCTTATCCCAGGATTCTCAAGAACAGAGCTCGTACAAGCACGACCTTTGAAACACCACCAAGCTCACGCAGGTGACATCTTTTCAACCTGTCAGGTGTATCACTAATCCAAAGCCAGCCGTTGTCGTGAGCCTTAACAGAAAAGCTGCTGAAGTACATTAGCAGAGAGGTTTTTTTGTTTGGCTGGCGTTTTTGTAGAGCTAATAGGCAGCAGTTGCTGCTGGTTTCTCAACAGATTGTCACATCTGAAGAACTCAGTCCTCCTTACAGGAATAAAGGCAGGAGCAAACAGGTGGCCTGAGAGAAATAGGCCTGAATAGTGAAATGACTCCTTACTCTGAGCAATTTAAATAATAGAAGTCTTCAGTAAATATTTCAATACAACAGTTCCAAGAAGGGTTATTTGAAACAGGGGCCATCCTTAATTAGGTAACCACATGAGGCAAAACTGCCCAAGAACAGAATAAAGAACCATATCCAAATCATAAGAAGAAACCCTGTTCCCAGTCAGCTCTTGCTTTTTAAACCCATCAGAGGGGAAGTGGGGACTTGGAATGCTCGACACAGCAACCTACAACAGCAATAATCAAGCTCTGATAAGATGCATGGGAACTGACAGCACAGAACTACTAGAACGTTTGTGCTCACTATGGTCAGGGATACTGGATTTCCCGTGTTAAACCAAAATATTTTCAAGTTGGTGCAATATAGAGACTTCTCAAACATTTAATAAGTCATTCTTTTAATATGCTTTATTTAATCCCCAAATTTATGTGAACTGATGCACGCTGTATGTAAGGGAGGGGAAAAAAACCTGAAGTGTGTCAACAAAACTAACAGGGCACCAGTTCCTGCTTGGCAAGGAGCACCCACAGGCAAAGTAAGTCCTGCCACGCTCACTTGACTTGGGCTGCAACAGCACTGCCAAAGCCAGCAGCAAGCAAGGGAGACTGAGAGGGTGGCAGGATGCCAGGACAATGGGGAAGAGCTTGGAGCAGAGGTGCAGGCAGAGAGGAGGACTGTGGGACAAGGCAAAGGGAGAGAGAGAAGCCATCCGATGCCTTCCCAAAGGGGCCCTGGTTTAAGGCTGCTGTCGTTATTGACAGTTGGGTTTAGAAGTTTCTCGAGTGTCACAWTCAAACCAAACAAAAGCTCAACCCTTTTGGCCAGGCTGCTGGAATGGGGAACAACTCCTGGGCCAGGAGAAATCAGTTCAGAGTAGAGCACAAGGACACAGTGGTCTTTGAGCTTTGGCTCAGCCGTACCTCCGGACAAGTCCCAGAGGTTCTGCTTTGGTTAATCTACTGCAAAACACTCTGTGGAGATTTACTTGGCTTAAGAGTGGCTCACTGTGGCTGAGCTTAAACTTGTTCTTAAATTTAACCACAAACATGAAGGTCCACAGACGGCTGTGCAGCAATTTACAATCACATCCCTCAAGGAAACGCAGCTGGGGCGAAGTTGCTGGAAGCCCAGATTATCCATACGCTCCACATCCCCAGCACTTGATAAGGACTTTGGAAACATCACAGATTACTGCAGTTGGCAAAGGCATGGACCTGACACTTCCCCTTCCTTTGGCTGGGAAAACTTGTGCCAACTGGGAGAGAGCTAGGCACCACGCAGCTCCCAAAATTTCTGGCACGCAAATCCTTCCGCAAGGAAGACACTTCATCCATAACCTGGCATGCTTGAGTTTTATACAGAGAAAAATGAGCCTGCCAATTGCTCTTGACCTTCCCATTCCCAGTCTGAACACCTCTCCGCATCTGCGTTTTAAAATACAAGACAAAATAAATCTCAGGTATCTGCAGCATCTCATAATATCCTTTTCTTAGAAGAAACCTTGCATTTTGAGAAGCACTTTTGTTCATCTTTGAGTCCTGTAAAAGGCCAATTTACTGTCTTTGCAATCATTAGGGCACAAGTCTCTACTCAAGTATTTCTCCACAAAATTGCATCTTAAACTTATCCTACACAAAGCTACAGTTTCTCAAAATAAAGCAAAATTTGACCCAGATTCTAGAGAATAAGTATCTAATCAATACAAGTGATTTTTAAGTAACGCAAGTTAAAAATTTTGACTTAACACTATTTATCTCTCATCACAGATAACAAACAGAAAAACGATATTAAAGGAAATTATGTAAACTAGCCTGTGAGGAAAGCTGAAAATAAAGACCTCTGCCCTTACTCCATCATTCTTGTGCAAAGGATGTAGAACCCAAGCTTGGGATCCAATGAAAACATGGAGGTTGAGATTTGCAAAGCAGTACAAAAGGTGAATAAAATGAGCAGTGAAGAAGGACTTATGGAGCAAAATGTGTACTTCAATGTGCAAATCCAACCTCACTACAGCACATTTCTCCACGGCTCAGGAAACCTAGAAGGCTCGGAGCCATCCAAAAAAAGCCCTGGGGAAGGATGTGAAACCCCAGGGCCTTGTGCTATGGATAAGCTTCAAAGTCGAGGAGAGGCACTGCAGGTCCCGCATCCTGCACTCGCTCCATACAAACCTTTTGCTAGCAGTGCTATTCCCAGGGACTTTTGGAGATTGGAAGTAGATGCTCTGCAGCTTTCAAACCAGGGAGGAGGTTTCAGATTGCCACCTAACAGTGAAGCATGAAACCCCAATTACATCAAAGAAAGTAATCACAGAACAGCTTGGGTTGAAAGGGACCTTGATGACCATCTAGTTCCAATCCCCTGCTGTAGGGGATTATTTCTCACGTACACTGTCATTACTAAACATTGATAATTCTGCAAAACAACAGTGTACAAGGGAAAACATCTGCCAAGGGCTGCTCACAGAGGGGTGGTGTCTCCGGGAGGGGATGCAGAGACCGCCTGCCAYGGGAATCCCTTGGGAAGGCAGGGATGGCAGGAGCCGGGAAGCGCGGGGAGGGCAGGGGATGGGGGAAGCGGCCGCGCAGAGGCTGTCAGGGCCTGCGGGGAGGGCACGGGGCAGGCGCACCCGGCAGAGGGCTAAACCGGAGGGCGGCTCAGTGGCAGGCGGGACCCGAGGCTGTAACACCCGTGAAAGTTTCACGAGCCCGGTGCGGCTCTCGATGAGAGCGGGACCGCTGGGCTAAGAACTCGTCCGGCCCGTGGCACCCCATACAGACACACACCCACACCCACACAGCCCCYGGCCCACGCCGTCCCCACCCGAGACAAAGGCCGGGCCCGCTCCCCCCCGCGCTGACAGCCCGGCCCGGCCCCGCCGCACGTGGGCCGCCCGCCGAACTTAGTTTGTCCGGGCGCCGCCGGGCCGGGCCGGGCCGAGCCGGGCCGCCGCGGGCACTGTAGCCGAGCCGGGGCCGAGGGCTGAGAAATCGGGGAAGGTGGCGGCCCGCGGGCCGGAAGAGCCAGTGCGGGCGCGCAGGGCTCGGTGCGCCGGCGGCGGGGCCGCCCGCCCTGCCCGCGGGGCGGCAGCACCGCCCGGCCGCGGGGCCGGCGGGAGGGAGGGAGCGCGGGAGGGCGGAGGGCAGCGGGAGGGGCGGGCCCGGCACGGCCGGGCCCGGGCGGGCGGGCAGGACTCACCCACGCAGGCGGCTCCTCCGGGCCCGCCGGGCCCGCGCGGCCTCACCCCGCACCGGGCACCAACGGCCGCAACATGGCGGCGGCGGCGGCGGGCGGGGCCGGGGGCGGGGCGGGCACGGCGGAACCGCCTTCCCTTCCCTTCCCTTCCCTTCCCTTCCCTTCCCTTCCCTTCCCTTCCCTTCCCTTCCCTTCTCTTCCCTTCCCTTCCCTTCCCTTCCCTTCCCTTCCCTTCCCTTCCCNTCCCTTCCCTTCCCTTCCCTTCCCTTCCCTTCCCTTCCCTTCCCTTCCCTTCCCTTCCCTTCCCTTCCCTTCCCTTCCCTTCCCTTCCCTTCCCGGCCATAGGGATCCGCCGCCGCTCCCCCTCAGGAGGTTCCTGACAGAAACGCCCACGGGC
The DNA here is from genome assembly GCA_018881555.1 of Amblyornis subalaris. Classification (NCBI taxonomy): domain Eukaryota; kingdom Metazoa; phylum Chordata; class Aves; order Passeriformes; family Ptilonorhynchidae; genus Amblyornis; species Amblyornis subalaris. The sequence goes on from JACAXG010000089.1 coordinate 3,280,483, forward strand.
CCGGCCCGGCCCGGCCCCGCCGCCCCCTCACGCCGCCGCGGCCCCGCGCTCCCGCTGTTCTGAGGTTTCCTGACCAAAACCTGCCCCGAGAACGGCTCCCGCTGCAGTCCCCGCTCCCTGTCTTCAGCTCCTTCCTTGCTATGTCCCACACCCACCCTGATGCTCTTGCTCGCCCCGTCTGCCAGAAAGGCGAGAGCGAGGATGTGGGGAGCTCCAGGCTGCTGAGCCTCACCCAGATCCCTGGGAGCGGCGGAGCCAATAAGCCCTGGAGCCGTTTCTAAACACAGCGAGGACAAGGAGACGTCTGGGATCTGTCAGCACAGGTTACAAAGGGCTTCCATCCCTCATAACCCGATGMCTTCTGCATCGAAATTACTTAGAACGGTAGATTGAGTTTAGAGATTAGGGAGAAATTGTACCCTGTGAGGGTGGTGAGGCCCTGGCACGGGTTGCCCAGAGAAGCTGTGGCTGCCCCATGCCTGAAAGTGTCCAAGGCCAGGCCGGACGGGGTTTGGAGCAACCTGGGATAGTGGAAGGTGTCCCTGCCCATGGTAGGGGGTGGAATGGGATAAGCTTTAAGGCCCTTTCTAAGCCAAACCATCCTGTGGTTCTATGGCAAGTTTGGGGGATGAGGGGAGGGTGGTGGATATTGTGCATTCTCCATCCATGTCCGGTTCTGGTCTCCTCAGTGCAAGAGCAGACTCAGTGGATCTCATCAATGTCTACAAATACCTGCAGGGAGGATGCAAAAGAGAACGGAGCCAGGCTCTTCCCAGAGGTGCCCAGTGGCAGGGCCGGAGGCCATGGGCACACACCRATACACATCCGGAAGCACTTTTTCCCCGTGAGGGTGATCGCACCCTGGCACAGGTTGCCCAGGGAGGCTGTGGAGTCTCCATCCTTGGAGGTGTTCAAAAGTAGTCTGGATTTTCTGAGCAGCCAGCTTTAGGTGGCCCAGCTTGAGGCTGGTCCAGATGACCTCAGGAGTTCTCTTCTAGCCTCAAGTGCTCTGGGATGCTGTGAAGCATTTTGTATCCAGGTGTGAATATGTCAAACTCCCATCGTAATAAATAAACAGTATTTCTTGAGGTTGTCTTTCCTGTGACCTGACATTTTAACCATCTACCCCCCATACCAGGTGTACAGCATTGCTCACACTGTATTTGTTTCTCATCTAGTTAAATAATTATTTTTTTCTTTTTCATCATGGGCAAAAAAGTTCTTTTTTTCTAACTGTCACATGTAGCTTCACACCCTTGATTTCTGAATCAGTGTCACCACTTTTCTTCTTTTGGAGGTGATAGCCCGTTTCCCAAAATGAGAAAAAGGACAAAAGGAGTCACGAAAAGAAAACATTTTCAAAATCACAACTGTTACCTGTATTTTAGCACATCTCTATAAAATGCTCTAAGCTGTATCTAGTAAGAGAGCTGACATTTGTTACACAATTTACGGAGAGCTGTCACAGTCCTGAACAAGTTGTAGCTTGCAGGAAAGCTGTGGTAATTTGAAGGATTGTGCTAATTAAGAAATATAATGCCAATGGGAATTTAGTTCCATCCCCCAGATGGCCGAGGAGGAGAGGCAGCCCTGGAGTGGCTGGGGTCCCTTTCTCAAGACAGCAGAGACACAAAATGCTCTAAGGAGACTCTGTATCTTTCTGCACTATCTAAAAATTACATTCCTTTTCTTATTTTTAGTCCAATGTGGTGACTTGATAAATCAGGGAATAAAACATCTTCCTCCTCTTTTTTTTTCTTTTTAAGTTTAAATTTGTCCCTTTAGGCTTGTTTTGTAAAGGTTGTGGAACCCCCATGCCTGGAAGTGTCCAAGGCCAAGTTGGACAGGGCTTGGAGCAATCTGGTCTACTGGAAGGTGTCCCTGCCCATGGCAGGAGGGTGGAAAGGGGTGAGCTTTAAGGTCCCTTCCAACCCAAACAAGTCTGGGATGGTGTGATTTGATGTGGAAAAGACAACAGCTGAGGATCTAAGGAGACAATGTTCAGAGCAGCCCTCTGCACTTGGGAGGTGCCAAGGCCGGAGCAGGGAAAAACACCACTGGGACCTGCTGTGCCCTTGTGGCATGTCAGAGAGGGAAGTCCCTGAATGAAATATTCTTAAGTCCAGGTGCATGTGACACCTTCACTTTTAATTCTTAACTTGCTTTGGGTTGCTGGTGCTTGCTTTTTAGCTGGGGGAAATGGTTCTAGTGTGTTGGAAAGTGTACAGAGACAGGCAGGCTGGCAAGGATGGTGAGACCCATTTTATTTATAATAACAAACATCACAAAGTCTCGAGCGCTCGTGCCCAAGCAACTGCCAGTTTTCACATCAGCAATGCATTTGTTTCTGCCAGAGGTCTGTGTTGTAGGGAATTACCTTGAGCTGGTTGCAAAACTTGCACATTACAAAACTATAATTAATGTTTCAGAAACTCCAGGGAAGGTTTATTATTGGCAGGGTGAGTATGAATCCCCAGACACAAACATTCCTCTAAGATAACAGCGTAGCCTTTGGCATTATCCACACACACAGAAAAACCTGGTGTAACTTAAATCAGGGTAATTAATTACACAGATGTCTGCTGTATACATTTAAAACCATTTACACCTATCACTTTGGCTTTTTGGTCTCCCTCACTCCCAGGGCCTGTCCCAAACTGATTTTTTCCCTCTTTTTCCTTATTGAAATAAATATGGATGAGCCGATGCATCTTTTCGGTGAAGTTCCCTCTGTACAACCACTGATCCACCATGAACACAGAAAAAACTTGCCTCTACTCCACATCCATGCTCACTCAGCACAGCTTGTAGTGGTCGTGGTACTCTCTTGAAGAGATGGAGCCCCAATCTTAAATTCCTGGGTCAAATCTAAGAGAACAAAGCCATTTATCCCAGCGAGTTTGAGAACAGGAATAAGAACCATAATGTGGCAAAATCCTAATAGAGGACTGTTTCATGCCCTGACATGTTTCTGAATCCCATTTGTTGGAATTTGGTGGATTCCCAGTTGGAGACACGATGAGATAGACTGATTTCTCGCAGGGAGGTTGCAGTCAAACCCTGCTGAAATGCCAAGGATGCACATTGCCCATATCAGCTCTTGGTGGTGCAATACCAAACCYGTTCTACTACTCGGCTACAAAACTGGGAGAATAACTTCCAGACAGCCAGTTTTCCTCACCATGAGAACTGCAGGCTTCGGTGCAGTACAGACATGCTCCAAGGTCTGGGCAAGGACGGACCCTTTGCACAATCCTCTGTGCCGATGGCGGAGAGGTGCAGAGCCCTGGGCTCTGTGTTGCTCTGCCTGAGTGAAGCTGACGTGACCACTTGAGGGGCTCCTTACAACCACTGAACATGGGCGGGATTCACAGTGACTCCCTTCTCCAGCTGCCTCCGAACGGACTCACTCCCACACGCCAGCCTATGGCAAGAGAGCCTTCTCAAGATTCTCTCCTGCTGAAGCAAGGTTTCCTGTGGCTGCAGCCTTGGGCCTGACCTCAGGTCTGCAGTGGCTGGGGGCACTCTGTGGTTTCCCCATATGTTTCGCAGCGTGACAAGGCTGGCTTGAGCTCTTCTTGCCTTTACGCCTCCAGTTGCCCCTTGCAGTGGCAGTAGGACAGCTCAGTGAGCAAGAGAGGACTGATCCCAGCTTGTAAACCTCTTTGTGGAAGAAATTAAACTTTGAATCATCCCTCATCATAGAATCATAGATTCATTTAGGCTGGAAAAGCCCTCTAAGATCATCGAGTCCAACAATTAACACAGCACTACAGTGTTCACCACTAAACCATCTCCCCAGGTGCCACATCCACTCGTGTTTTAAATCCCCCCGGGGATGGGGACTCCACTGCTTCCCTGGGCAACCTGTGCCAGTGCCTGAACACCCTTTCAGTGATGAAAATTTCCTTAATATCCAGCCTAAACCTTCCCTGATGCAACATGAGGCCATTTCCTCTTGACATCCTGGGAGTAGAGCTCAACCTCCACCTGGCTCCACCCTCCTGTCAGGGAACTGTAGAGAGCAACAAGGTCCCCCCTGAGCCTCCTTTTCTCCAGGCTGAGCCCCCCCAGCTGCTCCTGGTGCTCCAGCCCCTTCCCCAGCTCTGCTCCCTTCTCTGGATACGCTCCAGCCCCTCAACGTCTTCCTTGTCATGAGGGGCCCAGAACTGCCCCCCGGATTCCAATTCAKCTTACACATAGTCCCACAAGTGGTTGTGTGGACAAAAATGAAGGCTGAGGTACTTGGCTCCCGGGTGGGATCCAGCTGGAGGAAGAGCTGCTGGGGTAGAGGGACCAACGGCATCGAGCCACAGCCCACATTGCTCCTGGAAACTCTTCTGAACTTTGGTAGAAAGTTTAAACAAAGCTTGAGAAAATTGCAGGAAAAATAATTCCATGAGGGTTCTCTGTCTTAAACTGCCTGCAGCACACTCCAAGCAACATTCAGTGCAGTTGTATCTTGAAAAACCTCCGCAAGAAAGCTCAAGAGATTGCTTTGCACGCTCACAAAAAGAGGGACAGGACTGTAGACACTGGTGTAAGGTTGGTGTTGGCGCAGGCACAGCTGAAGGGTGAGTGGGATGTTTTTCCCAATAGGAGGAACAGGCAGCCAACACAACCATGTTTGAAGGTAAGGTAGGAAAGAAGAGGTGAGTAGATGAAATCCTTCTGCATGCAAATTATCTCACGGAGCTAGGAGSGGTATTTAGGAGAACATATGAATGTTTCCAGATGTGAATATGTTTCCAGATGTCAAACAAGGATTAAAGGCAACATAGCCCCAAAACAAGGGGCCACTGTACAGAAGCTAATTCCAGTGCTAGAGCAAGGATAAAACAGCTCAGAACTGAGGGCTTCTGGTGCACAGCYCCCCCCGACCGTGCCATTTCTGCCCCGGCCCTTGCATACCTGACCACTCTTCTCCGTGCTTCTGGCTATGGAGACGACCTCAGGCATTTTCCCAGGWGCTCGCAGGAGCCCTGCTGATCCTCCCCGGGGCGCAGCGTAAAGGTCGCCRGGGGACTATGAAGCATTTGAGCAATTTAATCTGCACCTGGGCGCGAGTGGGGCGGGTCTAGCCCCGGGCAGGGTGGCACATGTTGAGGCTTTATCCCACAGCCTGCGCTGAGGAGCTGGATTTTAAACTGTTCCCAATCTGGGGCAGAGGCTTTTCTTCATAGCTAGGGACAAGAGGATGACTCAGAGCCAAAGGATTTTTCTTCTTGCTCTCCAAACATTGTGAGTTCCTAGGAATCCCACGGGCGCGGCAAAAACATCCATGTTTGCCCTCCACCCTGCCATACTAATGTCATATTAATATCATACTAATGGCAAACTAATGTATTTGCATTAGGAGCTGGAATCCACCTGTGTGGTGCCCCAAAGTGTCTCCCCTGAGCAAATCAGGGTGTGCTCCAGAGCATTCTGCTGCTCTTATTCCCTGTGTAATTCTTCCACCCAGCTCTCAGTCAAGGCAAAGACCAGCATCTTGGAAAAACTGCTAAATTTTCAATTTGGTTTGGATTTTGTTAACGCAAATGTCATGCTTTCAACTTTGTGTCTCACATTATTTCACGCATGAGGGCAGAGCCCCCCATATCTACTGCAGGGTATAAATGTAGACAAATCAGTGCATCTTCAGCCTCCTACATCTCTTATGCCTCCTGCAGCACCTCTGCCTCTTTACCTATTTCTCCTGCACCTCCTCTCTCCCCTACACATCCTCTCCCTCCTACATCTTCTGTGCCTCCTGCATCTTCTCTCCCTCCTGTGTTGCCTCTCATTCCTGCCTTGCCTTTGGCCCTTGTATCACCTTTAGTTCTGCATCCTCTGCCCAATGGGGTAGCCCATACTGGTACCACACAGGACACAGTTCCATGCCCCTGTGAAAGCCTTACTGGAGGAAAAGGCTGGAATTAAGCAGCAGGAATTACTCCCCTGGAGAGGTCACAGCTGTCAGCCACATGTCACAGTGCTGCAGCTCCTGARAAGCAGTTTTAGATGCAATATCAATTACTTAAAAGTTGTAAATTCATAGAATCGTGGAATGGTTTGTGTTGAAAGGACCTGAAAGCCCATCTTGCTCCACCCCCTGCCATGGGCAGGAACACCTTCCACTAGACCAAGCTCCAAGCCCCATCAGGGCACAGGGTCTCATAAGAGGTGCAGGGTGCTAAATACTTTTTGTTCAAACCAAGCTTTGAGAGAAAGAAGAAGAAAGATAGGAATCTATAAGGGGATGTGACAAATGGGCTTTTCAGGAAAAAAAAGAACAATTTTAAGATCTGTTTAGAAGAAAATTCTTTTTATGCCTTAAAAACACGAGGGACTGCTGAGAAAGCACTATAATAGCAAACTCAAAAGTCATCTGAAAATGAAGTTTTCCATTGTGGGCCTCCTTTGACCCCATTAACTGTGGACATTAGAGCATTTTCATGTCCTTTTTTATCCTGTTAGACATCCATGGGGCCCTCAGTTAAACTGGGCTGTCACTCAGGACACTGAGCAATGGGCTGTGGTGGCTCTGATGTGTCAGCGAAAAATGTTTAACTATAGGACAAACAAATGTCTCTGGCCTTCAAGAAACAATTTTCCAAAGGTTGAACTCATATTGACTCATGCCAGCGCAGCAGAGAAATGTGCTCAGCACTCTCATTGCAGCCTACCGGGAAGCAGCAGCGTTTCCTGTGAGGGAAAATAGTGGAGAGGAGCCAGGAATGAATAAGCAGCCTTATTGCATTGTGGATTATAAAACCTCTTCCTATGAAAGGGCTAAGTAGGGCTCGTTAAAGCATTGATGAAGTCAAAGAATAAAGTTACAGTGAGGTAGACAGGATAAAATTATAACCTCCAGGTAGGTTGACGTAGGAAGGAAACAGGTAATAAAGGAATTGGCCTGTTTGGGAGGTAGCATGTGTCATCTTCTCCTGGAGCATCTTGCCATGTCATAGAAAGTCCAGTGAAGAAATCTTTCCTAATATCCAACCTAAACCTGCCCTGGTGCAACTTGAAGCCATTTCCTCTGGTCCTACTGCTGTATGTCACATTCCTAGAGAAGGATGCAAATCACACAARGAGTTCAGGAAGAGCTTCTGCGCTTCTCCCATGACACAGCAACTGTGTGTGTCTGGCACAGTCCTTTTGATCCGGCCACTGAAGTGGCCTGAAGKAAATCACTGGAGTTTGCTGATGTGCTGGGGGTTTGTGATATGTTTTTGCCTGTCCTGTGGGAGGAGTTGAGATGGGCTGACTGGGCTGATGCCAAAGGGATGAGCATTAAATAGGGACTTGCTTTGTCTCATGGAGTGAAAGGCATCCATGACCCGAGGAACTCCAGAACCTGACAGACACAGTATGCAGACCACTTAGAAAGATTGATCTTATGCTTTCAATAAATCTTCTCTTCTGCCCAAAATCCTTCCATTTTTCCTTCCAGACTGGTAGTACTTTTCAGCATGTTTTTGGTGTTCTCCATTGCGTCCTCAGCAGGACTATCCCAAATCAGTGCAAAGGCTGGACCATCCGAGTGAGATCTTACCTTTGATGCAAAGTGATTAACTTTGACATTACCATTTCACAAGCAGCAGATGCTTCATTCAAGGGCTACAGCACAAAAGAGCTGAAGAAGTGTGTGTATCCAAAATTCAGGCCCTGGCACAGGTTGCCCACGGAAGCTGTGACTGTCCCATTCCTGGAAGTGTCCAAGGCCAGGTTGGATGGGGCTTGGAGCAACCTGGGATAGTGGGGGGTGTCCCCACCCATTGGCAGGGGGTAGAACAAGATGAGCTTTWATGTTTCTTTCAATCCAAACCAGTCTGGGATTGCGATTCACCAAAATTCGAGCCCAGGCCGAGGCTGATCCTTGCCCACATTGCTGCCCCAGGCAGCTGGAGCTTGGTCCAAGGTTACAGCTGTGGCTCATTTTGCTGCTTCTTGTTATTTTGGCCACCACAGTGGGGCCACAGTGACTCCGTGGCTTGCACAAGAGGGAGACTGAGGCAAGCAGTGCCGGGGGACCCCATCAGCGATGCCAGTGTGATGGGGTGTGCAGGTGGGCACCCACGGGACTGCAGCAGCTCTCAGCAGTCCTGGAAGGGACTCCAGCGGCTCYGTTATGCCAGCGCACTGGGAAAGATGATCCCCAAACTGGAAAATGGTGTGTTAGTAATTAAATTGCAGATTTTCCCTAATTAACACAGATGTCAGGGAGACTTTTTTGAAAGGATGAGAGAAACTCAGCAGCAGTGGGACTTTGGAGAACAGCACAGAGAGTGAAGGAATGGGTTTAGCAGTGCCAGTGGTATGAGGATGTAACCGGAATGGGCTGCAGAGACAGTGCTTAAATCTCATTACATCAGCTGAAACTGTTGTGGGAGGAAAGACAAGGTCCCCTGCTGAACCTCCACTGCTTGTCCCACACCACGTTTGACTGGGAGGTCTCCAGAAAAAAAATTACTCAAATGCCACTTGTATAGGAAAAGCAAATATCCTCTGAAGCCTTTTCACTCTGTGCCCTTCACATACTCCCAAAGTGACCATCCAAACCAAGCTGGCAGGGAGCATGCCAAGCCCAGCCCCACACRCAAATCCTGTCCTGCAGATGTGGCCAGGATCACTGCCCGTCCTGGTGTGACCAGCCTATGCTGTGTGCACCTCACACTGTGAAATACCTCAGTCTGGGAGGATTCAAATGGTCTCTATGAAACTGGGTGAGAAACCCAAACTTGCTGATGAATTTGCATAGCCAATGTGCATGAGAAAGCCCCATCAACAAGAGAACATTGTCCTCCTAAAGCAGCTGCTCTGTGCCATCTCTGACCTCTCAGGCATGGCCCTCYGGGGACACCTGCAAAACAACCTCAGAGAAGAGAATTATAACTTTCAGTGACRGGATATGTCATTTGTATCTCCACCAAACACCAGGGATGCACCACTTTCTCTGTCCCTGCTCTTGCCTAATTGCTTTTGTATTCCACAGGGAGTGACAAYGAGCTTCTCTTTCCCCAGTAGCTGCAAAAGGTGTAATCCTGCTGTCCCAGCTAACCTGCCCTCTGCTCTCCAGGAACCCCTTCTTCTTCCTGTCCAATTACTCAATCTATTAACACCATCAAACTATGCTTAGAAGGATTCTTCGCTCTGAGGGTGGTGAGAGCCTGGCACAGGTTGTCTGGAGAAGCTGTGGCTGCCCCATCCCTGGAAGTGTTGAAGGCTCGGTTGGATGGGATGTGGGTGGAGTTCCCTCCCCGCTGAGAACCAATTCTTTGCTGATGTTTCCAGTGTCAGAAATGATGACAGGCTGCCTTGGTGCTATGTTGGTCCTTTGCTTTGCTCTGGAAAGCATGGAGGTTATCAGGCCACCACGCACTCCCTGCACAACACTGGAGCTGTTTGCGACRCAAGGTTTAGTAAAAATCAAAACCTGGGGAAAAGACCAGTAACAACAAACACTTAGAGGAAATCACGGGTTTGGAAGCTCCTTCCCAGAGGACAGAGTGAGTGGAACGTTATTTGTGTAGCTTTCTCTGAGTCATGAACTGTGTTTCTTACCCAGCCCATCACTCCGGCCTGGTGCAGTGAAGGTCCCTCTGGACTGGAGGCTGCAAACATGCGCTGAGGCCGTGCCACACACTGAGCTCTTCCCGTGTGCAGCCTGGCACGGGCTCACAGGCAGGGGCCTCGAGGGAAGGACACCAACAGTGCTCCAGAGCTGCACTGGTGCTCACTGCTGCAGGCACTGCTGCACAGACACAGCACAGGAGCTTGTTGGACCTGGGGGTGCGGCTCCCAACCCTCACACTGCAAAATACACAAGGGCATCAAAACATACACATCAAACCTTTGCCAGATTCCCAGAGTGCTCCACCACCCCAGCTCTCCTCCAGATCTCTAAAATCACAGGCACGTTTATATCCCCCACGAAGTTCCTGCTGAAAAGCAGCCCAAGGACTCCGTAGCTGYGCACCTGAAAAGATGCAGAGGCCTGATACCTGGAGGTAAAAGCAGTCATTAAAAAGGCATAAACAAAGGGCATCGTGATTGTTTTGCCACGTCTCCAGACTTGAGAGGAGGCTGAAATAACCTTTACATAATCCCATTAGCATTTTCCAGTGAAAACAACGGCATTTTAGGAGGCTGAACRATGTCTTTTCTTATCATCCAGAAAGGTTAGAGGTATTTATCTGATTTAATATTTTATCATTGATATTAAGTGACACAGAAGAATAAGGCAGGCAGGAGGTGGCTGCAGTGACACAGCAGAAGCTGCCCTCTGCTCTTCCAGCAGTGCCCAGTGGGCCGGGCAGGAGCCGGGTCTGAGACCAACATCCCTTGTCCATCAGCTCTAGGGAAAAGAGGACTTGGTGTTGTGCCCTGCTGTGGTGAGGACCCCAGACGCCAAGGCCAGCTCCCCCACACTTACAACGCTGCCACTTGAACCTATTTCAGTGTCCCATTTGCAGGAGCTGGTGCTCTACCATTGCAGTCAAAGAGAATGAAACATCTTATAGAATCATAGGATCATGGAATTATTAAGGTTGAAAAAGGTGGAAAAGCCCTCTAAGAGCATTGAGTCCAACCATTAACCTAAAACTGCCAGGTCCACCACTAAATCACATCCTCAAGTGCCACATCCACATGTTTTTTTGAACACTTCCAYGGGTGGCGACTCCACCACTGCCCTGGGCATCCTGTGCCAATGCCTGACCACCCTTTCTGTGAAGAAATTTTCACCATTAATTATCCAATCTAAACAACTTGAGGCCGTTTCCTCTCATCCTGTCCCTTGCTCCCTGGGAGCAGAGCTTGACCCTCACCTGGCTGCCCCCTCCTGTCAGGGAGTTGTGGAGAGCCAGAAGGTTCCCCCTGAGCCTCCTTTTCTCCAGGCTGAGCCCCGCCAGCTCCCTCAGCCACTCCTGGTGCTCCAGACCCTTCCCCAGCTCTTTTCCCTGGACACACTCCAGCCCCTCAACATCTGTCTTGGARTGAGGATCTTCTTGCAGTGAGTGTATCTTCAGCCTCCTTGTCCTCTCTCCTTGCCCTGGTCAGGAACACAGCCTTGGCCAAACTGCTGCATCCTCCACAGAGACAAGGGGTGAGACCCCTCTGTGGAAGGGGGAGGGAGRGAGAGAGAAGAGGGAGGATATAAAGCCTGGGTCTCAAAAATAGATCCCAATGCCCAGTATGATCCAAAGCAGTTGGTGCTCATGTGGTCAGGGATCGATGCTCTCCACAACAGTGACTTTGAATCTAAGGGAGCAGCAGGTCAGGACCAGCACCCCTCTCTGGAACCCCAAACTGCCCCATCTCACACGCCCTGTTGGGCAGGTGGGGACCAGGGACCTGTGGGTGCGCCATGGTTCCGACCATGCAGCCCTTGGGTAAGTATTGCCTATTTATGGTCTCTGSTAGGGAATGGAAATGAGGTTATTCTTTGCTGAAACATTCTGGAAAGTCATAGCTGAAATCTCTCACTTGTCTCTTCCATCTGTTTATTTTTACCACTTAATAACACGTCTGTCTCGTCAACTATTCCTGACACTGTGGCAAGAAAATCCAACTCCGTGAAGACAGATTTATCAAAGAGACATTAGCTCTTCCTTACTATGTGACACCGCKTCAGTTCTTCTCCTGCGCATGAAGTCTTATCTGTAATTTCAAAGCGTGTCTTCTATCTCTTTGAGGTGGTGATATGACCAATATATTTGAAATTGTTGCTTGTTATGCAAAAGGTTATCCAAACTGTGAAGATAAGAAAYAACTTCAAGTGCTTCAAGGAGCCTCATTTGTTTGATGATGTGTTTTTCCCTTCACTGCCACATGATGTCACAGACCTAATTTCAAGCGATTAATAACAATGGCAAAACAGTCACTGAAATAATCTGTGATAGAGGAGAGAACTCTGGGACAACATGAAGAGTCTGTGCTATCAGTAATTTCTCACCATTAATAAGTAAATCCTGGTCTGCAAGGTTTCACCATGACACTGGGCCTGCTCCTGCCTCTGCTCTCCAAAGAGGTGCCCCAGATCTCTGCAAAGGTGCCCAAATGCAGGTCAGCAGTGTGTATCTCCTTTTGAGTCATCTTGGGTTTATTGTCTTGGCAGTGGATGGCTTCACTCACCCCTTTTGTTTCAAACTCTGCTCCTGGTTTCACTCCTGAACCATCTACCTGATGGGAAGGCCTGGAAGAACTGAGTCTGAACCACCCGACATTTTTAAATGAACTGTTTTACCACTTTCTCCTTATATTCTAGCCCTGCCATGAGTTTTTTAAGTTTTGGAACCAGTCAAGCTGAACCAATGTCCTTGTTTGCTTTTTGGACAGGGAGTAGGGACATTTCACTGAAACTGCCTTGAACCTCGCAGTTTGCTGTTCAGAATCCCTCAGAACACAGGCACTCTTCTGGGCGTATTCCAGTGGCACAACCACAGCAGCGTTGGTTGGGACGGACATAATCCAACCTCCTGTTGGGAGCAGGATGCTCCCGGCATCAGGAGAGAGCAGAGCAGAGCCATGGGTGTCTCCATGTGCAAAAGGCCATCTGTGACACACTGGCTGTGAGAGCAGCACCTGAATTTAACAATTCCCTCACTAGTCCTGAGCCTGTGTCTCTAATTACTGTCTTGTGCATGGTCCTGTTGTGCTCAGAGGAAGTTGACTGCCAGTATCTGGTGTTCCAGAAGTGATCCTCAGCTAATGAAAACAACCCTCAGCATTTCAGAAAAAAAGGCAATTCCAGATTTTATCAGATCAGTTCAAGAGATCATCCTCTTCACTCCTTGTCTACACGAAAGGCAGCATAACTTCTAGACAACCTGCCCTTTGGGAAGCTCCTTCCTTCCCTGGGAAGGAACGGCTGCTGAATGCTTTCAGGGTATATCCTGCCAGTATGAGAAGCTACTTCCAAAAGCTAGGGAAAGYGGACCAAAACTACATTGCTTTATCTTGGAGTTTCCCTGTGTGTCCCTCTATATGTTTTATTACAGTGCAAGTGTATCCCATGAGCTCTGCCTTGTAACGTGGAGTAGGAAATTATCTGGCAGGTTCTGTAGATCATGGAAAACCTCTTAACAAGTGGAAAATAAGGAGAACCTACCAGTTTCTGAAGAGTAAATTCAGATTTACTGATGTGAAGGAGAAGGATTTGTTCCAAAAAGACAGAAAGAGTAAATGGAGCTGGTAAGCAAAATGACTCAACATTGCCCCATACTGATTTTTTTCCCCCTAGAAGTTATTCCTGCAATGAAGGCCCTGCCTTGTGTTTCTTTCTGTCTTTAGTTGAGGCTGGGGAGTGGCTGATGTGAGACAAATCCATCTTTTCCTTCCTTTGATCACAAAAAAGCCAACGGAGAACAAACCTTCAGGAATCTGCTGCCAACAGAAGGGTGCCAGGCTGGGGTGGATCTGCCAGTGCACATATAACATACCTCTTGACTGTGGCTGGACCTGGGATTTTCCAGTAACAGACTGAAATGGCATTTCCCAGATTCCCCTGATTTTCACTGCCTTGTTTTCTCAATCCTTTTGGGTACGCTTGCCTTGTTTAGTCAGCAACTGCCAAACCTCAGCAAATGAGCTGAGAACTGCATCCCAAATTAATTCTGTAGCAGAAGAACATATCAGGCTGTTGTCCAAGGTCTTTCCCTTCAACACATCTGTCCTAGCAGAGAGAAAAAGAAGGGCATCTATCTAAAAATAAAATTATCGAATATTTAGGTGCTGCAATTTTCATCATATATTGTTTTAAAGCTTCAGTTCACTTGGTGCTTTTTAAAGAAAATACAGACTTGGGTGAAGGAAAGCACCTGTATGACCTACAAAAATGCTTTGAAGTGCTGTTTGTAGCCTCTGGGCACAGACTGGCCCACARACAGCAGGAAATGGAGGGCAATGGCTGTGGAAGGTTTTGAGGCAGAGAGGGAATGTAAACTGGAGCTGATGTCTTGGTCCCACTTCGCCTGCTGCTGCCTGGGCGCTCGTCCCTTCCCACCCTTCTGACTGGCASAGGGAGCTGTGGAGCCCAAGGTCTAAGGCTGCAGATCGGGAAGGACATGGCCAGGAAACACATGGTAATCTTGGGATGACTTGTCTGTCCTGGATACTGGGAGATGGAAACACAGATTTCCAGGAAAATTTACTGGCACTAAACAGTTTAACCACCATGAGAGAGTTTGGATTTCATGGGTAAAGGGGGGGATGAAGGATCCACAGCTCCACCCCCTCCAACAATGACAATGCCTCAAGCTAAGGCCCAGGACACAAAGTCCACCTTTGCAATTCAGCTTGTGTTCCCAGACATAACAAACCATCATCTTAGGGAATGAACCACCATGGGAATGTGGTGGTTCCCCTGGGCTCGGCTGCAGGGTCTCCTTGGAGGAGCAGGAGAGCTGATGACAGGGACAAGTGCTGTGGTTGGCACCAGGACAGGAGGCCCCCTAAGCCACCCAAGAGCCACACTTGCAAAGCAGATGGACAAATCACAACGAATGCTGACTTTTTTTATCTACACATTTCGCCTGACATCATTTCATCCTATCTAGTCATTTGATCCACCATCTAAATCCAAACTTCGGTATTTTTAGTTACCTAAAAAAAGAAACAATGGTCACACAGAAGAGCCCAGAAGCTTGAGTTGGAAGAATGAAACCCCAGTAGGTCAATATTAAGTTACACCCTGGCAATTAGAGGGAAAATGAACACAGTTAACTCAGAGCCAAGTGAAGCTTTGTGCATTCAAAACACTAATAGTGTTTTATTCAGAAAAAATAAACAGCCTTGCTTTGAATGAGATTAACATTCACATTAGATGACATTKGCCATGACAACATGAGCCAGGAACAGGCCTTGCCCCAACAGTACAGACGGTGTGAATAATCCTCATAGAGACGAGACCCCCAGCTCCTCCCCATATGCCTGCAGAGCCATTCCCACTGACCTGTCCTCAGAGGCTGCTGGTGTTGAGTTGATCTTTGGTTCTCCCTGAAATTAGTTTATTATTTTCTGGTTTAGCTTCTGTATCAGTCCATCTTATTTATACTACATCCTCYGAATTTTTTATTTTTTTGAGCTTTACATTTTTTCCTAGGAGACTTTCTAGTCTGCAGCCAGATGGGGCCCCTCTTCTTTCCCTTGGCTCTACTCACTGTGAGGAGAATAAAAGCCTCCTCTGTTCTCTTTGGACAGGTTTCCAGCACTTGTGGAATGATTTATCTGGAAGCAACATTTCAGATTTTTCTATGCTGCAAGAGACACCACAGACAGGGATGTATCTCCACTGCTGAAGGAGAGCAAAACTGAGAAAATGCTGCCTCCAACGTTCTTTTAAAGCAAGACAGAGCTTGGGCACTCTCCCCACCCCACTACCCTTGACCTCTCAAGAAGTTTTACCCTCCAAGCTTTCTTTCACTGGACCACAGCAGCCAGAAGGGATCTCCAGTGGTCTCCAGTTCAGCACATGGCGAGCTTGGATCGGGTCATTGGCACCTTCTGCAGTCCAAAGTGAACTGTCCTCCAAGGATGGAGACCCCACACTTCACTGGGGTCACTGGCCCCTGTGGAACTATTGGATCACCCTCTCAGGACCTTACYGAGCAATCACATCAAACATATATTAGGGAAGCAGTCAGGAGGGGCCTGTGCCCACTGATGCTGTCCTTTAGGCCCTGCTCACCTGTGGCTCTCACTGGACAGCTGGTTCTCCATGTAGTGCTTGAGGCTGCCCACAGCAAAGACAGGCACTTGGAAAAAACAAATTGCACCAATARTAACTTTTTTGAGGTTATCCTTTCTCAATCCCGGTATATTCCATCTCTTCTGTAGGACACTCTGCACCTGAGAGGAATTTGGAACTGCACAGGGCTGAACACCCTCTAGTGCCCATGTACCATGCTGGAAGGGGCAGGTGTCAGTGCACCTGCCTGGAGGCTATTCCTGGTGGAAAACCAGCCTCCACTGTAAACACACACTGGACAGAACATCTGACCTTTTCCTGGCAAGTGATCATCTCGCCCCACTTATAAATATGTTCTTCAGAAATACATAAATGCATAACTTAACATCTGCTTTGACCCAGGCATGGGAAGAAAACCACGCTGGGGCCCCAGGGAGAGCTTACACCGTTTCACCTGGTCCCCTTGGTCCAGCCCTGTGTCCCTTGCACAGGTTGGTGAGATCCAGCAGCTGTGCCTGGGATTTGAGCTGGGGGGGTCTGTAGTGTTTGTGGGTTTCTCATCRCATTTAATGTAGCAACATTTGTTTTCAGGCAGAAAACATCAGCCGGTGCCCTTGACTTGCAGCGACGCCAACTTTTGCCTGGCAATGTTATGACCGGCAGGTGGCCCTGTCCTCTGCCAGACACCACAACGACTCCGCGCTGATCCCGACGCTCCCATGGTACAGGGAGTATTCCCAGTGAGAACTGAGGCCCCGTACACCACAGGGTGCAGATGGGAGAAACCCTTCCAAAAAAGCAGCCTTGGCCTCATTCAGACAGAGCGACGCCGAGGCTGGGAAGCAGCTGGTGGATTCTGACGGATTTAGCACTTTTTAGCCTCAATTGAAAGAGCAGTTCCCAAGGCTGAGGCTCAGGGCCCGTCTTGCCCCGGGGCAGCCCGGAGCAGCGCGGAGCAGAGCTCATCCAGCTCACTCTCGTCATTCTCCTCGGGCTCGCTGCCCAGGTTGGAGGGGCTGCTGCTGGGCAAGCTGTGGCCAGAGCCTGTGCTCAGGGACCCCTGTCCCTTCGGGGCCGTGCTCAGCGCCGATGCGTCCCGCAGGAACATGCTGCCTGTGCGGGCAGGAGCTCGCTGGGAGTCTGGCGGGGAGTCACCCCTCTGGCTGAAAACCTGCCCCAGCAGGGATTTCTGGAGGGTCGTTTGCAGGCTTTCACAAGTCCTCTGTTTTGTGCTCAGCTGAGTGTAATGCAAATCCAACTGCAGGACCACGTCTGTCTGGAAGGGGAGAGCAAAGCACACAAAGTGAATGGGAGAATAAGATTGGAAGCAGAGCTTTGCTGCTGCTGCTGCCAGAAAGGAGCCGTGGCTGCTCTTGTGCAGGCTCACAGCCCCATGCTGTGGCGTGATGGAGCAACGCTACTGCCAGGGAAAACGAGCCGTGCACACTCATACAGCTCACGACACTTGTGGGCCTCAGCCATGGATTTTGGATTTCAGGACTTCTCCTGAAATCAGGCCACCTCACTTGGGATCTCATCAGCCCCATCAGGGCACAGTCACTGCGAGCATCACCCCCGGGATGTGGGCACAGGGGAGCAGGAGGGGCTGCACCATGGCCAAGACCAATGCACATGGGAGCGGAAAGCACGAAAGGGAAGGGATATGAACCACTTCCAGCCCTGGAAGTGTTCAAGGCCAGATTGGACAGGGCTTGGAGCAACCTGGTCTAGTGGAAGGTGTCCCTGCCCATGGCAGGGGGTGAAACAAGATGAGCTTTAAGGTCTCTTCCAGCCCAAACCATTCTGAGATTCTATGAACTAAAACACACCTCACACTGTAAACGCCAACAGCTTTACGCAGCAGTGCTCCACAGGGATCTGTTCACAGCCTAGTACTATTTTAGAATTTCATAAAAGATGAAGAAATAAGAGAATAACCACATTCATGGTMGTCAATCCCCTGAAAGCAAACCCCCAGCATGGGGCTGTGCCTGAAATGCCTGTGCAGAGCAGGGATATGTATAGTGGAACAAGAAGATTTTGGCAGGCAATGCCTGGTCCAGCTCTCCTGTCTGCATTTAAAAGCTATGAAAAACAACTGGGAAAGCTTCAGAAAAGAGCTCCAGGAACAATCAGGGACTGAAAATACTGCCATATGCTGAAGCACATCACGTACTCAGCAAGCAGAACTTGCTGTAGGCAGATCCAGGCAGCAGCTTGAGAGCAGCACTCGGTGCAAGATCCACCGGCTGTGCGTTAGGGGAGGAAAAAAATCCAAGTAGAAACAAGGTGCACACTGCTGTTTGAGGAGAGACAAGCCAGAGGACCAGCAATTCTGCCTCTCTCTGGGTCTTTAAATAGTTTGAGGGTGTTTTGAAGTGTGCCAAAGAGGCACAGCTTGGATCAGGCTTGGCAGTGTTACTCTGATGACTGGAGACCCTGGCCAGGCCATGAGCTCATCTCTCAGGCAAGCACATAGCCTATGAGACATCCTCCACCTGAAATAACTGGGCAGATYTGACCTCCCCATGGCTAATGGGACAAAGAGCAGCTTCCCTGGCTGGGCAGTACAGAAAAACAGAACGATCCATGACCAGTGATGCCTCTCTCTGTTCCCAGCACAGGCTGCTGTGGGTCAGCTTTGATGGGAGGGCCAAGCAGGGGAGACAACACAAAAGCAAAGAGCATCCATGCTTGGGCTCTGCAGCCTGACTGTAAATCAGAAAGGTTTTGCTGAGGTGGAAAAGGTCAGGTGAAAGAGGACAGTGCTCTCCTATGGAGACAGGCTGGAAGAGCTGGGGGTGTCCAGACTGGAGAAGGATCCTAGGAGACCTTAGAGCCCCTTCCAGTGTGTAAAGCGGCTCCAGGAAAGCTGGAGAGGGACTTGGGACAAGGGCCTGGAGGGACAGGACAAGGGGGAATGGCTTCCCACTGCCAGAGGGCAGGGTTAGATGGGATATTGGGAAGAAATTCTTCCCTGTGAGGGTAGTGAGGCCCTGGCACAGGTTGCCCAGAGCAGCTGTGGCTGCCYCRTSCCTGGAAGTGTTCCAGGCCAGGCTGGACAGGACTTGGAGCAATCTGCRATAGTGGAACGTGTCCCTGCCCACGGCAGGGGGTGGAACAGGATRGGCTTTAAGGTTCCTCCTAACCCAAGCCAGTCTGTGATTCTGTGATTCTGTAAAAGAGGGCAGCTTTTGTGCCCTGAAGATCAACAAGCTCCTTGACATCGATGTGGATGTGACACTGACAAATACACAGGGTCAGAGGGGCACATCCAGCTCCAGCCRTGGGGATGGGGAGCACCAGTTCCATGAGGGTGCAGGAGAACTGTGGAAATTTGTACCTGGCTGCTCTCTACCTGAATTTTCTGCAGTGCACAGAGCTGGAAGATGCAGTCCAGCTCCTCCTGCTTGTACACAGAGGCGAGCAGAGTTTCCACATGGTCCAGACGGCTCTCCCTCTGGATGGCCACATCGTCCGTCTCCTGGGTCAGGAAAACAAGAGGAAATGCAAGGAAATGTCAACATCAGCATGAAGCATTGAGGCACAACTGCTCATCAAATGTGTGCCCAGGGCTTTGACTGACACACTGGCTGGTGGAAATGCTGCGTATCCTAACGGAAGTACTACAGAGAGCAAGCAACAGGAATGCAGAGGATTTACACAATTGCCTTGTGCATATCAATGAGCAGACCAAGCTAGGCATCCCTGAGTACATCTTCCTGTGAAAAATGGGGTATACTGGGATTTGCAGCAGAGCAGAGAGCAGCAACAGCTGGTAACACAACACCAGTAGTGCCAGCAGTGTGTCACAGAGGGAGCAAGTCTTCCAAGGGCACAGCTGGAGGAAGCTCTGAGTTGTGCTGAGTGCTGAATTAGCCCCCCACCATCTGCAGAATGGCCAATTCTTGCCGAGTTCCTCAAACTTAGTCAAAACAGCCCCATATCTATGAGATCCTCTTCAGTACTGATCCTATCTTGAAGCCACTAATAGCACAGGAAGAGACAAGGGAGTAAGGGCCTTATGAAGTCACAGATCATGAAATAGCCTGAGTTGGAAGGGACCCACAAGGATCACTGAGCTCAACTCCTGGCCCTGCACAGACACCCCAACAATCCCACCCTGYGCCTGACAGCATTGTCCAAACGCTCCTWGAGCTCTGGCAGCCTTGGGACTGTGACTATGTCCCTCTTGCTTTGGATTTGAGCCCTCCATGATGGGTGACAGACCAGAGCCCACCAGCCCCTTCCAGAAGGCACTTCCCTCTGCCAGCTATCTCTGGCAACTGTGCCAGTGTGACCCTTAGCAGGAGAAGTTGCACTGGGCATGCTGATGAAGGAGGCTGTTAGGATATTTGGGGAGATAGAAGTTGGGGAAGCCCTAGGAGCTCTTCCTGGCCTTCCCTGAACTGCTGCCTGCAAGCGGCCAAAACAATTTGTTTCTGGCCAGGAGAATATCAGGAAACACTGAATCCCAAATGCTGGCTGCGATCTGCAGACGTCAGGATCACCCCTGCGTGYGAGGCTGGCAGAACAGGAGTAGCATCATCGCTGATCCAGTAGGTCCACTGGAGGCTGAGGGAAAAACCATTTATGTCTATGCAAGGGAAAGCCAAATCCACCTCTGCACTTGGCAGCTCGTGATTGGAAAGATGAACTGGAGGTAGCTTGGGGAAGATCAGGGCAGTGAATGGAGACTAAACCTGGAGACCAAAGGGGCACAAAGCAGATGAGCCAGATGCTGCTGACGCAGGGCTTTGGCAGCAGGGCTGCAGAAAGGAGGGTGYAACTCTCAGCCAGCTCCATCCTCCCCGCACATGCTCCCAYCTGCAGAGCTGCCTCCAGCCCTGGAGTCCAGCATCAGAAGGATGTGGAGCTACTGGAGCAAGACCAGAGGAGGCCACAGAGATGCTCCATGGGCTGGAGCCCCTCTGCTCTGGAGCCAGGCTGGGAGAGCTGGGGGTGTTCACCTGGAGAAGAGAAGGCTCCAGAGAGACCTCAGAGCCCCTTCCAGTGCCTAAAGGGGCTCCAGGAGAGCTGGAGAGGGACTTGGGACAAGGGATGGAGTGACAGGACAAGGGGGAATGGCTTCCCAGTGCCTCAGGGCAGGGTTAGATTAGAGATTAGGGAGAATGTAATCTCCACTCTGGATCTYCCTGCAATTCAAGCCATGACTTACTTCCATGTTGGAAACAACTTTTTATAGATTTGAAGGCTCCATAAAATCAAAATTTTTGCTTTTCTTGCCTAAACTACAATTGTCTTACTCCTTCCTTTCATTACTTTGTCTGCGCTTTAGTTGGCACACTTTTTTTTCATGAAGCACGGACCCAAAACTGGACCAAAAAGTGTTCCAGCAACAGCCAGAAGAACCAGACAGGATCTCACACAAATCTGAGAGCTCTTGTTTGCAACCTTGGCATGGTTTTGTGCCGTTTTTGTTACCCCAGCTATTGTGGGCTCTGACCAGAACTGGTACCCCACTCACTGCCCATCCCATGCTTACGCTCCTTCTTATTCCTGCTCATGTGCAGGGTCTTTGCATCTGTTGAATAATAGCCTTGGCCTCAAATTGTACCTCCAGTTTATCCAAATCCTTCTAAAATCTAACCCTGCCTTGCAGAGACACCTGTGTTACAGGATCTGTGTATTTAATAAGCACATCRGTGAAAATAAAAACCAATCCCATAGCTGTGGTTTTCCAAAAAAACCCAACATACTCATACCAACATAGAGAAAGGAAGGTTTCTCTTAGTTCTAAATGGGATTCCCTGTGTATCAGTGGGTGCCCATGGCCTCCAGTCCTGGCACTGGGCACCACTGGGAAGAGCCTGGCTCCATCCTCTTTGCATCCTCCCTGCAGGTATTTGTAGAGCTGGATGAGCCCTTCCTGAGCCTGTCCTTCCACAGGATGAACAGCCCCAGCTCTCTCAGCCTTTCCTCACAGGCTTCAACCACTTCATCATCTCCACGGCCCTTTGCTGGACTGCCCAGTACATCCACATCTCTCTTGTGCTGGGGAGCCTAGAACTGGCCATGAATGGAGGATAAACAATATCCACTRCCCTCCCCTCACCCCCTGAGCTCATCACTTTGATGCAGAAGGCACCAGGTTCTCAGGCATGGAGGCCCTTCACAATCTATTCTAACTGCTCCCAATCATCTCCTTGTCTTAGCTACGTTTGGAAATGACTTCAGGGGTTATTGGCTCTGTCACTTTCTCAGGGATCACAGTGAGGTTGACCATACTGGAGCTCCCCAAATCTTCATTCTTGCCATCCTGGAAGGCAGGAGTGACAATGGCTTTCTTCCAGGCCTCAGGAAGGCCATGAGCTGATGGAGAGTGGCCTTGCAGTCTCATCTTTAGCTCCCTCAGCACTCRTGGGTGCACCCGTCCGGTCCCAGGGGTTTGTGAATGTCCCAGTTAGTTCAGCACTCCCTGACCTGGTCCTGTTCCTCCTCTGTGTGTCTCCCTTGCTCCAGACCTTCTCTCCAGTCTCAGGGTTTCAGAGATACTTGTAGAAGCCCTTCTTGCTGCCCCAGATCCAGCTCCAGATGGGCTTTGGCTTTCTGAGCCCCATTCCTATAGGTCTGAACCACATCTCTGTAGTCCTCCTATGTCACCTGCTGATGCTTCCACCTCTCACACCCCTTTTTATGTGTGAGCTCAGTTAGGAGATCCCAGCACATCCATGCAGGCCTCCTGCTGCCTCTGCCTGACTCCTTGTTCATCAGGATCCTTGAAAATCCCCCAGCTCTCCAGGGCTGYGTCCCACAGGAACACAGCTCTCCAGCCTGTTGACCTTCAAGACATTCACCTGGGCAAGGAATGACCTGATGTGTTTGGTTTAGCAGGAGGATTGGACTGGATGACCTCCAGAGATCCCCTCCAATCCCAAACATTCCATGACACTGTGATCTTGAGGGATCAATTAAAGCCCTGACACATGAGATTCAAAGCCCCTCAGCTGACAGCAACTCATCATCCACAAGTACCTGCAGTCTGCTAAATTCCCAGCCTCCACAGGCTCCTTCTACAAACTAATTCCATTCCACACTCTTCATTATCATTTCTGGGTGTGTAGGAGAAAAGGGCGAAAAGGATTTTTTAAATTAAGTTTTGTAGCCAATTCATAATTATTCATAAACCTTTCCCCATGGTGGGATGTGTCTTTTAATGAAGATGATGCCCAGGAATTGGCAAGGCCAGGGTTTAGCTGGCCAAGAAATATGGATATTCTAAATAAATTGGGCAAGTTTGACTGGCAAGGCCATTATGTCAAACAGCTCCAGATCAAGTGAATGGAAAACAAGGAGATCCAACATAAAGGCTTTTTAAAAGTAAGGATTTAAACAGTACAGAGGAAAAAAATGGGAATGCCTTAGCTGTCAGCATCATTCCTTTCGACACGTGCTAGAGCAGTGTCTCCCTCTGAAGACAGTGCTTGACAGGTAAAAAATGCAAGTCAGGATGGGAGGGAATATGGGACAACTAAAGAAAATAGATCAAAGCTAGAAAGTTTCATCATAGTTATTCCTGGMAAATCCACAGCAAGCCTAGCTAAGTCCCTTTGATAACCAGAATGTGGCAAATGGTGGGAAAACTCATATTTCCTCAGTTCCCCATTACCTCAATGAAACAGCTCCCTGGGATCATTCCCCAGGGTTTAGAACCTCACATTCAGCCTGGTTTTGTTGGCCTTCAGCCTCCAGCTCCTGCAGCTCAGCCACGCATGTGGGGCTCAGAGGGCCCCCGCTGCCCTCAGCATCCCCTGCTAGCACTGGCAGAATCCTGGAGGGAGCCCAGTGCCCCCCCTGGGCATCTCAGGGGCCCCACAGGGGTGTGGTGCCCGCTGTGAYGTCTGAGGTGGGGCAGGTGACAGTCATGCGAGGACATGCTGCTGCCTCCACAGACAGCACTGGAGCTCAGTGTGAGCCAGCTCCGCCATGCAGTGGGACAGGGACAGGGATCTGGCTGTACTGGGGTCCCTTTCTGTCTCCCTGATCCCTCTTGAGATGACTCCAGAGGCAGGAGCAGGCAGCTGGGTCCCCCTTCCCCCCAGTCACTCTTGTGGGGGTATGCACACAAATACACACAAACACACACACACACAATTTTCATGCATGATYAGGGAGCTCACAAGGGAAATGATGCTCCAGCTTAGGAACGGGCAGGATCAGGCTCCAAAACTCCTGGATACACCACAGTGCATCAGTGACCCCAGTGTGCTGAGGAGCAGTGTCCCTCCATGAGCAACAAGGGCCAAAAAATCCACCAGAGAGAAGTTACGCTTCAGCAGAAGGACTGCAGAAAACAAGGGAGATGGTTACAGAAAGGAGCAGCAAATTAAATCCTTAGGGGTGGCATGGAGACCACAAGGAAAGACCACGCTGGGCACATGGTCTGTGAGGAAAGGGGTGAGAAAGGGTGCAAGGAAGTCGGTACAGCTCAACAGGGAAGGAATATATTGTTGCACTGAGATATATTAGCACACCAGGCTAAGAAGGCATGAGTCAAAAAGCCAGATCTGCTTTCAAACACAGAAAACAGAACAGCTCTTGGCCACAATCAGATTAAATGCAATAATTTAATCAGGCAGGCCAGAAATCAATCTGAAGGGTAACTGGTTAAAGGCATCAAACCGCTGCCAAATCTTTTTTGTGATGCATGAGGAGCAAGGCAGGGAATCTGCTGAGGTTGTGGAAGGAGCCTCAAAGAGGCGTGGGCAGAGGAGGGGTTCCTTTTTCACCTGGGATCAGCCTTCCCCAGTCCTCAGGACTCAGCCCAACCACCCTCCCACCTCTGCCCTGGAGAAAACAGCCCGGGAAGGGGCCCCAGAGGACTCACAGTGGGCTGGCAGAGCAGGAGCTGGGGGTCAGCGACGTGAGCCGGGGGTGGCTGAGGCTTGGCACACACGAACATCAGGTTGGAGAAGAGCCGAAGGAAGCGCAGCTCCACCCGTGCCCCGCACGGGAAGGTCACCGTTCTGCTCGGCAGCTCTGGAAGGGAAATTGAAGCAGGATCAGCTCCCCGGAGGGTCYTGTCGCATCTCCCTGCGCAGCAGCGTTCATGAGGGGCACGGGCACCCCCAGCCCCTCCTCCCCACGCCCTGCATGGCTCACCATGGCTGTGTCCCCAGCGCTCGGCGGCTGCTCCCGAGGGACAGATGGGGTCCGTCAGGGACCGAGCTTCCTTCAGAGTGTGCTTGATTTCCATCACCTGCTTCCCAACGACCAGGGGATCCCGGCCAATGTCTGTGGGAAAGAGTTGGAAGCACAAGGATCACTCCAGGTTCCTTACTGATCTCCCTGCCTTTCAGACCCTACATGAACATCTCTATGCTGCTGCCAGGCTACTGAAAGCTCCCATGGGGCATGGCCTGTGATTTGGATTTTAGGAAGGAACAGTTGGCTGGCTGGGATGGGATGGGGTGATGAGGAGCCACTGGGTTTGCTCTCTCTTCTCACCCCTGCTACTGAAGTGAGTGGTTTCTAGCTTGTATCTCACCTTCTAACACATCCTCCAGCATGTGTGTAACCTTCTTCTCTTTCAGAATGTGTTTCTTCAGGTATTTCATGAAGATCCCAGAGCTGAACTCCCCATCCTGCAATTCATAGGCTTCTGCATCTTCGCTCCTGAAAGAGTAAGGACATTTCTTTAGAGTCCTTATAGTTCTGCATTGGGCATTAAGTCCTAGGTGTGAGTCTGGGGCTGCCAACTCCAACCAGACTCTGCTGGCTGAGTCTGAGGTAGCTTCTCAAGGAATAACACAAAGTGCTTGAGGTTGGCCCAAGAGAGGGTGGGCAGGCCACAGGATGGGAAAAAGCAGTGGAAGGRAATGGGATAGGACAGCACAGTCTCCTCTGCCAGCCCAGGCAGGTGATGGAAGGTGGAAAGCCAGAGGAGCTGGCACTGGAGCAGTAACACCCAGCATCTCAGGAGGCTTCGGGTGGGCTGCTCGTGGCACACGCGCCTGGGGAATCAGGCTGAAGGACAGGTGATGTCACCTTCACTCACAACCTGTAACTGAAGCACAGGCTGACAGCAGGAGGAACGACAGAAGTGCCTGAACAACAAACCCAGCAGATGGAGGGTGAGAGCTAGGGGGAACATGAGAGGAGCCCTCTCCAGCCCCCAGAGCCATCGTGCACAGAAGGACGCAGGAAGATAGGGCTGTGCCAGTGTCTGCTCCCACGTGAGGGTGTGCGGAAGGTGAAGTCACTTACGTGGCATAGCCATAGACGGTGTTTCCCCAAGGCTCCAGCGGCTGCACCTGGGACAGGGCACGCCCTGAGTTGTACCTGGAGAGGAGGCAAAGGCACAAGTCAGTGTAGAGGACATTTGTCAGCTGCAGGGGACAAAGCCCACATGCTCCCCACGTCCATCTTCTAGGGATGGCAGTAGGATCAACTCTCACCTTGGAGACAACCAGAGAGACTAAAGCTAGGAGTCCCACCAAGAACCCAAACCACAGGGAAAAGGGTAGGTATGTCCAGCTGTGACTCATCTTCACTGGTGAGCTGCTCCCTGCCCCAAGCCTGGAACTGTGCATACGACCTGGAGCTGTGCGTACAACCTGGAGCTGTGAGTACGACCTGGAGCTGTGAGTCCACATTGCCTCCTCCCTGCAGAGGTTGAATTTTAACAACTTCAGGCAGCACCACAGTGCAGAGAACACACGGGTTCAGCGTGGCCCAACGGACAACTGTCCCTCAAAAAGTCAGAGGTGGACAACACGTGGTTACGGCTCAGTTGMCTGTGCTGGGGGTCTGGGGCACCTCACGGGGCCTTTCCAGACCACACACACACTCTTGCCTCAGGGAACAAAAGCAGGCTATGGCTSATACACACACACACACAATTTTCATGCATGATTAGGGAGCTCACAAGGGAAATCTTCCCCAGATCTCCATGAGAGATGGGATCAGGACACACAAGTCTCAAAGCCCAAAACTGGTCCTGGCGCCCCGGTCTAGATGCAGCTGAATGAGCATAGCCTCTGTTTTTTCCAAAATCAGATAGATCCATGGTGACAGGCCTGATTTCCARCAAAAGAGATATCCTGGTTGCACTGAATGGTCAAGCCTTGCCCCTCTGACTGCAGCCAGACTGACAGCGTGCGGACAGGCTGCCTCCAGTTCACAGCAGTGACTCAGAGCTGTTCCCAGTCACACAGCGACAAGAGCCAGGCACAGAGGCAGCGTTAGTCCCTGTAATTCAATTCCAGCACAGTTTCCTGGGGCTGGAGGTGGCACACGGAGAGCAGAAGGGACAGTGGTATCGCCAGCAGCCAGCGCGTCACCTACTGCTGGTGGCACAGTCTGGAGATGTTTAATGGCAGGATTCAACTGGCTTGTGCAAGTTGYCTTAAAGATAATCAGAAGAGAAAATGTGGGAAAGGAGATATGCTTCTAAATATGAATATTGAGATTTAGCTGCTCCTCAGCTGCTCCTAATTTAATGCAAAAGTCTTTGGTTCCAAGTCCAAGGATAAATCAGGGAATTCCTGGAAGAGGCAATCGCATCCGCCCAAAATCACCATATAAATGTATGAGGCTACACACAGACTCCATGTTCTGGTTCCTCCCCTGCTAAAGCTGAGCATCTGCTCAGGCAAAGGGAGATGTGTTTCTCACTGCCCCGGCATTTCTGATGCCAACACATAGGGTGAGGAGAAACTCTGGGAGAGCTCCCTCTTAACACAGACACAGCTTCATGCATGAGCTGCTGACAGACCTGTGGCATCAGTCTGACCAAAAGAGTGTTGGGAAAGCAGGCCCTGGGAGYCTTGTTTTACACAGCAGTGTAAACACACACAGCTATGAAATCCACATGCTTTCCTGAGCTGAAATGGTGGCTTCTCAAGAAAAAAATGGGCTCAGGAGAGAGTTCCTACCCCCATAAGATCAGGGATAACACTCACTGCATGAAGGGCTGTGCCTGCTGTAGGAAAGGGGTGGTGTGAGCTTTGGGGGAGGAGGGAGAACACCAGCTGCACAACCTTGCCTAAACATCACAGCAGATCTCACACTGCATCTTCTTCCCAGAGCACCACTGAGACTGCACTGAGCACACCAAGGAAGGAGACAGCAGCTCAAAGGGAGACAGATGGCAGCTCAAAAGCTGTTTTATAGATTGTTAACATCTGCATTGGTGGTCCCTATGCAGCCCCCACACTGCCTTCCCCTCACACACTGCCCTTGGATGGACCCAGAGCTGCACTAGTCCAGCTCCAGCACAGTATCCATGAAAGCCAGGTGCTCCTGCTCAGCTGCAAGCCATCCCCTGCCTGTTATCACACTGGAGAAAGCAGCCAGGTGTGCCAGGGAAGCAACACACTGCTCTCAGCAGCCAGCAAGAAGAGAGAAAGGGGATGCTCCACTCTGGGGCTCTTGGGGCAGCATCAAGGGACATCAAGCTCCTGCTCCAGAGCTGCAGGATAAGTCACAGCACAGCCAGCTTTAAGCTATTCAAGGCAAGCAGCCCCACCTCTGCAGCTAAAAGGCATCAAAAATTTATCATCTCTCCAGGGGCTGGCAGCTCTCTCAGTGTATCAAAATCCCTGTCATCTTTCCGGTTCTTAGCACAAGAACCACAGCAGGAAGAGAGAGACTTTCCTACATTTGCTGACCTGTAAATCTGCCTCAGGAGCCTAAAATAAATGAACTAATGACAGCTTCTGCTGGAATAGTCCACCCACCTCTGCTGAAATTGGACAAGTAGTAATTTTCTACAGCAGGATAGAGGTCTGCCGGCCAAGGGAGGATGACAGGTTTTCCACAGAAAGTGGGAAAACRTTGATCTCTGCCCTCAGCAGCAGCTGCTTCACAACACGACCACTTCACAGGGATTTACGGCCAGTAAAAAGTAAGTAGCAGGGCTTAAAATACTTTCCCCATCATGCTGCACTCTTCTCACTGAGATGTTAACRAGAACACGGCCAGGAGAAGAGAGGTGAGCTGAACCTCCCAGCCTGAGCACGTGGGAAACACGGACCACAAAAGCACCATGATCAGCAAGACCAGCTCAGGTGGGTCAGGCTTGAAGTACAAAAGACAAACCCTGTGCTGAGTTTCAGCCAACCATTTATGCCAGGCAGAGGCATCCGTCCACAGGCTTGAGGCAACCTGCGTGTATTTGCCAGGCTTCTTCATTTCAAAAAACCAAGAGAGGGTTTCCAGCCCATTCTCTCCAGCAGATCTCAGACATCTGATGCTCTCTGCACCAACACGTGACTGACCCATTCCCCGGGACATCCTGCAGGACCTGACAGTGTGGTTGATTTTACGGCATAGATCAATAACCTCCAACAGAGGCTCAGCAGCACCACGGGGGATGCGGCAATCACGGGACATCCCATGAGCTGTGTCAAAGCTGAGGATGGCAGCCCTTCCCCGGCCCTCGGAATGCCCAGCCCGGGTGAGGAAGGGGGGAGAGCACCCTACCACTTTCTGCAGGTGTCCAGCAGGATGATGTTCAGGGCTGTCTGCTGCTGCTGCATCTTCTGGAGGATCCTCTGCACACTGATGCAGTTCTCAGGGGCGTAAGGTTGTGGAGCATCAACGGGGACCATGTAGTTTCTCCCCAGATGTTCATACCCATGCCCGGCATAGTAGAATACAGCTGGGAACAGGGAGAGGAGARGATGAATCAGGATGCCAACCTGCAGGTCTGTAACCAGCTCCCCATGGCCACGTCCTGCCTCCTGTCCTGAATGGATACTAGTGCAGGGCAGACCCAGACCAGTAGCACCTTTGGAACTGGAGCTACGTTGACTTTACAATTTCGACTTTTTCCCAATTTATTCCCTTCAGTAGAGTTTGAARAAGCCCCAAGGGGCTCTCCTGTACTTGTAGATTCCTGCACTCTTTGTCACCTGAAGTCACAGGGTTTATATGCTTCCAAACCATCTAAGCTACAACACCCAGGCTCGGCACCTGCCAGGCTGAATTTCACCTTTGTACAATGTTTTGGTTAATCCTCAGCTCTTTGCAGGAAAAAGGCAACAGAAAAGGATTTTACCATGATGGAAATACGTTAACAGCCATTTAAACGAGAAGCTCCTCAGCTTCCTAGTTTTGGAGAAGAGATTAACAACTGATTACGTGATGGGAAACATTCTCCAGATTTCAAAGGTCTGCCTGAATTCACACACCTATAAGCTGGTGAAAAATTAGAGAGAGACAGAGAGACCTAAGTTCTCCAGATGTCCAGAACACGAGGATCACGTGCTTCAACAACCTCAGACCAGGCACCAGCCCTGTTACGCACAGGAGGAGTCAGACTTATGCAGACGCTGGTGGGAAGCCCAAGACSCAACAAAAATTCTGGGTTTTACTCTTAAGCACATGAAACTTACTAACAGTTTCCACCTTCCCAAGAGATGGCAACACAGGGCCATCCAGGTGGGAAGCCAGCACTGGGGAGCTCGGCATAGCCCAAGCTGAGGCTCCTCTCCGAGCCCTGTGCTCGGTGCAGGGCTTTCCTCCAGCACAGGGATCTGCATGCAGGTTGAAGCTTCCCCAAAGGAAGCTGCACAGTGGCTGGCTACCCCTCCCCAGCACCAATGACGCTGCTTGGGGGATGCTGGTTGGTGAAAGCCAACTTGGGGAACTGAAATGGGTAAAAAATAGCTCTGTGAGGTGATGCAGAGAGCTGTATTACTGCAGCTGAGGGACAGTGAAGAGTGAGAAGTCAGAAATGGGAACAAGCAGCTAAGAGGCAACAGCAGGAGAAATTCTTCAGTTAGATTCACTGCCAAAGCCCACACTTCAGTGAGTAACCACTCCTCCGTTTTCCCTCCACTGTTGCTGCCCCTGGGCTTGGCAGGACACTTTCTTTGGTCTGATTCTTCAAGGATGCAGTAACAGGGGCAGGAGCTGAAGGGCTGAGAGCATGATCTCATCGTGTGGAGGATGGAAAACATGATCTCATAGCCAAAAAGGCCTCAAGTCACCTTCAGTTTCCATTCTCAGGGGACAATGGAAAGTTTCTCAAATGGCCATTTTCACAGGTGCCCATGAGATCTGGGYTCCTCTTCTTTGTCGATCGCCAGCCAAAGACGGCAAGCTCTGATTTGCAGAAACTTTTGACTTTCGTAACTTGCAAATCACAGCCACAAGACCCTCCCCTGAGACTACAGAAGAGTATAAAACAGGAAGCCTTCTAGAAAAATTAGATGCGGGCATTCAGGTTGGGCCCCTCAAGCCATTTAGCACTGGTGGCTTTCATCCCTCTGCCTCTGTCCCTGTTCATGCAAGGGAAGTGATGACATCTGTTACCAGGCAGCATCACTGACGCTTGGAAAAAAATGAAATATTACAGAGAAGCCCACAAAGAATGATTCAATCCTTAAATATTCTAACTTCTGAGGTCTTGTTTTGTATTTGAATGCACCAACAAATGCTGCCCACGTTATATAAACCATGAAACTCCTGTTCAAATTCAAAAAGATGAGTTTCACATCACCTGAGCAAGTTCTCCAACCTCTCCCAGACTTAATCTCTCCTCCTGAACAGGAAAGTCAACAATTTGCTCAGAGAAGGAAACGGCTTTTTTATTCTGAGTTCTTCCCACATCGTATGAGTCAGAACTGCTGATCACAGACAAACTTCTGAGTACCAAATTAAAAAGGGGAAGCTCCAGGCACTGTCAGGCAGGAAATGTCAGCATGAGGCTTAATTAAGGCATGACTTCATAGTCCTAGTATTCCACTCACAACTTTCTGCTCTCGTTGCATTTCTGATGTAATTTTTTTGACTTGGGACTTTTTAGGATGCTCAAAAACATCTGGGGGGATTCCTTGTTCGCCTGAGGGTGGAAAATTAGATCACTCAGGGGATGTTTGGGGGCCTTAAAAAATCCTCTGYAGCTTTTCTAGATCTGGAGGAGAAGCACCCCAATAACCCACCACCTCCATACAGTGAACTGGAGAAACCTTTGGATCATAGAATCATTAGGGTTGGAAAAGACCTCCAAGATTATCAAGTCCAACCTTGGACTGAATCCCACCACACCTACTAAACCATATCACGCAGTGCCACATCCAGCCATTTTTTGAACACTTCAGGCTCAAGGCCTGGGAGGAGAAGAAGGAACTGTTCTGGGATAGTCTGGAGATGTGGAAGTGGAAGAAAGTCTCACAAAAGCTTACACTTCTTGGAGGGCCAGTTACAGAGACCACAAAGCCCAACTTCCCTTGTCGGCATGGACCATACAACAAGCGGCAAGAAGCACCAACCCATGGAGGCTCAAGTTCACCAGTCAGCCCTCTCCTCCTGAAGTTGCTACACAGGAGGTGGCAGCTTCAGGTTCCTTAAGAGAGAAAACCAGGCAGAAACACTGGGATGCCACAGATGTGTGTCCAACACACGCACAGGGATGTAAAGGACTGGCTGTCATAGGCACCTCTGGGGTCTCTAACAGGCTGCCTGGGTTGTTCTTGGAGCTGCTGTCTCACCACAACTGGGGCAATCAGCAGGCAGCCTGACCCAATGCCCCACTATTAAATTAGGATTCCAGCAATTGTGGTGAGAATCCTGAACTCAATCACACTGCTGGGCCCAGCCCATGCTGGGGTTCACTGCCTCCAAAGAACAGCACACCACTCAGCCTGAAGAGCTGTAAAAAAAAACTCAACCCAAGCAGGCCTTGCCTCACAAACACACTGTTTACCAAGGTTCAGTAACTCAGCTGTTAATGTTTTTCCTGACAGTGCACAAAATCAATTTTGCCAGTAAGAATCAGTGGCCACGAATGCAGAAATGCACTAGAAGTTTAAAGAAGGTGTGACAATATGAAAGGTTTTCTGTTTCCAAGTATTTTTTCTCTCCAGTGCTTCGGAAGGGCCATGGATAAAATGCCATTTTGTCCTCACATGCCATGGATAGAGGGTAAGAATGGCAGCTGGGATAACTCTGGCCTGGGACAGGAGGTAAAGCCTGAGATACAAGGGGATTTCAGAGAGCAAACACAAAAGGAAGCTGCAAGTGAAGTCATGGGAAGTCACGGCTGTCATAGGTGCTGCGCTTGGCTGGAGCACCAGGACTGTGCACAGCCCTTCCCACCAGCTCAGACTCCCCCAGTGAGTCAGTTCTTCCCAGAACAAGATGGCTGTGCAGCATTTCCCTCGTGGTCAGGTCCCTATCCCTTGCACAACCTCCAAACTTCATGCTGAGTGTCAGCCTGGAATCAGCCCACACTGACTTTCACTGTCTGGGTGTCACACAGCTGGCAGGTAAGTCTCACGCGGAGGTTTGGAAGCAAAATAAAACCACCTGCAAGGTGTTTTCAGCGTATCTGTCAGGCTGGGAGAACCTCAGGGACCCCAAAGATGCTACTTTCACCACCAAATCTGAGCGCCTGCTTTAAGACCCACAAGATCTGCTGGCTGGGTTTGTGTTTGGGGAACAGTTCCCGCTGAGCACAGTGCACAATAAGCTCGAAGCCCAACCTCAAAGCCACCTGCACTGGGAATGCTCTTCCGCAAAAGGGTTGTCAGGGGCCCAAATTAGACCTTCAGGAAGGAGAAACAAGGAAATCACGGCCAGATGCAGCAGTCAGCGCTCAAAAGGAGCTCCCCTCCTCACACATGAGTGGTGGGGGCAATCAGTCAGTCTCCTCAATTCTGTCATCCAAGGAAAAATCAAAACCTCTTTTCCCATTCACTATCAGAAGCACTGGCTCCCCAAAAACTCAGTGTGAGCCCATGCTGTTGGGGTTGAAGGTGAGCCACATGATGGAGAAACACACACTCTGCCTGCCTGTAACCTAGACAAACTGAACCACCCTTATCCAGGGGCTCCTGCCAAACCTGTCCCTGTTGCAAGACTGTGCTGCAGGTCTCCCTTGAGACAGTGAAATTCAATTTCCTCTCTTTTTAACTCAACAGCTGTTCAGAAAATTGTCAAATCCCTGCTCAGCATGGGCAGGTGGCTGAGCTGGCTTGGCCTTACCGTAGACTCCCTTCCCCAGGAGCTGCAGGAACCGACTGACTGCTGTCGCCATCTCAGCCTTGTTCAGATCCAGGAGGGAGACAACCTGGAAGCCCAGATGCTCCAGAAGACGCCTCAGCTCAAACACATCCCTGACAGGAGCCATGAGGTTGGGATGATGCTGGTAGTGGTTGTTGCCGACTAGAAGTGCTATTTTGCCGGTAGCTAAAACAAACACCAAGTGACAAAGCTGTAAATGCTCAGTGGGAGGTAAGGTCTTACCTCCTCCTACTTAAGTGAGGATATTGGAAATCTAAGGAAAGAGGCAGGAAGGATAAACCCTAGGCTGCTGTCAGCCTGGAGAACCCTCCCGAAAGCCCTCAGCCTTCTGAACACTTTGACAAAATATACAAACCATCATTTTGACAGAAAAGTTTGCAAAGTTTTCACTTGACAACCAAAATCCCAGGAGTGCAGAGGTTCTGCTCTACCTGCCCTGCCATGACCGTGGGTCTGGCGTTGTCAGTGGTGCATGGAAGGGGGATGCACTGAGCCAGTCTAAGGGGTCTTTTCCCTCCTGGGGCTGAAGGAAAGAAACCCTGGGCTCCTGCTTTGATTTTTTCCACACCTCCCACTGTAAAAAACCAAGATTTATGTCACTCAGCACTGGGGGGAGCAAGGAACTTTGACCTGCTCTGAGGAGGTACTTCAAGAAGGGGAAAGTTGTCATTTGAACACTTTTAAACTCATTTGGCAGGCACAGAGCTCAAGACTCAGTTACTCATTAGGAATACTCCTATTCCACTTGCTGAGAAAGATCAGGGCTTGGCAGGGGATGAGACTCATTCTGTGCAGCTCTGATCCCAAAAGAACAGAGCCTGTGGCAATGTGGGCATAAAGGCCTGAAGCTGTCTCTGCAGGGAAAGCATTCCCATTCCCCRTTCTCCCATCCACCCTGGAGCCTGGCTTTTAATTAAGGCAATAATTGCTCAGGAAGAAAAGATGACAGTACTCACCAATAAACTTTCCAGAGCCACATGTACCTGCAAAAAAAAGAGGAAAATGATAAGCCTGTGCCCAACATCCAGTGCCAGGTCTGAATCCTGCTCTAATATCCTCAGCAATGCACAGCTGGATCAAACACCCAGAGGATCTGCACAAGCAACACTCCTTGGGCAACTTCTTCATAGTCTGGCTGCTAACCTTAAAGACACCAGTCTGATGTTAGGAGGATTTATGAAATCCAGCCTGATTTATGACATCCYGAGCAGCTGGGAAGTAAAGCCTGGAGAAGGGGCAGGCCAGGGAAGGAGGGTCAGCACAGAGAAGCTCGTACCTGATGTGACACCTGCTCCCTCTCTGCAGCAAAAGTAAAGGAAACACGACTCCAGGTCATAAAAGCTCCAAAACAGAGCATTTGTCCCCATAAACGTGCTGCTGCAGAGGAAGCCACCCRGTTTGCTTTTGATTGTAATAATATTCCCAGAGTTTTTCATCTCCCCGCTCTGCCTTTCCCTGGTTTTTAGCAGTTCTGGCTCAGAAAAGCCACCCCAAATGTGACTCACTTTGGTCCACAAGCACTCCTGCCTGAACACTTCCAGACTCTTAAAATCATCATTACCCCAACAGCTCCAGCTTTTCCTATTTAAATTAGAAATAAATTTTAAAATCCAGCCCAGGAGAAAATTATAAAACCCTACATGCTCTAAAAGAAGAAATTAAGGATAAACTGCATAAATCTCATGGGTCTGGAAGACCTTTGGCCCCTGAACCAGTGTTGTGAATGCACCAGAGATGCCTGGAAAGCTTCAGAGCAAAACCACTCATCCTTTTCTGCCTCTGACAGAGGCACCTGTTGCATATTAAAGYTCCCCAGCAGTAACATGTTGAACCCAACCCAAGCTGCTGTCCTTTTCTCACCGTCTGCCCCCCCTGGATGCTGTTTTGCCAGCTGTGAGGAAGCAGGCRGAGTGCTCTCTGGCTATACAGGATCAATCTGCACTTTGGAGGAATTTTAAAGCCAGCATAAAAGGCAGAATAAGAAGCTTATGGCATAGAAAAATCTCTAGATGGAGTAAAGAGCCAGCAAAGTCAGCCTGTGCTATTTTTGCCTCACGTAAGGAAAAGGCAGAGGGCCAAAGCACCTGGAGGTGAAGCGTGCCCGGGGCTCTGGGGACACATCTTCTCCCTGCGATCTGTCACTCACTCAGCATCAGCCCTGAGCTGCCAGCCCAAGGGACCTGAACCTGCCCAAATAAACACCATCCTCTCCAGCTCTGTGTCTGAGCACATCCCTTCATCTCAGCGAGACTGGAAATGAGTCTGGGCACAGGAGCCTGCTGCGATTTGGCCTGGAACTGTGAAAGCAGCACCTTGGCATGGCAAGAAAACCACAGGGAGCAGCTGAGAGCACTGGGCCTGCCCTTACACAGCAGGTGTCTGATACAGTGCAGGGCCCAGCAGCATCCCACCCATTGGACAGTGCATCACCGCATTTGGGAGGTTTTCCAGCTGCCACTCCCCTCACTCCCTCAGAGCCCCAATATCAAGGAATCCTGTTTATCACAGTCCTTGTTCACCAACTGGTGCTTCCAGAGAGCACCAAATTTCTTTGTCCCCTCTAATTACATCTCACACCAGGTGATGTGCAGCAAAGTGACGTGGGCTGGCTCTGCTCACCGATGTGAACATCCACGGCATTGGTCCAATGCTCTCCATGACTGTTGGAGACACAGCAGAGGTATGTGCCGGAGTCACTGACCTTGGCCTGCGGGATCTAGACAGATCAAAAGTTAAATCACATTATTTATGGTGAAAGTCTGCAGCTCCCTGCTCGGATCTGCCAAAGGCACTCGTGTTCATGGAGTAAAAAGTATTTTTCCTGCTATTCACAGAGACTCTGCCTCAGAAAGAATCAGGACAGGGACAGGGACAAGAACTAGACCAGTACTAGCTGGTGAGGACTCTGGTTCTCCAGCCCAGGATCCTGCTCAGAGAGGGACTAAAGCCACCATTGGGTCAGGTTGGCCATAGCTCTGTCTATTCAAGCCCCGAACATCTCCAGCAACAGAGACCTCACTGCCTTCTGGCTCCAGCACAGCACCATCCACCTCCAAAAACAACCTCTACTTAGTGCCCAGCCTGAACTTCCCTGTCAAGAAGTGCAGTCTAAGGYCATCATGTAATACCATCTAAGGCCACCTATAATACCATTGACCACTACTGAGRAGAGACTACATATCATGTCCTTGTGCCCTTCACGTGATGCCCTGGAAGGAAATCTCTTTCTTGATTCAAGAAGACAGCACTGATTTACATTCAGCCAGTGACACAAAATAAAGCCAGTCCTCCTTCTGCTGCCTCCCTGACTCTTTTCTGTCAGGATTAACCACTTTTCCTTCTAGGTCTCCTGCAGGCAGACAGCATTCCCATCACTCTGCACACACAGACAACAGCTCTTCTCATGCCTCTGCTGTAAAAAGGCATGAGAGATGTGCTGAGAGCCCTTGATGCATCTGTGGATTGGTTACCTCCTAGAGGAACATCCACAGCTTTAAAAGAAGCCCATAAAACATATTCCCCCTTTATGTGGAGTCTTCCAACCAGCTATCAAAGCATCAGGGTGATACGTGGAGGGCCTTCTCAAMACCCTGCAATCAGCTTCTCCCATTACCCACCTCAGCAGCCAAAGCTTCTGAACTATCCCAAGAAAACCTTACCCAGAGTGTTTTTCTCTTCTGCTGCTCCAGCAGGTTCCCATTGCGGTACCACTGGTAGCTGGGGGCTGGGACCCCCATGGCAGCACACTGCAGCTGTAGAGGCTGCCCCACCTGCACCCACTGCTCGCTGGGGTTGAGGACGATGACTGGTTCTCCTCGCCAGAGCCGAGGGGGCAAACCTGCAAGGCAGCAACACAGAATTGGTCCTCCCTCCACGAGGACAGCAAACAACGGCCATTTTCCACCATCACTGCTGCACCTTTCTGCTTTGGGAGCAGGGAACCCTTGGGAGCAACACCTGTGATAGTAAATGCCACACCAAAGCCCTGCCTCTGGCTTCCCAAAACTGACCCTTGCCCTTTCCTGCCAAGTGTGCAGTCAACATGCTGAGGTCACACCCCAAGTTATTTCTGGTGAGCTTTGAAGTACCCAGATGAGTTCTTCCAGTCCCAATACCCAGAATAACTCTGGGAAACCCATGGCAAGCAGGAGGTGTAGGTGCACATGGGTGGGGCTTGGAGCAACTTGGTCTAATGGAAGGTGTCCCTGCCCATAGCAGGGGATGGAACCAGATGAGCTTTACAGGTCTCTTCCAACCCAAACCATTCTGTGGTTCCATAATACATCAAGAAGGTAGAAGACATGCTCGTACCTCTGGCAACACACTGATGGACTTCCACCTTCACCCAGTCAGAGAAGACAGCATTTCTGTGGAGGTCATTGACTCTGCAGGTGTAGAGCTGGGTCTGCTCTGCAATGATGGGCAAGTCTTGGTTGGTCGCTCCAGGAATCAGGTGGCAGTCAGACTAAAGGGAAAACGTGGGCAGTGGGCAGCGATTCCCTCCTCATTGTTGGCAGTAGAAGGCACTAGGAAACCCSTTGTAAGAGCAGCAAAAGTGGAAATCCCTGGTTTCATCCCCTCCTTCAGCTCCCCCATTGGGTGCAGGGACCCAGCCTGGTGCCATACCCAGGGCCACCCCAGTCCCATCCTTACCTGGTGCTGACAAAACCACTGGTACTGCAGTGAGGTGCGCCCCTGGGCTCGGCACCGCAGCGTGAAGGAGTATCCCACTGGGACAGAGACGGAGACCGGCTGCTCGGTTATGGCAATGGCTGGGGGGAAACAGCATGTGGTGGTGGGAACAACACTGAAGTCACAGCCCAGTGGCTCCCTCTCTATCGGTGGCCAGGCATGGTGGGCTTCAAGAGGCACACCCATCCCAGCAGGCAGGGAAGATTGGAAGAACAGGGATGCTCCTGTGCCCAGGGAATGGAAGGAAGGAMGGAAGGAAGGAAGGAAGGAAGGGTGGGTATATGGACAGATGGGTAAGTGGATGGATGGTGGGCAGGTGAATGCACGTGTGGATAGGTGGGTGGAAGGATGGGTGGGTGGATAGATGACATGGGGCTCCTCTCGGTGCTCGAACAAGTGCCCGGAGGGAGGCACGGTCACTCTGCCCAGCACCCCGTGGCCGCTCACCTTCCTGCATCGCTTCTCCGGCGGTTCCTCTCCGGCCTGGGCGGCCGCCGGCCCGGCCCGCGGCGGCTCCTCTCCCCGGGAGGCGGCGGCGGCACCTGCGGCGAGGGACGGCGGCGCTGGGGGCGGCTCGGGCCGGCCGAGAGGCCGCTCACCCGGCGCGGCGGCCCATGGCGGGCTCGGGGCTGCGGCGCCGGGCCGGGGCCGCACTCGGCTGCCGCCGGCCCCGCACTTCCGCGCTCCCGGCCCGCCCCGCGCCCGCCGGCACCGGAGGCGGCGCCGCCACGCGCCGGGGCTGCGGCGGCCCCGCACGGCCCGGACCGGACAGGCCCCGCACGGACCGGACCGGACCGGACTGGAGCGGACAGGCCCCGCACGGACCGGACCGGACTGGAGCGGACAGGCCCCGCACGGACCGGACCGGCTCCGCATGGACCGGGCCCGCTCCGACGGGGACGCTGCAGGACGCGCCCCTCGTCCCGGTGCCGAGGCTGCCCGCACCTCCCTGCCCACGAGTGACCTCTCCCCCTCCCCAGGGGTGTCCTCACGCCCACCCCCACTGGTGACCTCGCCCCTTTCCCCACGGATGTCCTCCCCTCCTTCCCGTGGTGCCCCTCTCCCAGGCCCCTTATAGGTGACCTCCCCCCACCGCCACTGCTCACCCCACCATCATTCACACGGGTGTCCTCCYCTCCTCCCCACAGCGTCGCCCCCCGTTACAGGTGTACTTGTCCATATCCCGCAGGCGTCCTCACCCCCTTCCCCACCTCCACTGGTGATGTCACCCCATCCCCGCAACAGTCCCTGCCCCTTCCCCACAGGTGTCCTTGTCCCCATTCCAACTGGTGACCTCAAATACTTACCACGGGTGTCCTCCCCTCCTCCACATGATGCCCCCTCCACTCCTTACAGGTGTACTTGCCCACATCCCCACTGGTGACCTCTCCCCACCGATGTCTTTCTCACAGTGCACTGCCTCCCCTTATGGGTGTACTTGCCCATATCCCCACGGGTGTCCTCACCCTCCCCACCAGTCTCCTCGGCCCCTTGCCCCACAGGTGACTTCACCCTCACCTCCACAGCTGTCTTCAACCACAACCTCAAAGGTGTCCTCACCGTGTCCCCACAGGTGTCCTTGCCTCATCCCCAAGGGTGTCCTTGCCCCTGTCCCCAAGATGACCCTTGCTCTCATCCCCACAGCCACCCTCCCTGCCCACACCCCCAGTGCCCACTGCCCTCACCCCCAGGCCCCATGGCCGCACTCACCTCTCCCCAGGCGGTCCTGGCCCGGAAGGTTCATTGTGGAGTCAGTGCTCCAAGGGTGGACGGTAGAACCCGCTTCCTCCGAGAAGTCCCCGCCAGCTGGGCTGGGCATCATGAGGGCCCTGGGGGAAGTGGCGCCGGGCCAGCCTCCGGAGGTTGCACAAGCGCCTCTGGGAGGGAAGGGAGACGGTGGAGCGTTAGGGCTCCGTAAATGCTGTGCCGTGACTTGCTGTGCCTAACCTTGACAAGGTTAGGGCAAGGTCAGACTCATTAACCCAAAACTCATCACCTTTCCAGAGGCAGCAGGACTACAAGGAAATTAGCTGGAAATGGTGAATGGAGAGTACAGGGGGTAGCCAGTGACTGACTGCCATTGCCAAAGAGCTTTTGAAGCAACCGGGCAGGGAGTGTGACACAAAACCATAGGAATGAAGCAGGTCTGGGCTCAGGATGTGGAGTGACAAGGTTCCCATTCCCAGGGTGGAAAAATTCGCACCAGGATGGCTTCTCCCCAAGTTAATAGTCCTAGGAAGCAGGCTCCCATGCTGCMATGAGTGACAGGGACCAGGACTTCATCATGAGGGGTACCATGGACCAGTTAGAGAGGAGGCTGTGGGAGACTCTCACTCCCCTGCTGAAATTTCTCTACCCTGTAGCAGTGGCTACGGGCTGACCGAGGAAAAGGTAAGCCRTCAGGGATGTCTCTCCCAAGCGGCAGCATGGAAGGGCACAAACAGGAGTGTCARGATGGCAGAGAGAAGCAGCTGTGGTTGAGAGTGCTCATGGATCCATGCCCTATGKAACCCAGGGCAGGGCTGAGCCATGCCATAGGGTCGGAGGGACTAAGCAAGGCTGAGGGATGTGCCTCTACCTGCTGCTTTTCTCTTAGAATGGATGGGGAAGAAGGTGGTAGGAAAAAGTCAAACCCAACACAACTGGTGGACCGAGGAAGGATTTTCTTCCTTCACATCCTTTCCTTTGTGCAGGATGGGACAGTTACGCTGCAAAAGCAGGAAAATCTGCTACACCCTGTCCATCCAATGTGACCCAGAGCAATCCCTGCTCCAGCAAGGACTGTTCCGCTCCTTTAATGGATACAGGAAAGGTGATGCTTAGCATAGGATCTTTCTTTGTGCTCATCTCCCCAGCTGTCTGAGATCACACAGACCCTCCTTTTTCCTGTTTTCTCAAGGGTCCAGCCGAGCATTTGGAAACACATCCTTGCACGTTTAAAACCTATGAATGATTGTAAATGAAGGTTCTGGCTGAGTATGTGCCAGCAGCTCCACGTCATGCCTATGCGGCACAGTTATTATCTATGCAGCACAGGTAGCTAATAAAAATGATTATTAAATTAACCCCAGCACTTTCYTGGAGTTAAAGATGACATTCTGGTTGATGCAGCATCTCTCCAAACAGCTGGAGGTTGCTGTGTTCCCTGTAGACTGTTTCTCCAGAGAGAGAATCCTCCTCTAAATAGCTGCTCAAAAAGTCCATCGTGCTTGTTCTCTGTCAGAGCCCTGCCCTGGCACCATCTGTGAATATTTGGGGAAGAACCAGGGGTGAGAGCTTGTTGTCATAGTGCAGGAAGAAGCCTATCATTTTAGAAAGGGAGGAACTTAAAGGTGCACGTGGGAAAAGGAAGGATAAGTTGTGCGAGAGGAGTGAGAAAATATCTGCGACTCAGTGGGAGTCGGTGCTGGATCTGCAGGCAGAGGAAGAAAGCTTTGCTAACAAGGACTGCAGCCTCATGCCTGACTGGCTCAGGCTCCAGCAGCTGAACGTGTTTCCCCCAGAGCTGGGAGCAGAGGGCACTGTCACTCTCTGAGCAGACTGACGGGAGAGCAGATGCTGTGAGAGGAAGCTGTCTCAGCAGGCGACRGCACAAGAACCATTCAGAGCCTGGAAGGGTAGAAAAAGAATATAACCCCCGTGCATCTGGGGGAAGGATCAAACACCACAGCAGGCTCTCTCTTGTCACATCTGAATTAAACCTGCGCTCACCATCCAGGTTTCCCTCCACTAGCGGGGTGAGGCACCGAACCCTGGTATGACCAGGGTGGGAAGAGACCTCTGGGGGTCTCTGGTCCAGGCCCCCACTCCAAGCAGGATGTTGATCATCTGCTCAACACTTGTCCCATCCACAGCACCTTGTCCCATCCACAGGAAGGAGATCACTCACTTCTCGGCTTGCTATGGTACTGCTTGATTCCCTTCACAGGGCAAGTCATCTTCCTAACATCCAATCAGAACTTTCTTCCTTGCCTTGCATTTTGGCCTCTCAGTCCATCACTCCGCACCTCTGAGTCTGTACCCTCCTGTGAGGTAACAAAGAAAACAAGAAGGTTTCCATTTAGCCTTTCCCTGAAGCCTGAAACCCAGTTTCTCTCATCCTCTCSTCGTACGTTAGGTGTCTGAGCTACTTCAATCTTGGTGGCCTTCACTGGACTTGATCCAGTATATCAGTGTCTTTCCTGTATTTGGGCATGCGAACCAGACACATTTCCAGGCCCAAAGCAGAGACTCACCTGTTCTGGACACCCTTCTCAGATAGTCTGGGCTCTGTTCTATCACATCAACATGCCAGGAGACTGGGCTCTTGGTAAAATAATGTGTGATTCATATGCTGGGACTTGAATTCAGGCTTCCTGAAGCTGTGGGACCTGAAAGTCCTCCTTCTCCTTCCAGGGAAAGGGATAGGGCAGGAGAATGCCACCCTGGGGCCTCCCAGCCCAGCATCTTGCCTCCCCCATTTGGGCAGCAGCCAGGGCAGGGTGTGAGATCAGGGCATGCACACAGCGAATATTCTTATGCAGCTCAAACACTTGAACTGAACGTAGTATCTTGATCCTGCATAAACCTCAGGAGATTTTCTTTCCACAGATTTGTCCTGTGGATTTTATTAACCCCTATTGACATTGAACAGCCACAGCCATGTGTGGGAGCAGCTTAAAGACAAGGGGCAGGAGGAAGCATTTCCCGTTCACTTCTKTACCTCCTGCTAATTTGTCTTGGTGCCCCAGTCCCGTTCTCCTTGTCCCTCTCAGCTGCATATACCTCAGTCAGGCACCCCAGTAGTTTCTTCCAGGCTAAAGAGTCCCAGTCCATGTAGTTACCCTTCATGCAGCAGCCAGTCTGGACCTTGGCTTGTCCTTGCTGCCCTTCTCTGAGCTTTGCATTTGGGGGTTTTTTTGGCTCTGCTGTATTGTTTGAGACGAATTATTCCTGTGTGGCATTAGCTCACACAGAGCCCACTGCTGCCTATCAAAAATTCTTATCATGGTTTCCCACATGGATCATGATACGTTTGTTTTATGCAATTTTATGCTATTTCACTGCCTGGTAAAGGTGAGGTCTTCAGTCAGCCCTCTGGGACCAACTTTCCCCATACTTCCTAGGACCACATCCAAATGTCTTAGGAGGTCCATCTCCTTTGCATTTGCTAAGATCAAGTTCCTCTCTGGTATCACAGATCCAGCTGTTTACATGCCTGATAATGTGATCACCTGCCACTGTGTGCGTCACCTGTACAGGTGACGCACACAGTGGTGCCAGTCCCTCTCCAAAGTCACCTTTCAAATCACAGTGTTTGCTGGGAAAAGGAATCAGTAGTGTCCCACACCAACTGATCCATCACCTGCCCTGCTGCTTGCTGCTGCATCCGCTGCCTCTCCTGCCCAGGGAAGATCAGCTCAAATCCTGTTGTGTTTCCCAGTCTGGAGCAATTTGCCGCCATCTCCCTGCTCCTGCAGCAATTGCTGCTGTGCAGCCATGGGCAGGCAGCTGATCCACACTGAATCTGCTCCATCCATCATTCCAGTGCGGAGGGATGTGGTGCCACCAGTGACGTGCCTGCAGCGGATGATGCAGCAGCTTGACAGGCAAGAGGAAGGCAGAACAAGAATAAATCCCATTTTATTACTCATTATATTTTCATTTGGTATTAAATCACTTTTGTGATGTATCCACCTTTTATAGCCCTCTTTTGTGCTGTCTTTTCCATGGAGACTGAAGAAATACCATCACAGACCTCCTCTTGGACATCCCAGGATAAAAAACAGGCTTGCCAAGTCGTGAGACCCTGACGTGAGGACGTGACTGCCGTGACCACACTGAGCAGTGCAGCTGGCCACGGGGGGAGCCTCATTCCTGCAAGGAATCAGGGGATGTCATAGCTGATCCTGAGAGATCATAGCTCGTGGAATATCCTGAGCGGGAAGGGACGCAGAAGGATCATTGCGTCCAACTCCTGACCATGCACAGGACAGGCCAACAATCCCACCCTGTCCCTGAGAGCATTGTTCAAACACTCCTTGAGCTTTGGCAGCCTTGGGGCCATGACCACTGCCCTGGGGAGCTTCTTCAATGCCCAACCACCCTTTTCCTGATACCCAAAGTAAACCCGACACAGCTTCATGCTGTTCCATCG
The DNA here is from genome assembly GCA_018881555.1 of Amblyornis subalaris. Classification (NCBI taxonomy): domain Eukaryota; kingdom Metazoa; phylum Chordata; class Aves; order Passeriformes; family Ptilonorhynchidae; genus Amblyornis; species Amblyornis subalaris. Next base: position 3,324,978 of record JACAXG010000089.1, read on the forward strand.
GGTTCTGTCACTGGTCAGCAGAGAGATCTTTGAGGTGTGAGAAATCCCCCTCATATACAAATCCCCCTTACTATAAGAAAAAATTCTCTTCTTCTCCAAAAGCTGGACCCGAGCTGCCAGCGATGGCAGGAGGAGGAGGCCGGGCAGCTGGCCCGGGGAGGCCGGGCCGCGGCCGGCGCGTCACGATTGACAGCAGCATGTGCGGGGCGCCTATAAACGGCGGCGGTGACGGACAGGGCGGGCAGCGACGGCCGTGGGGCAGGGCAGCCGCACTCCGGCCATGGGCTCGACCCGCCGGGCCCTCGCGGGCCTCTACGGCCAGGGAACGAGCCCCATCGACGGCGCGGAGGAGGCCGAGAGCGCGGCCTGGGCCTCGCGGCCGGACCGGCGGAGTTACCTGCTGGGCATCCGGCCCCAGAACAGGTGAGCGCCGGCCCGGGGGAAGGCGCTGCTGTGGGTGCTGTACCGGAGCCGGCCGCTGCCGTGGGTGCGGGTGACACCGGGCGCGGGGCTTGCGGGAGACACGCCGAGGGCAGGCGGGGGTCGGAGGCGCGGGGGAGCCGGGCCGGCCCGGCCGGGGTGCAGCGGGCTGGGGGCCCAGCCGTGGGGCGACACCGGCCTCAGATGGAGCGCGGGGCCGCGGGCTGCAAGTGGTGCAGGCTCTGGGCCTGGCCATCCCCGGGGAGCTGCTCCAGGGGGGAAAACTAAGGCATGGCTCGGGCTCTCCCGAGCAGCTGGTGTGCTATGGGCCAGGCCCTCACCTCCCCAGAGAGAGCTGGGGGGGCCGCGGCTGTTGCCGGGGCCGGGGCTGTCGGCATCACACATCGCGTGTGGCTGGGCAAGYGTGTGGAGTGGTGGAATCATAGAATAGAATCATGGAATATCCTGAGCTGGAAGGGACACACAAGGATCATCGAGTCCAACTCCTAGCCCTGCACAGGACACCCCAACAATCCCACYCTGTGCCTGAGAGCATTGTCCAAATGCTYCTGGAGCTCTGGCAGCCTTGGAGCTCTGACCATTCCCTGGGGAGCCTGTTCTGGTGACCCACCACCCTCTGAGTGAAGAACCCTTTCCTAATATCCAACTAGTCTAATCTAGCTTAAYCTCTCCAATACAGCTTCATGCTGTTCCCTCARGTCCTATTGCTGGTCACCAGARAGCAGAGATTAATCAGTGCTGCCTCTCCTTTTGCCCTCGTGAGGAAGCTGCAGACCTCAATGAAGTCTCCGTCCGAGCCCTTGCTGTGAAATCCTGACGAACACGAGTGTCTGTCTCTCCAGTTAAACCTGGGGAACAGCACTGACCTTCCTGCCTTCTTTGTAGTGAAGTTGCTCACCAGACAGTGAGGGGTGTGCTGAGCTCTGTGCACGGGTGCCTTATCTTATTGCCAAAAAGGCATTTCTACAATGTAGATAGGGGCCGAGCAGCAATGAGAACAGCATTCCTGGGTCAGGAATGGCCTCCGGCAGAGGGTCTGGGGTAGGAATAAGGCTTTGTTCGCAGGGGAGAAGGTATGATAAACATGCTGTCAGCTGAGCCTGACTGAGGTTAGCAAACACAAAAATACAGGGCGACGTGCCAGCAGAGCCCAAGGTGTCAGTGATTGTGTGAGGCATTCAAAAAAGCCTCGAAATTGCTTTGAATTCACTGGGAATGCTCTTCAGTCTACGAGCTCTCCAAACAAGTGTGCCTCTTCCCTGCTGATGGTTTATAAATAATCCATTTCCAGCGTGTCAAGCATTGATACCTCAAGGAGTCAGACATTCATAAAAATAAACGCAGGACCAAAAGAGATAAAAAAGTGCTGCTTGGAAGTCAGGTGTTAAAACTGGGGTAATGCCAAAGTGAAGTTGCCTAAATTCAGTTCCTCTGTGCTGGCATCATGCTGGGGTGTGAGCTGATTGCAGTCTGGCTGCACGCTGTGGCGTCTTCAGCACCAACAAATGCCCATACAGGGTTCACAACCTGTGGCCTCAGATCTTACCATGCACAGGAAATCTCTTAATTGAGCCCAGTGACTCCATTTCGGGGATTACAAGCAGAGAGCCTTTAATAAAGAAGATGTTGAGGTGTTTGGGTTGCCTATAGCTTAACTTTGATTCCACCTGCCTATACTCAAATTGCAGCTTTAATCAGTTTAACCATAAAGGAGGGTTCATGCATCCTGCAAGCAATACCTTCAGTGTTCCCAGCTGGATTCCTGGAGTTTTCGTCTGCTGAGGAAGGCATGGGGTGATGTAGTACCTGTGCAGTGGACCTGGTGTCTTCTGGCTGGGTTGAGGCTGTGGCTCAGGTACCATAAATCCAGCCCATGGCTGCAGAGCTCTGCAGAGCCCTGAACCTCTTCAACTTGTCAGTCTAGTGCTGCTGTGGCTGCACCACAATTCCTGTCTGTGGGAGCCCAGTGCTGGCAAAGGGCCTCTGTGCTGCCCTGCTTAAATCAGCTGCACATTCAATTTCCACAGATTGTCCAGTGCTTTTTCCAACCCACCAATGTACATGATCATCAAAGCCTGTGGCAAGGCAGCTTTGTTTTGTCGCTTAATGCCACTGTCTGCCCCTTGTGTTGTAAGAAGCAGTGACTAAATAATCGCTAAATAGCAAAACTGACCTTTCCCTGAATTCATGGTAATATCCAGGTTCCCTAATGACTTAGGGAGGAGGCATATAAAAGTCTGGTTTCCTGCAGARCCCTAGAAGTGCTGAAAGCTTAGCTAGGATGTTTGGAAACTGTTGTCTAAGATGCAGGGCAAAGGCTTGAATGAAGTGGGGCTTTTTGTCTTGTAATTAAATAATGTATCATAACGATTCTGGAAAGCAAGTGAGTGGAATGATGTAGCAAGGAGACTTTCAGAAAGCAATTACGAGTTTAATTAAATCCAGGAACATCTGGAGAGCTTGCCTGGGAGAACTTGAAAAGTGAGAGAGACATGCAGAACAGCAGATAATACTGTGCAGTTCTCTTTCAACRCAGAACGGATTTGGATTTTCTAGGTTTCAAGCTAACAGAAGCATGGGACAAGTGATGCAGACACAGAATTGAAGTGGGAGGCTGCTGTGGTGGTTAGAAAACAAAAGTGGGTATTCTGATCCAAAGAAAATGTGGGTTTTTTCAGGTTTCTCTGTTTCTGTCTTTATATGTATTTACAGTGTGTTTAACCAAAATATTTGCCTGCTCTCTTCACCCATTCTTAAAGCAGTAGAAAGTGTAGTAACATGGTAGAGGTACATGCAGACATGGAAAGATCTTCAGGAAAAGAAACTGAGATTGGAAATCCCTGCTTCTGGGGTGGCTCATGAACACATTCTGCTTTGAGGTTCCCAGCACAGAAAGAACATCAGCCTCYTGGAGCGAGTCCACAGGAGGTACCGAGATGATCAGAGGGATGGAGCAGCTCTGCTGTGAAGTACGATTGAGGGAATTGGGCTTGTTCATCCTGGAGAAGAGAAGCTTTGGGGTGACCTAATTGTGGCCTTCCAGTAACTGAAGGCAGCATAAAAGGGTGGAAAGGGACTTCAAACAAGTGCCTGCAGTGACAGGACAAGGGGGAATGGCTTCAAACTTCCAGAGGGTAGGGTTAGATGGGGTATTAGGATAAAATTCTTCCCTGTGAGGGTGCTGAGGCCCCRGCACAGGTTGCCCAGAGAAGCTATGTCTGGCCCATCCCTGGAAGTGTTCCAGGCYGGGTTGGATGGGGCTTGGAGCAACCTGGTCTGGTGAAAGGTGTCCCTGCCCATGGCAGAGGGTGGAACGAGACGAACTTTAAGGTGCCATCCAACCCAAACCATCCTGTGATTCTATGGAGAGGGCAGTTTGGATGGTCTTACTTGGTCTCCCTAATCCTGTAGGAGGAAAGGGATGTCAAGTAAGTTGTAGGATATSAATTTGGAAATCAGAACATGCTTTTTTTGGTTTTTAACTCGTAGAATTTGCCAGAGGTGGTGCTACAGGGGCCAAAAGAATAGAGGTGTTGGTTGAAAATGGCCATAGAGAGAACATCATCCTTTTATTAACAGAGTGTTCAGGGTATTTAATTACACTTTGTGCCCTCAGGAACTGGTGTTTAGGAAAGATTTTCGCTATGAGCAGACAGCTTGATGTCAAAGATCACTGGCTTTCCTTCACTGGTCTTTTAACATACCTGATATTGGACAATGTGGGGAGCAGCTTATGGCCACAGTGACGTGCCTTCTGCCCTGGCTGCTGGCAGGACTTTTTTATTTTGCGGTAGCTGTTTTTTTAAAAAACAAACCCCTTATGGCTCAAAGCACTTGACTATAATTATTTCACAAAGTAAGAGGAGGACCTGTCAGTCCTGTCCACGGTCTGCCTTAGCTGCATTCATGGGCCACATCTCCAAGCCATCTCTTTAGGCATCCTTTTTGTAAGAACTAGTGAGTCTGCTGAGCATCTTGTGCAGAGAGATGCAATTTTGTATAAAATCTTCATCTGAGTCCTAGGCAAACTTCTCTGCTGGAAGCGTTCTGCACCTCTTGACTCATGCAGGTGTCTGCTTCTCAGTCTCGTTAGAGCATTGCCTCCTTGCTTAAATATCTCTCTACTGTCATAGCTGCATCATATGCAGATATTTATAGAGTTTAGTGACATTGCCTCTGATCTTTTCTTGGATGACTCTACTCGGGGTGGCAGTTGAGCTCAGGAGAGGGCCTTGCCACCTGGCTCTTCTGGCTGGAAACCATTCCCAGTGTTGTCCCGCTTGCTTTGCACATAATATCAAATGAAGGAGAAAGATCTGTTGCTATAATAAAGTGTGCTGGAAACTCAGGAGCACTTGGTTCCTGAAAAGCAGGTTTAATTCAGAGGAGTTCCCTCTCTAGCAGCTGGGCACCTGTAACGTCCKACAGGTCGTTGCTTTTGGCAACAAGTGGGGTAACCCCCTGGTAAGATGCCAGCTGAGGCACCTGAGAGCATTCAGTCAGTTTGATTTGTGGGATGGAAGTGTCCCAAACTCTGAAAGGAAGGACAGCCAGTACCAAGTGGAAAGGCGAAAGTAAAGGCGTCAATGAGTCATCTCCAGACCCTATGACCTGTAGGACAGAGGCACCTGTTTCCAATTGCTGTAATTACCTGCACAGTGAAGTCTGATTTGAGCGGGTCTCCTTGACAGTTGTGCATGCTGAATAACAATCCCAAGCAATTCCAAAGGGGGATTTTTCAGCTCCCTTTCTAAAGCCTCTTGTCCATATCTCCATATTCCCTAGAAAGCCAAGCGGACCTGAGTAGGCTGCTGAGCCAATAACCAAGGCTGAAGGAACTGGAGCTAGACAAACAGTGCCCTTCAGGGCCAGTGTTAAAATACAGAGTATATCACATCTGAGAACTATGCTCTTGTCTGGAAACCTCATAAAAGGAGATGTTTCCTATGCCAGGGATCCCATCTGATTGCCTGAAGGGGAGAGTGTTGCTCTCCAAAGAGGGCACCTCTCACGTCACAGCAGAGGCAGTTCCCAGGAGATGGAATTAAAATCTGCTCTACCCTCACTCTCTTTCCATAAGGGGAGGAAGGTCTTGGGTGAATGAGGTTCTTATCTCACTGACTCAGTCTCACACTTGGTGTGAGCATCACTTGGTCCAAGAAGAGGAAGATGGAAAAGCTGTTACAAGCAATTTTATTTTCMTTTTTTTCTTTCCTACACACAGTCAGCTGTCAGGAGGATGTCACCTTTCCTGGGCATCTCGAAGTCCAATATTTACTTTGCTTTTTTTTTTGCCATTTCTCATTCCTCGGTGTCTTTCTGGGTTTAATTTGGGCCATAAAGGCAGCAATAATTCAGAGTTAAAATCCACAGATCTGAGCCATCCTCAGAGCATTACAGAGGCTGATACAGGAATGTGTAACTTAATTTATTGGTTTCCACCTTCTCYGTTAATGAAATCTAGCTCTGAATTGTTACACGCAAGTCTGTGTTCATCTCAGGAAAAAGTCAGTTACTTGCGGAAAAAAATGCCATATTTCTGCATCTCCAACATCGATTCGGTCTGTGACCTTGACAAGCAAAGACTCAATACATCTGTTTTCCACTTTGTGAAATAACAATGTGTCTTGTACGGCAACACAGCACTCAGAGCTGCTTTATCACGGGCCTGCTGATAGCTTCTGCCATGGTATATGAACACCAGCGCACTCGTTCTGTGTGTGCAGGGAGTGCTTGATAAGGAGCAGGACRCATGGCAGGAAAGCAGCCGTGAGCACAACCATGTGTACATGAAAGCTTCAGTATTGGCTTTTAAACGTTGAAAGGGGTTTGCTGCTGACAGCTGAGGTGGTTTTTGGAGTGGCTTGTATTTGTCTCAAGTAATATTAACCTTGGAGGCAGACAAGTTCATTGGAAACCTTATACTTGGAAGTCTGCATGTGCAAAACATGCCCAGTAATGTCACGGGTCAGGGAGCCAGCGAGAGGGAGTGTCTGTAGGGGATTGCCAGTCCCTCTGTCTGGCTCCCGGGATGGACGGGCTGCCCGGCTCTCTGTGGGCTTCCCAAGGAGCTTTTGTGCAATGCAGATTCCCTCAAAACATAACTCAGAGGTCTCAGCTTTGCTGTCATGGACATGTTTTGCTGTTTTCTTCCTTCAGTGGACAGCTTGTGTGGCTCAACTTTCATGCTGTGGAAGAGCACTGAAAAATATTGATCACTGCTGCAGCTCAAGCAGCTCGAGTCCAGGTGCTTGTCCACATGAGGATGGAGCCACTGTTAAGCCTATTTCAGGGTCTCTTGAGCGCTTGTTCACTTCCATGTGAGGAATGAGCTGTGAGGAAAAAGATTTCTTTATCTCAGGGATAAGAAATACTGAAAGAGAGTAATTTCATGGAGTGATTGCATGAGAGGGTTAGAAAAGGTGGCAGATTGAAAATCTATGTTTTTCAAGCAGTTAACTTTTCAGTGCCAGTGGGCTGTTGTACCAGCCCAGGCCATCAACTTGAGTGGTCATAAAAAGTGAGTGGTGTTGACAGTTCTGCCTCCTGCCCTTGCATGACTGACATTTGGCAAGTGCATGAAAAACAGGGAAGAGCGTCTTTATTTGCAAGAAAATTATAAGTAGTTGAAGGGCTAAAACCTTCAAGAGGATGATAAATGGCCAAAGGAGTTTGAAAGCATATGATAGCATAAAGTGTAAAGAAGAACTGAGACTGGTATAAGGTATGTGGTGGAGAGCTATTATTCTATGGTCCAGCAGTTAAGAACAAAACTGTGTTTTCAGAACTAGTTTATAACAAGCTGAGCTTCACTTCGTCAGTGGGAGGTGCCCGAGGAGGCTTCGTCCCACCGATGCTGGACATGCCTGAAGCAGGCCTTTTGGAACTCCACTTCCCCAATACAAGGAAAAGTTATACTTCGGGCCTTGATTCACCACTTTAGATGTGTTCCTCAGGATAACATAAGCATTCGCCTTCATCCAGTAACTGTAATGGCCCCAAGCTTGCTCGAGGGAGATGCATCCCCTGCTGATGCTGTGTTTGGTTAGCAGAGCCCTGTGCAGTGTGTGCTAATAAATCCCTGGGGAGCCTGGAGCACAGACAGCCCAGTCCCAGAGAGGATCAGACCGTGCACACTGGAGCTCTGGTGCTGTGCTGAGGAGCCCCGTGTTTCCAGCAGGGTGGTTTGGGTTCTGTGCTGTTGCAGCTCTACATGGATACGCTGGGAYGTAATTGAAGTGAAGCGCCAGCTGCCTACAGGCAGGGCTGTGCTGGCTGCAGCGTCCACAATTTGATCATGCTCTCTAGGGGCTTAAATCTCTAGTCTGAAAAGCAAATTTAGCATATTGAGGTTAAACTTCAGTTAATACATGATGGCCTTTTTCTTCTGATAATATCAAGGTTCCTCAAGAGACGCTCAGTCTAGCACTCAGCGCTGTCTCAGGATGTGCACTGAATAAAGCCCACGTTGTCTTAACAGTGGGGATTAAAAAAATAAAGCGCTGTCAATGCTCACTGTTTGATCACATTCGTGAGCACAAGGGGTTCGTGGCACAGGCAACCTTTGTTCTGACTCCTGCTATTTTCTTTACGTCCAAGCCAAGACACATCCCCATTTGTCTTATGCAAGAAATCTTGATTAAAACCACACTTATGCCTACACTAGCATTCTAGCAAGGATTTTGGGAACTTCCCTCAAGAAGGTCCTTAGTATTCCTGGAGGGTAAAAGGATGTTTTTCCCTTGCAGTGGTAAGCAAAATGTTTTTGGGTTCATTTACAGTTGAAAAGTTGGTGGTCAAGACAGGTTAAAGCCATGAGTTGTGTTTCCAGCCAGCCAGAGCTGCCTGGGGGCAGCTCAGAGCACGGGGATGCGGCTGCCCCTGGGATCACCTTGGGTGGTTGTGCTTGGGAGGAGCGTGGGGAGGAGGAACCTGGATCCCCAGGAGTTCAGGACAGGGTGAGAGCAGCAGGAGGTGCAATTTGAGCTCTGGAAGCTCTGAGGGTGTCTGTGAGTGATGAGAACAAGGTGAGGTGCTGGTTAGTAAGGCAGGTAATGCAAAGCTGTGCTTGGAAGTGCCAGAAAGGACATGGAGCTCACAGGGATGTCGCAGGAGGTGGGACTCAGCTGGAAGGACACAGCTCCTCTGTCTGGCTTCTCCCATGGACCAGCACAGCACATAAAAGATGGATCAGGTGAGTGATCCTCAGCCTGTTATTGTTAGCATTTGATTTTCCCAGCTGGATCACACCCAACCTGTGCATCCTCTGGCTGCATGACCAGCAGTTGGCACTGAGTAGGGACCAGGACTGTGTGGCTGGGGGTGGAGAGGGTGAAGCCGCTKCCAAAAGGCCAAGTGCCACCCATGTTTGTTGGGTTAAAGCTGCTTCTGAGCAACTGTCCAAAACTTCTGCTGTCTTTGCTCTCCTGAAGAAAAGTCAGTGAGAAAACCTTCAGGTTTTTCTTCCCAATGGAAATGTGCGATTATTTGTGTAAAGAGTCAGGACTTCAAGCTGAACTACTTTTTTTCTTTTGTTCACATGGAGGTTCTGTCTCCACAGATGGAATGTACAGTTCGCAGGARCAGTTTTCAGAGTCTCTCTGTGGTCGTTTTTAGGGCAAGACTTGGAGTCCTGCTGGCTTCCACATGACTGGGACTCGCACATTTGGGTAGGAGCCCTGAAGAGGTGCACCTTCAGGTGGACCTCCAGGTGGTCCTTTCTGCTGCCTTCTGTAGCACCATCCTAGAGCACTGAAGTTTGGTGGTTCACTGGTCTTCAGAACAGAGGCTGAGAAGGTTTGATCTGTCTGCATGTATGGATGTGGCAGTCTGGCTTGGTACATCCCAGGAGAATACCTATGCTGCAATCACTTCTGAGGCTACGTGGTGAGGTTGTTGCCTAGGCATAACATGCATCTCAGTGCAATTCAATCACTGAGCTTACATGCTGCTGGCTAGCCAGTCCTGGTTAGTTTTAGACTTTTGATTGCCATGCGGGTGAGCTCAAAGCTTGAGGAGCTGCTTCTGACTGCTGCAGGTCAATGCACAGAGGTTGTTTCCTGCAGCCTGCGAGGGGCTGCTGCCACAGTCTGGCACTGTGGCCCTTTGGCTAGGACATGAGTCGCGGAAGACACTCCTTTGGAAGAGCTGGTGACTACAGGTAAGTAGCACATCCAGGTGTCCCTTGTGCAGGACCTGGTTGTTTGATTTTGTTCCCTGAATTGGTTAATGTTACTACATGTTCCTGCAAAGAAAGCAAAACCCGTAGATTCTTGTAAAGTCTACTTCTGTTATTTTATTTTAATGTTTTGCCAGACCTTAGTGATTTGGTTGGCAAGCTGAAATGCGATGTGTAGTGACCAGTTTTCAGCTTCTCCCAGGAGCTGTCCTTGGAAGCACAGAGGGCACCCAGCTCAGGCCAGCTGCTTGCCAGCAGAGAATCGGGCTGGTCACGTCCGTACTCCGCCTGTGTTTAACTGGACGTGTCCCACGGTGGAGTTGCCTGCTTTGAGCACAACGCTGCGGATGGTGCATGGAAGCCTCAAGGTGCTGCTTCTTGGAAACCTACTTGAATAAATGTCCTGACACTGATTCTCTGTGGTTAACGACCRTTTCATTTTTACAGCCCTTGATTTCAATTGACAATGTGGCTTGCTCGTCCTGGCAGGCAGCCTAAGGCAGCTGTACCTTTTTTTAATAGGAACTCTGACCTCTGCAAAACGACTCATCATTAATACATCTCTGTAACGGTTTGTTTATTTCAGCTCCTTTCCATGCTTCTCTCTCTAATGGTTTTTATGCTGTTTTTTGCTTAGCTTATCAAGCAGCAGATTCTCTCCCTCCAGTTTRGGAAGGTAAAACTACATTGCATTAAACTGCTCTGACCAAACACTTTTCTGAATCTGTCTGCACACGATGAACCTGTAGTGCTTTGGTACTAATTAATTAATCAGTCTAGAGCCGTGAAGTGATCTAACAGCCTTATTCTGCATGATTGGATCCCTAATACTTGCTTGAGCTGCAGAAAGAAAAGTGAATGTTCATCATAATTCTTGTATTAAGGTGCAAGAAATATTCCTTTTTCTTAGCCAAAGGATGGGTGTTCAGCTACTTCTTGATATTAAAGTGAGACTTCCATACAGAGACATTAAAAATTGGATGTAACTGCCCTGAGACATCCAGAGAAAAAATTTTCTTCCCCCCAGCCACTGTTGTGAGGATCCTCATTCACTTGGACTCTGCCCCAAAATGCACTTGTACAGCTGTACTTTGCCCTTGGCAAAAGAACACATTTGGAAATCAGTTGGCATTGCTGGTTTGCTGCCGCAGCAGGTAGAGGAATGACTGTGGAGGGAAAGGCCTGTCCAGAACACTTCTGGCTCTGGGATTGCTAACTGAAAAGTCAGAAGAAGAAAATCATGACAAAGAGGAATACACTTCTCAAATCTCATTTTCCAGCAGGCTTTTGTATGGAAATCCCTCTTTAATGTGAAAAGGCTACTGAATTGCTGGGAGGCCTCTTCCTAGGTCCCCAGGGCTTTTTCTGCCCCAAAGAAGCAGCTCCAGGAAGGCTCAGAGGAAAAGCGGCTGGTGCTTTGTGTCCAGTTCCTCGAATACTCTGAATAACTGGTTTAGAAAGCAATTTGAATTGGACAAGCCTCCTTGCAGCTGGAGTGAGTCAGCTGAGAGCCCCACAGTGCCAGAGCCTTCAAACCCCGCTGTGCCCAGCACAGTGATTTCTTTGAAAAATTCAATAGACCTTCCAGGCTTCCTGCCAGGTGTCTTTGGGCAAGTCTCTGGTTCGTCTGCCGAGCCTGTGGAGCCCCCAGCTTCCCCAGCACGCTGCTTCCCTGAGCCATTCAGTAGCCTTTGCTGTATGTATTTCACCTGGTTGTGGGATTTGCACTGAGTGGACCAGACTTATTCCTGGTGCTGCCTGCTGGTGCTGGTGGCATGGTACTGGGATTAAACTGGGTCCCGAGTGTCACTATGTGTGTGTGCATCACTTGGTTTTTAAGATGCTGATCCGTTTGCCCTCCTCCTGGGGTATGAAGTGTTCATTGATGCTTGGGAAGTTCCATTATGTGGATCTAAAAGGCATTTACTGGTATGGAGCGGGGGATCTGTATTGAAGGGAGCATCAAAACCCTACCAGTAACTGCCTTGTACTGGATTGTCTGCCTTGCTCCGTGGAAATGGGCCTTTTWTTCCTGGGTTTGGAGTTTGGAAAGGTTGCTCTGGTTTGAAACAGCTTTTGACTCCCACAGCCCTTCCCTGGCTCCATAGTTGAGTGAAGAGTTGCTTGCCAGTGCCAGTGTCTTGGTGACCATTGATTTCCACAGAAAAGAGTCTGAGCTATGGAATCTGGTTTTTTACCCTATCTCACACATATGTTTGGATACAAACCGTGCTTATAACCCTCATTTCAGTAGATGAGTCAGATTTGCAACAGCCCGAGCTTCCCCTGTTCCAATCCTCACCCAACACAAGGTGCTTGGGAGCAGGGTGAGACTCCCGCTGYGTACCAGTGGGTTGTTACTCAGGGATTCATCTCCCTGCACGTCTTAAAATCCCATTCTAGCAGGAAGCCAGAGTGAAAATCATGACACTGCAGCCTCCAGGTAAGTTTTCAGGATGGATGGAACAAGMAGTTGTTGTGGCTGGAGCTCTCCTGACACCTTCAGCCATGTGTGCTTGGTCCCTGTCAGTGCACCTGGCCTTGCTGGGTCATGCCAAATGTGGGATTTTTTGGTTTTCCCTGAAGCAGTTTGCTTCCTTAGCAGGTAGAGCATGAGTGGTGGCAGCACCAGCATCCTGCCTGCAAGTCAGGGTCTGCTTGTGAGGCTGGGGTTCTCCTCATGAAACCCCCACCACGTACTCTGAGCTGTTCTGCTCACAGTGGAGCTGTGTCAGGACTGGTTTGGGCGTTTGTTCCACCCCTTGCATGTCTCTAGAAGCTGATCACTTGTTTAAGTGAATGTCTTTCACTGCTGAAAATGATGTAAATAGAGCTGCCAGCTGCTGGTTCTCTTGCAATATTTGCTGTTTCTCCCAAGATCCTTGCACTTGAGACCTTGGGGTCCCCTCTCCTATTGTAAATGTGTAGTGTTTTAATTGTAGAGGAAAAAATGAGATAAGAGATAAGAAGCTCTTCCCTTCCAGGAGCCTCAGCATTACCTGAATGAAGACCCAATTTGGAATTAAACAATTTCCCTTTATTTAAGAAAGCCCAAATTTTCTGGGGCCTCTCTATGGTGCTGCAGCAGGGTTTGCAGTGCTGGATGAATATGGTGATTTATTGCTCTCATTGAACAGTGCTGAAATACCTGGAGAATCCAAGGTCCACTTTTGAGCTTCATAGATTGCACTGTTTGGATAGTTCTGACTATTTGGGTGTCCCAGCCTGAACTTCGAGGTCAGAGCCTGAACTCATGGAGTAGGGAATGTTGAGTGCCTACCTGCAGCAGTGAGGGGCTAAACAGGGAAGGGGTGTCAGCTTCCCAGCTAATTCCTGAGCTCAGAAAGCTTCCAGCCAGGCTCAGGTCTCCCTCAGCGAGCTGGCCCACATATGGCATCTTTTCTTCATTCTAAGAGGGCTGCTGTGTTCAGATGTGTTCAGTTCACACTTGGCCTGAAATGACATGAATTCTTCACAAATGAAAATCCCAGTGAACAGAACAACACTTGAAACATTAATGGTTCAGAACTGGGAATTGACTTTTTTAGGTGGGGCTCTAAGCCTGCTGACTGGCCAAAGAGATGTTTTGGTGTAATCAAGAACTAAATGGGTCTTGACATCCATTGCCCCGATAGAGATAAGGGCTAAAACAAAGGGAATGGCTCCCAAATGACACTTTAAATTGACAGTCAGCTTAGGAGAGAGAAATCAGTCAAATGCCCTGACACTGGACTGGACTTGTGAGCAAGTGTAGGGATGATGGGAGGGCAGAGGGCATGGACAACAAGAACACAGACTGCTGAGGTGAGACACAATGTGGACCTTTTGATTTTTCTGGTGCTTTGATCTCTAAGAAATGCTTCTTGAATCTTCCAGGAGCACCTTCTGCGCAATCATTTCTCAGCTGACGGAGGAAACACAGCCACTATTTGAAACCACTATCAAATCCCGTGCTGTGTCCGAGGACTCTGATGCTAAATTCACGTGCATAGTGACAGGTAACAGTGTCTTCAGTGAATAACCTGGTCCTGCCTCACCTGCTGAACTCGCACTGGTTAAACTCTGCAGCAAGTGATAACAAGGATAACAAGCCCACTGTTGTCAGAATGCCAAGTAGAGGTTCAGCAATTGCATGATGATTTTAGCTTTAATGTAAGGGAGGGGGGAAACACTTGAGARTGTTAAGAAGCAAAGGCATAAGCTAACATCTCAAATAAGGCAAGCGAAAGACCAGAAAATGGGATATGCCGGTTACTGCTTGAACCAGCTACAGTTTATTGTCCTAATCTCTGCTTCTCTAATCCTGGACTCCATAACTCAGGAATGTGCAGTTTTGAAGACTAAGACTGTTGAACCGGAGCCGACTCTGTGATAAACTTGTGTGTCTGTCAACATCTGAAATAAAAGCTGGTCACTGCCCAATGACCTAAAATCTCTCTTTGGGCAGGAAGGGGTTAAGCCAAGAAGAGGAGGAGGAGGGAGAGGCCAGAAAAGAGGGCTGGTGCTAAGGCATTGTGGTGATGTGGCATGGCAGCACATTGGTGTAGAGGCAAGTTTGCTGATGAGATTTTGTTCTTTAAATATGGAGATTGTAAAACCTCTTCTCTCTATGTTACCTGTTAACAACTCTGTGATCCTTCCTGACCTCACTCATGTTAATTATTCCAACAGGTTACTCAGTGAGAGACATGAAAGAAGTTTGTACAATGTGGAAGGAGAGTATATCCTGTGAACCTCTTAGGCGCAAGAACCAAAGCTTTCCTAAGGAAATCTAGTTTGCTATTAGAAACAGGCTGGAAATAAGCTGTGCACCAGGAAGTGCAGCCTCAGCTCTTCCATGGCTTTGAATTCTTGGCTTTTCTCTTATGGATGCCCTTGTTTTGCAGGCTGACTTTCTGAACTTGCAGGGGTACAAGTGATGTATTGATTTTATTGAGGCTTAACTTCAGCAGATCCGTTCTTACTGCTTCTGAGGCCAAAGGGGGCTGCTGGGAGATGCCTCCAAACCACTCTATTTGGGGAGTCATTAGAAGGGCTCTTCCCAATTTAAGTTTTCTGAAAGCAAAAGCTTGACGTATTGTGCAGTACCATGGAACACACAATTCTGCAAGTGTCAGAACATACTGTTAGGTATGTTGGGAAATACAGAATAACAGTCCTGGCTTCTCTCACTGGCTTAAATCTTCACCAGCTGCACCTTGAGGTTGATGGTTCTCTCTAACAAATTCTGTCTCTTCCTGGTGTGTTGCACCAAGTGGAAAACTTGACCTCATAGTGGCCTCATTTTCTGCGCGAGTGAAGAAAATTGTCAACAAGTCTCTTTCAGCATGTGTCCCGATGATACTAGGTTGTCTCTATGCACTTTAATTAATAAACCTACAAAATTAGGAATTTTCATGGAAATGTTCTTAAAATCAGCCTGGACCACTTTTGCCACATGGGCATCTCCTGTGTGTGGACTGCTTTAGGAGCTCAGGATCTCTTTGGGAGAGAGGGACAGGAGGTGAAAAGCATCCTCTGACTGCAGAGTCTGGTTGGTAGCTGGAGTAGCTCGCCCTGCCATGATGTTTGTGTTCAACTGGGAGGCGTTGCTGGTAGCAGGGAAGTGGCAGTGGCATCCCTGGCCAGTGACCAGAGTGGAACCAGTTTAGTCCCAGCGCTGTGGCTGGAGTCCAGGGACACTTTGGTGGAGGCAAAGGGCAGACAGTCACCTGCTCCTGTTTTGACGCTCAAGCCACAGATATGGATACGTGACCTACAGTAGCATCTTAGTATTGGTTTTGCTGCTTCTTGAGCAATAATGAGAGTTACAGSCTAGTCCCACATCTGGGAATACTTGGACTAAGACTTTCTGGGCCTGTCCTAGGAACGCAGAAAGATGCAAGTGTTTGAAGAGCCAATCTCCAGAATATGCTGAGTGGAAAAAGTGGATCAGGCAGAGGCAGATTCCTCTGTGTGGAGGTACAAACCTTCCTTTCTTCATGTTGCCTAGTTCTGCCTGCTACTGGTGTCCCTGCTATGTCTGATTTGATTTTTTTGGGTCAAATCCTGCATCAGTTATTACATGTTTTCTTTTTTTAGACAAAATTAGTTCATCCTTTGTTCTCTGAGAGATGTGAAAAAGGGAACAAGAACATTTCCATTTACTATGCAGCTTCACCCTACGTATCTGCACCAAGTGTTTTCCTTGGTGTGTGTGTCTGGACTTCATCATCTCAAGGGTCATCACAGCTCATTTCCAGTGAGTGGATATTGGGTTTTTCTCTTCAGAGTGGCCCTTAGTGTAGGTGCTGCTACAAGGATTTTCCAGCTTTTCAGTCGCTTCTGCATAGCATTGGCTGGAAAGGAGAGATGTCAGCTGATGCAATGAGGGGGCTTGGATGAAGGGGCCTGGATCTGTGGCTGCTTGTTAGGGAATGAGTCCAGCCAGGAGAGGTGATGGCTGCATCTAGCCAAGACCACCTTATGTCAGCACCAGCCCACTGTTGTACAGCTGCCTCTTCAGTGCCATTTCAGCCCTCCTTAGGCAGGTTCAACCCCTCTGACCTGACTTCCCAAATCATCAGCTCAGGAGCTCGATCCCATCACCACCTCCATGGTTTTRTTGCAGAGTACAGAGGGGAAAGGGCTCTGCCCATGGCTTGGGAAAGAGAGTTGGTATRGGGTGGGTAGACAGTCACATGCTTAGTGGATGAGGATTTCAATAAGAATAAAGGAGTGCAACTTGTTGCATTTGTGGTGACCCTCTGAGGGAAATGTTCGAAGGATGAGAGTGAAGTGCTTGGGTGAAGAATGTCTGGAGACATGCAGGGGCTGTGAGAGGGGTTTGGGAATGGAGTAGTGACTACAAGAGCAGAGAGTAGGGTGCTGGGAGATGAAGAGATTCGGCTTTGGGGCCAAGGACAAGGGAAGGATGGAGAATGAGCACTGCTCATGGTGGCACGGTGAGCTACTGCTCTTAGTATCTGTCCCTCCTGTCAGCATTGCTAGAAGCTTCCTTGTCCTTGGGTGCTGGAGAGATTTAAATCCATGAAGCCAGGAAGGATAAGATCTTACCATGAATTTTATTCCCAAGAAGCCCCTACTCCATGTAGCTTGTGTAGAGCAGAAACTGTGGAGATTGTGTAATAATCTAAGCTTTTACCACCTTCCCAAGTTTCAGAAGGCTAACTCCCCCTCCTTCCCTGCCCCCCCCCCCAAAAAAAAGAAAGCTACTTTAAACAGAGTTTCTCTGGGTGATTTTGGATAGATATATTAAGAACTGTTTTGGATAGATATTTTAAGAACTGTTTTGGATACGGTCACCAAGCTTTGAAGACTTCTCAGATTTTAACAACTTTCAGAAAAAGAATGTTTGATCTAAACCTGGCAATCTCCATGAAAAAAAATTCCTTGCTCTGAAAAGTCTCCAGGATCCTGCGGTGGCTGGCCATCATGCTGKAGCAACGCTGGAAGACACACTTCCCAAAAACCTCTTGCTGGGCCCGAAGATGTGGAGCAGATGCCTGCCCTTGTCCCAGGAGCGCCTGGCACCGCTCTGTCTGCAGCTGCGGGGCTCTGGCCGGGGGCTACAGGGGCCCCGCTGCCGGCAAATCCCTCTCGGCACCAGCTGCACGGGGGCGCTCCGGCAGGGACGCGTTTCGGAAGGACGAGTGCAGATTTATGAGTGGCTGCTGAGGGTGTCTGGTTGCTAAGGGTGGGCATCTGGTGCCTGCAGCATGGCCGTGCCGACAGATGGAGCCCTCGGCTCCACCTTGTCGCACTGGACAAGCTGCGGATGCAGGGGATGTGCCGGGACTGATGCCTGCCCCCTCTTTCCCCCCGGACGAGGGGAATTTATTCACTCAGCTGCCCAAAGATGGATATCAGCAGCGTCAGCAGCAGCTCCCCTCCCCATGCCAGGGAGCCTCGTTCCTGCACAGGCATCTTTCCATCCCCTGCTTGGCTCTGCTTACAGCCCTGGGGAGAGATGGATGGTGCTTGGATAGGCAGCTGGGGCCACTGTCCCTGCGTGGGAGGTAGGAAGCCTTTCAGCATCCGCCTGCCTGGAGACTTCCAGCCAGCACTTGGCTGCAGCTCCCTTTGGCTGCAGGCTGGAGTGTGCAGTGGGAGCTGGTCCCAGCACTGGGCTGGCAYGGCAGTAGCCCCTCAGAGGGAGCAGGCAGCCTGAAGGACACAAATGCTACAGGTCAAAGGGAGTTTAAGCTTAGCAGGAGGAAAAGCCTTTCCTCGAGGCACTGCACAGCTATGGAAATTGCAGCTCTTTCCGGCAGATGTCAGCTGGGAATGGAAATCAGCTGTGGAGGCCACGGGGGGACATGACAGGACTTCTCGGAAACTATCTGTTGGCAGTTCCCAGAATGAAGGGCTGTGATTGCTGTTCCTTAGGGTGTTAGGAAAATCTACGGGCCAGCTCCCTGCGGGATGGACTGTGGGGGCCTCCTGAAGGTCTTGCTTGCAGAACAGCCCTTGGGAAGGGTTGGATTGCTCTGAGCACAGTGTGAGTTGTGTATGGAAGTGGTTTTTTTCATCATCCCTGGAGCAGAAAGAATTCACCACAGGCTCATTCAGCCCAGGATGCTGCTGCCAAGTACAGCCAGTAGTTAATATTTTATGGAAAATCTAAGCAGCAGTGTCAATCACTGATGATCCCGTCACCAGGATACTCTCATGGTTTTCTCCAGTTCCCAGCTTAGGGCTCATTTTCTTCAGCCACAGGGACCTGAGGGCTTTGTATGTCTCTAGAAACTGGTTCRGAGGGTCAGAGCAGCAGCAAGGAACAGGCTGTGACAAGAGTGGGGCAGAAGGGGAGGACAGAGGGCCTTGCAGGAAGGGTTTTTGGAGAAAGTTGTGGCTTACCTTCCTGCAGAAGAGGAGGAATGAAGCACTACCCAACAGAAAGCCAAAGCTGCTGATGGCAGCAGTGGAAGGGGAATGAGGCAGCAAAGTATGTGGGAGATGTATGGACAGCGAGGATGGAGAGGGGGGGATGCTGGGGCAGTGCAGAGTAAGAGACCTCAAAGAGGGAGGAAGATAATAAAGTAAAATCCAGTCTGTGGGGTCTGTGGGTCTGGGCTGTGGGGATGGATGCTGTTCATGGAGGAGAACAAGAAAGAAAAACTTCTGGAACTTATTTTCCCAGCCCTGTCTGGTCCCAGTGGACTAAATCCCTCGAGGAGCCAGAGGACAGTGAGGAGCCACCACAAGCAAGAAACAGGGACAGGGAATGTGCCAGAAGGGCAGATTAGGGCAGGGGAACCAAAGCAGTACAGGAGGAGATTTGGCAAATGCTGCTTTTATGGGCAAAGGCATATTGGTTTGGTCAAAACCTGGGTGAATTCCTGTTGATGAGTCTCTGTTCCTGGACTTTCAGTCCAGCTCTAGGACCTTCGTGGGAGCAGGAGTAAGCTGGGCTCAGGCATTGCTGTGGGCTCACAGTATCTCTGGCTGCTGCAAGGAGAAGGTTTGGGGTCCTGGTTAGCCTTGCAACCTGTGGTTTGGTAGCTGGGAAGTATCCAGAGAGCACCTTGTCCCTGCCCTCTCATTACTCCAGAGCCATTGGATCTGGACATTTTGGATATTCCTGGAAAGCCCTCACCTGCCCCATGTGAGGGATGTCCATGGGAGCTGACCCCTGCCACATTCTGAGGTGCTGTGGGTGATCCTTGGGGTCTGGTGGAGGTGACCACACGGAACGTCTGCAGGGACATTTGGAGAAGATCAGCTTGGGATGTCTGCCTTGGGGCTTCAAGCAGCTGCTGAGCGTATCAGTTATAGCTGAGGCATGACCTGATCATTGAAACTTTCATCCCATGCCCTGGGGATCGGCCTGGCTGTGCAGTGAGCCCTGCTGAAGTGCAGGAGCCCCTGCTGGCTGCTGGCTTGAGCAGTTTTTGCATGAAAACTGCTCTTAATCTGAGTTAAAGCTGCTGTCAGTAAGCAGTGAGGGCTGTGGCTAGCACTGGTCCATGTGGGACTCGCATGCTGATCCAATGCCGCTGCCAGTGGTGGGGAATGTGGCTGCATGCCCTGCCTGCCAGCCAGCCAGCCAGTCACACACATCATGATGTCATTCTACTGAAAAGGCAGGTGACATCTGTTGTCAAGTGACATTTGTAGGACACCAAACTGACTGTGATGCAATCAAGGTTGTTTCTGTTCAATGGAAAGATTTGGATCAGCTTACAGGCTGTGACACCATGCGAAATGCTGAGAGCTCCGTGGAGGGGTGAGCGCCTGTTYTCCAGCCATAGCCTTGGCCTCATGAAAACATCCCTCTTCACATAAAAGTAACGGCATGCTCACCTTCTCCCAGCCAGGAGACGAGCGTGTGATCCACTCCCCTCTGTTCAGGAATGAAGTGCTGGGATTTTTTTCTCAAAAATAGCCCTATTCCTAGGAGTGATAAAAGTCTGAGATAAGCCCATTAAGTTTCCACTGTTTCTGCTGTGCGATTTAGGAATGTGGTGAGCCCAGAATAGCATCTATCCTGGTGTGCTGGAGCGTTGTTTTGCTGCTGATACCATGCTGGCAGTGCTCCTGGGTGGAATGTTTCACACTCTGATGTACCCTCCGTCTCCTCCGCAGGGTACCCGCAGCCRGAGGTGACGTGGTACAAGGATGACGAGGAGATGGACCGCTACTGTGGCTTACCCAAGTACGAGATATTCCGTCATGGAAACCGCCACACCCTGCAGCTCTACAAGTGAGTAAAGGRGCTGGAGAGTGGCTGGGCTTGGTGATGGGAGCTCTGAGTTTGTTCTCAGTAGCTGGATGAGCTGTCAGCAGCGATGTACCCCCAGCACTTGTGCTGGCCACTTGTGCTCCCAACTGCGAGTTCCCAGACAGGCCTTCCCCTCCAGCTGTGACTCCCCRAGCACACCAGTATGAGATCCATTACTGCATCCGGGGATGGCTGCCATGCTGGAAGCAAGAGGAGGGGCAGGAGAAATTCCTCTCTTTGGAATCTTCCAGTGCTGAGCATTAGGGCTGACGAAGGTGAGCAAAGGGAAAGCACTATCTGTCTCTAAGATGATGGTCCAGGGAATCCAGTAGAAACAGTTCATAGGAGTGTCCTAAGCAAGGAAAGGRCTGCAGCCATGGCCCGGGCAAGTCTTTCCTAGCTGTCACCATGGAAAGGGCTGCTTTGGCACTGACTGATGAATCTAAGGGCCTCCTTTATCCAGCCCTGACTACAGCTTCTTTTAACTTTGAGCAAGGACTGTGTTTCTGGAGAGCCAGGCACACCTTGTCCCCAGCAGGCAGAGACCTGTCGCACCTTGAGTCCTGGATTTGGGACGKCAGACTGGTGCGGCACTGACTGAAAATGCAGAATATCAGTGTTGCTGATAGTCTTGCTGTCCTTGTGCTTTTAGCCTGGGCTTTTCTCCTGCCCCAGCTGTACTCCAGGTTTCCGCCAGAGGCTGGCTCACCTCTTGCAGGAGCAGGGATCTCCATAGGCCAGGCGTCCTCGAGGGGTGACAGCAGGGACGGCAGGCAGGTGCTTCTGCTGGTGCCTGTGACATGGAGTGGGAAGGCTTTGGTAAGGCAGTAGGGTAGAAGAAGAACAGGAATGTCATGTGGGCAATGAAGAGCTGAGAGGAGAAGATCCTGCAGAGAAATGTGACCAAGAACAGTCGGGAAGTCTGGTGCTGCCTGTTCCTCCTCCATCACAGCCCTCTTACCAGAGTTACAGCCCAGGGTGGAGCTGGGCACAAATTTAACATCGAACTTGCTTGTCTGTTAGTGCTGAGAGCAGGCAGAGCAGGGGAGGGAGACCAGCCTGAGGCCTCCAGGTGTCCTGTGGGCACCTCAGRGGCCACACCTTCTGGACTCTCTGGAGCAAGAAGTGGGAGAGCATGCATGCCTGTGTGTCCAGYGGGCATCCTGGGGAGGATGGGTAGGTCTCACGCACAGCTTTTGATTTCCAGGTGCCGAGAAGAGGATGCAGGCATTTACCAGGCCTCAGCTAGAAATAACAAAGGCATCGTGTCCTGCTCCGGTGTGCTGGAAGTGGGAACCATGACGGAGTTCAAAATCCATCAGAAGTGGTTTGACAAGATCAAGAGAAAAGCTGAAGAAAAGCTGCAAGAGATAGAACAGGGCAAGAAACGAGGAAAAGAAAATGTGGAAGTGGAGAAGTTGCAGGGAATGAGCCCYGAACGGCTCCAGAGGAAGCGGAGGCTGGCTAGGGATCAGAATCTCCAGTCAGGAGACTCTTCATGGGAGAAGGAAGATGCAGCAAAAGTGCACGTCGCGGATTCGCAGTCCAGGTTACGCAAGGATATTGCTGAGACAAAGGAGCAGCCGCYCGGTGCGGTGACAGGCTTCCCAAACAAACTGATGGCAAATCTGAAGGCAGAGGTGACCACCAATGGAGATGCCACTTTGGAAAGTGGGGAGGAGAACGGGAACAGCTTTCTCACATACATCTACGAGTCAGTGGAGGACCTGGCGACTAAGCCAGGGGCGAAAGACACTGCAGCTAAAAAGAAAAAGAAGGTGGAGGCTCCTTCAGCAGCAATGCAGGAAGTTTCCAAGCGAGAAGAAAGTGGGAGAGACAGGGCCAATCCTTCTTCAAATCCCAGGTTCGCTCCTCCCGTCCCCTTACGCAGGAATGCACGTTTGAGGGCAGCAGGTGATCAAGAAGTGGAYACCGGTCCAAAACTCAAAGAAGCTGAGAAAGCTGTGAAACAGGACAGTAAAACCAATGACGATGGGTACTTCTCTTTGAAGGACATGTATTTTGATAAGCAAGTAAAGCCAGCAGCGGGGAAGGAGGAGGTGGGAGCCAAGGACAAGGCCGGGAGCGAGGCTGCCCTGCGGCCTGTGGCAGTCAGCAGACGGACAGAGGATGCTCCGTTGTCCTCTGAGGTGTCGGAGGCAGGACCTGTGCTGTCCGAGGGACAGAGAGGCCAGCAGCAAGAACAGAAGTTGGAGGGAAACAAAGAGGTAACTAGGAGAGACAACACCCAACGCAGGGGTGGCAACAAGAAATTACCTGTGTTGCAAACTTGTATTGTGGCACCGGGCCTGGGAGGCTGCGTGTACCCCACGGGATCTGCTGCTGAGGCTCTGCAGGTCTCCACTAGAGAAAGCGCCCAGGAAAAGGGCTTTCTGGATTTTGTGAGCCCAGACAGCAGAGCTTTCCTATCTCCAAACAAATGTCAGCTGAGGTGGCGAGAGATGTAAGTTGGGGCCATGCGAGCAGCTGGTCTCGGTGGCCTGGGGCTCTCGGGTTTAATTGGCAGGCTGACCTCATGCGAAATGTTTTCAGATCAGGTCGGCAGGGAGCACTGAATGACTATTTATAGCTGGGGGTGGGTGCCTTGTGAGGGCATCTGTTCAGTTTAACAAGGGAGCAGAGCTTCAGTTAACAAGGCTCCCATGCAGATGAGCGTGGGGTGCCAGGTACCATGTGAGCTGCACCCGCAGGGCCTCGAGTTTTGTTTACAGTGCAACATGTATACAGTAGGTCTGGACTATTTTTTTGGCTCACCCCTGTTGGAAAAATGCTGTCGGGAGACTCATTGTGGTGGTGATGAAGCGCCAGGGCACAGCACCTGCTCCTGACCCTCAGAGCATCTTTTAGTCAACTGCTATTTTTGTCACTGAACTTGAAGTATTTGCCATGAAAATATTGGACTGGAAGCTACCAGACTATTTTTTCTCCTTTTTTCTTTAAGGACCCCTTCCATGGTAAAAGGTTCTCCAAGTCCAGTTTGCAGGTGCTGTCAGGATTTGGAGTTTGGGCTGTGGTAGGTGCACAGAGAAGGTAAAGGGAAGGCTCCAAGTGCAGCACCTCTCCCTCAGTAGGTAATGCACATATTTCAGGACGTGGAAAAATCTACAATGCATAAAGTGGGACTGCTAGATGCTCCAGTGGAAAAAAAAAATCCTTTCTTCCTGTTTTAAATTTCTTTAGCCATAGGTGGGRGCAGCTTTGCTGGTAAGAACCTGCTGTGTTATGCAGTGAGCACGGGTTCTGGCCTTGCTCCTGCACAGTGCCCTGAACTCATCTTCAACCTGACCCACCAGCATGACATATTGCAACAGAAATTATTGCTGTGCAGGCCAGCCCATGGCAAAGCCATTTGTTTCTCCCCTCTCTGCTCATTTTAACACCCCTCACTCTCAAAGACAGCGGAAAAATGCTGGTGTGCAGCAGCCAGGCTTGGGCTGTCATCCATGAGCCTTTGACGTGCATCAAGGTATTTTTCTCTTTAAAAACCCCACTCAGAGAGGGAAACCTATGACTTGTCAGCTGGCGTGCCTTTGAGGAGACAAAAGGGAATGCTTCTGATTTGAATTTGAATGCTTCAGCTTGTTGGTGCTTCTGGGAAAAGTCCTCAAGCTTTTGTGAGAGCAAATAATCTGGTTTAAAGCCCTTTAAAGCTGATTCCAGGCGTGTTTTAGGATGTTTTCATTCCCCAGGACACAGGTTACTTGTCTTTTTCTTTTTTATTCTTTCTCTTAAATAAGAAAGGTCGTAGCATGAGTGTTTTCCTAGCCTTGGGATCTAGCTGGGCCTCATGCACTGGACTTCTCTTTTCAGCTAAATTTATCTGTAGCAAAATGCCAGCCTGTAGCCAGACTCTGAATATCCTCCTCTACAAGAGCAGAGAAGAAACTGAATTTTGCATCATCAACTGCATGATGATGACTCTTGCCTAAGTTTTAAACTGATGATATATTATTATATTTCTTGAATTTTGTGGGCAGAAATGGCCTCTAATGGTGCTTCTCCTGCCCCAGCCCTCCAACACTCATGTTGCCCTAACAATTGGAGAGGGACTTTGGACAAGGGCCTGGAGTGACAGGACAAGGGGGAATGGGTTCCCACTGCCAGAGGGCAGGGTTAGATGGGATATTGGGAAGAAATGCTTCCCTGTGAGGGTGGTGAGGCCCTGGCACAGGTTGCCCRGAGCAGCTGTGACTGCCCCATGCCTGGAAGTGTTCCAGGCCAGGTTGGATGGGGCTTGGAGCAACCTGGTCTGGTGAAAGGTGTCCCTGCCCATGGCAGGGGGTGGAATGAGCTGAGCTTTGAGGTCCCRTCCAACCCAAACCATTCTATGATTCCGTTAGTTGCTTGGGAAGGGGCTTGCTGGCAGACTGCCGTTACCTTTCCTGTTTTCCCCAAGCTACCAACTGAAGCAAAAGCAGCACAAAATAGAAGGTCTAAGTGCCACATCTGTCCTTTTCCATGGCCTTCATTTTGTGAGGCTTAAAGTTTAAGTCAGGGACCTCAGGAGAAAATCCTTAGCAGCAGATCCTCCAGGGTGGAAAGAGGACCCGTTGTGTGCATGCCCTGTCCCCATGCCATTGTCCTGGTGTTGCTCACAGAGCATCAGCCAGGCAGAGCGTGTACCACAGGATCGCTGCCTCCCGTATGAAAGTAGATGGTGCTCCTTGGCTGGAGGATTTCAGCAGCTCTGGTCAGGATGAAGCTCAGCTGTCACAGCAGGCAGCTTGCTGACACTTCTGCTGGGTGCAGCTGCGGTCAGAAACATTTGAGCTTCCCGAATGTCAGAGAAACAGAATGGTTGAATAGTGCTGATAACGTCAGGGTGTGCAGTTTCGCTATAAATCATTTGGGCAGCCTCATCCAGATAGTGTGTGACAGGCCGATTGCCCCATCTTGCAGTGGAGATAGGGGAGCACTGAGTCTTTAAAAACAGCAATGGAATTATACAAGGTCTCAGCAATGGCTGCTGAAAATGGGAAAATTTTGCTCCTTGGGAAGGCACTGAGTCAGAGGAGACTGGATTAAAAGCCACTGAATGATTTACAGAGGCAAATCTGCCTCTGTGCACAGCAAGGGTGTTGAAAGGCAGAAGAGCTGGAGCTGATTAAAAGAAGAAACATTTTGTGCAGCCTGACAGGTGGGACCCACTCCTGTGGGATGATGGTGAAGCCAGAAGACCCTGGATGACAGAGTAACATGACAGGGTAATTCTCATGCTTCAAGAAGTTGAGCAGTGCCATATGGTGCAGGTGGACTGTAAGTACAACAGAGCAGACCCAGGCAGTAACATGATGCTAATTTTTTTTTTTTTTTTTTTTTTTTTTACTAGATTGCAGTAACAGTGGGACAGTCTCCTGATGACCTAAAGCATCCAGTGTCCACAGAGACCGGTCAGCAAGCCAGTAAGCTAGAGGAGGTCAGGAAAGAGGTGTCTGTCTGCCAGGAGAGCAGGGGGGCTGTGAAAAGGACAAATCCTCGGTTTAGGCCTCAGGAGCCAGCAAAGCCATCAGCAGACCATCTACAGTCCAGCAAGGAGCACCCACCCCCCAGGAAGCAGGGAGAAAGACATTCCCGTGCTGTTGAGGGCAGAGAGACTCAGCAAGGACTGTTAAATCAAGAGGACAGAAGCCAAGGTGGGGAAGAGCCATTGCTAAAAAATATGAGTCCTCCTGAACCTGGAGAAGATGCTCCTCTTGAGCAAAYGCCATGTCAGACAGTCAAGGATGGGAAGAGCAAAGAGGCAGGAGCAGAGTTGTCAGGGAGCCATCCTAGTGTGAGGACAGGAGGGAGTGGTGCAGCAGAGCCATATCCTGGGGCTGTGCCCCCGAAGGCAGAAGTGGCACCTTTGGGACATCAGAACACTGAAACTGCAGCTCCTGCTTCAGTTCCACTTGCCAAGGAAGAGCTGCTTCCTGCTCCTGCAGTGAGGCCATCACTGCCTCAGGAGGCATCGCTGGCAGCTCCTGGCACCCCAGGGATGGAGGCCACCACAGGAGAGGTCCCATCTGGAGCCCAGCTGCTGCCTCCTGCGGGTGGAGAAACGGAAATCACAACAGGTGGATCTGCCCCACGAGAGATGTTTTCAGCCAGCACGTTAGAGGAGGAGAATGCCAAACCAGTGCCTATGGGACCTCAGGGGAAGGAAGGAGGACAGCAGACAGCCACAGCTCCATGCCAGGAACCAGCAGCATCTTCAGGGACTTTTGAAGGAGTCACTGAGGTTCAGGCACAGGTACCGCTAGTCCTGCCTGGCCCTGAGAGACCTCAGGAGATGTATTTGGAGGAGAAAACGCAGCACAAAAACCTGGTTTCCTCCTTAAAGAACTACCTGCTGCTACTTCTAAAGATGTCAGATAGCAGTAAGGATGCCACAAAAGGAGACACTGACTCTGGAGACAAGGAGCAGCCAGATGCAGCGGAAGGCATGATCCCAGAGATAGGCATTGCTGGCCTGAGCCCTCGCACCTCAAGGAGAGTTTTGGAAAAAGTACAAAACAACCAGCTCTTCCAGACAGCAGAGAACTTGCCTCTGACCCCCAGGACATCCAGGCGGATCACAGGCATGATTAACGAGGAGTTTGTTACCAGCAAGGAGATGCTGGCTGGCAGGCCTGTGCCGCCAAAGAGACGCACCTGGGGGGCTCCCGAGGCCGAGGGGCCGCCCTCGCTCTCTGTGCCCTCCATCGTGGTGGGCAGCATGCCTGCAGCAGGAGCAGCTCCTCATCTCTCTGATTTGCCTCCAGTGAGCTCTGAAGAGAGCCCTCCTGACTCTCTGGCAGTGCTACCTTGTGCCACRCCAGAAGAGCTCGCTCTGGGAGCCCGACGCAAAATATACCTGCCAAAACCCAAACAGGTGGGGGTGGAAGAGGAGGCAACCCCTGAGAGCCCAGGGCACACAAGGAGTCCGACTGTTTCACCACGGCAATCCAGGAAGAATGCCTCCTTGTTGCATTCTCCTGCCCCGGCTCCATCATCTCCCTCAGAGCAGTGCTCCCCAACCCTCACGAGGAAGATGGCCACGTTGGAGGTTCCTAAGCTGTACGGGGAGCCCGTGGGTGACACCAGTGGTGACCATGAGGACCCTGGAGATGCTAAGACAGAAGCACAGCCAGCAGAGTCCCAGAAAACAAATAACCCATTTAAAGGTGAGRGAAGAGATAATCCCCATGAAACACATTCCCTTGTTGCCTACAAAGGAAGCCAGTGATAGGCAGTGGGGCAACATGAGTTTTGTGCATTTGTGGGGTTTTCAGCATGAGCCTTTGGCTGTGTAAAAGCCAAAAGTCTCCCCCAAGACTTCTGCCCCAGTGCAGGGAGAGTAGAGGAATGCAAGAGGCAGCAGCTCTGACACTGGCTGTCTCTACAGCCTGGGCTTCCCTGGCCCAAGGGACAGTAGAATTATCTTAGTTTTGGTCTCTGTGTTCTGGTCCTCATCAGGCCTGGTGCTGGCTGGGGATCCTGAGCAACCTGGTCTAGTGGAAAGTGTCCCTGCTCATGGCAAGAGGGTTGGAATGAGATGGTCTCTAAAGTCCCTTTGAACCCAAACCATGATTCCATGATTCAGTGGGCATCAGCAGGATGCACGCTCCTCTTCCATGTCTATGGTCAATGCTGATTTGATCCCTCATGGCATCAAATTAAAAAAGGCATAATCCTGGGGTTGAAGGAGCGAGGTGATACTCTCACAGGAATCAGCACTCTTGCTAAATAAGGGTAACCTTGATAAATCCCTACTTCAGTAGAYGAATGTTTCCTCCAACATTGCATAGAGTTTTTCTGCAATCCCCCTGGCCAAGCCCCACTGAGTATTGCAGTGCTGCACTGTTGAACGACTTTGTATCACTTGTATCCCACTGTATTTATCCCAGTGGAGCTCCGAGACCTTCCCTGGGAAGGCAGTGTTAGAGCAGGCTGTGCTGACATACATGTGATACCCAACACCAGAGCCCTGAGCAGCAGTGCGCGTGGGCTGGGCTGTCCCCGGGGCTGCAGCCAGCACTCTGTGTCTCACCAGCCGTCTCTTTGCACCCTGTCCTTAGCTCCACAGGTGGTCCGTAAGATCAGGGCAGAACAATTTTCCGATGCATCAGGAAACCTGAAACTTTGGTGCCAGTTCTTCAATATATTGAGTGATTCCAAGCTGACGTGGTACAAGGACGAGATCCCTGTAGCTGAAGCGCAAAGGAGGTAATGTGCCGGCTCCGCGGCGTCACAGTCCTTGTGTGCTGCCTGTCACATCCCGCTCCGTGCCTTGGCTGGGGTGAAGGTGCCCCTCCTGCTGAGGCAGTATGGGGAGCTCAGTGCATGGCACAGTACATTCTGAACTTCATCATCTCAGTGTCCATGGARGGAAGGATTGCACAGATGGGGAATTGCTGCCAAATTTATCCTATTGATGATCCATCTGGAGTGTCTGCTTTGAGTACCCAAACCTTGGGGAGGGCAGAGAAGGTATTATGCCCATCAGAGAAATCAAGAGCTGGATGTGAACTGCAAAACTGGGACCCCAATAATCCATGTGAGGGTGGCAGTGGTGCTGGGAAGGTCTTCCATGCAACTAGCACTGGGAAAAAGCAGCCCTGGCTGTGCTCTCTCTATCCCTTGGCACTGCCCTTGCACAGGGAGAGCATGTTCAGACAGCTGGGTGGCTGGTTGTATCCGGGATGCTCCTTTGGGTCTACTGTGGAGAGCAACCTGTTCTCAAACCCAGAGGATTTGTGTAGCAATATCATCCACATCAGTTAGGATTTGCCTGATGTCTTTGGTGTCCCCTGAGCTCCCTTTATAATGAGTAGGCAGAAGGAGGTAATTCTGGGGCAGAAATTGTCTCCTGGGGCAGATGGGCCAGGAGTGGCCATTGCCTTCTAGTGGACCAGAGCAGAGCCTGCTCAGCCAGCAGGTCTCAGGATGAGGGTCCCACCTCTTCCCTCTGCGAAGCCCTGACCCAGCCTCACTCAGGGTCAAGTATCTTTATCAATTGGGCAAGTAGCCCCATCTTGGCCAGATTTTGCAGGGCTTGCCTGGAGGATGAGCATCTCTGTTAGTAGAAACCACAGGGCAGGACTCCTGGTGCCATGAGGTGCCAGGGAAGCAGCTGGGCTGCCCTTGGGTGGCTTCCTTTGTAGCCCTCATCCATCCACCCAAGGGCAGCACGGTGCCCAGCCGCAGCACCTGTCACGGAGCTCCTGTGTGCCCACACACCACAYGGGGGTGAGGTGATGCTTCATTTTTTTTTCCAGTGCTGGTGACGAGGGCCAGGCAGCTTTGGCTGTCGTGCAGGCRTCCCAGAAGGATTGCGGTGTCTATCGGTGTGTGATCAGCAACGAGTATGGCACTGACTCCACTGATTTCCTGCTCAGCCCAGAAGGTGAGGAGCCCTCAGCAGCCTCTCCCAGCTGCCTGGGTGTGCCATGGGGTGGTGTGGCCAACTGCAGAGAGGGCTTGGTGCCAGTCTGCAGCGGGGGAGCTTTGCACGTCCTGTGACACCACCTCCGTAAGGCGCATCTGCCTCTGTGTGCCAATTTCTGAGCGATTCCCACCATCCAGCCTGCCATCCCTAGTTGTGCAAGTGCATGGGGCAGGGTGGGATCCTGGCAGGATGGGATCCTGGCAGGACCTTGACAGCTCTTTGCTTTCTGTCTCCTTTAGTGTTGTCAGGATTTATCCTGCGGGAAGAGATCGAAGGTAAGGGCCATGTGTGATGAGCTGTGACTCTGCTCCTTGCTGAGTGGGGCAGGAAGCTCTGGGGCTGGGGCAGGACGTGCCTGTGTTGTCCATGCCTCACCAGCTCTTGCCCCCACCAGTTGGAGAGGAGATCGAGATGACGCCCATGGTGTTCGCCAAGGGTTTGGCTGACGCGGGTTACTGGGGGGATAAGCTCTTCGGGCGCGTGGTGAGCGAGGACACGGAAGTGGGAGCCGGCTTCCTGCGCAAAGCCTGCCGTGCCAGAGCCATCTATGGCCTGGAGCCTGTCTTTGAGTCCGGCCACACCTGCGTCATCAAAGTGCACAATTTCATTGTCTTTGGGACCAAGAGTGAGAACAGCCTCATCGAGAAGAACTATGATATCACCATCCAGGTGGGCATCCTTGTGGGGCACCATCTACCTTTCTCCCCCTCACCTTCCCCATCTGTGTGTGAGTCAGTCCCCAGACAGTCCCCAGCTCTGTGCCCACTTCCTTCCACTTTTGGAATGCTCTGGAGAGGTCTACCATGTTCTGGTGGGCTGGACATGTCCTTGACATTCTTGGCTTCAGCTCTTCCCTCTGAGCAACATGGAGCTGTTCAGAACTTTCCCACCACCTGTCCTTTGACCACCAGGACAGGCAAACAACTGGCAGTGGTCCCAGGGAGGCATTAGTGTAGGATGGGACAGGTTCTTGACTCTTCTGTTTGCACCTCCAGGAATGTAAAGTCCAGAACTCCAGCCGTGAGTACTGCAAGATTTTTGCTGCTGAAGCACGAGCCATCCCTGATTTTGGAGCGGTGCCCGAGTAAGTGATGTGCTGTGGCTGCACTGGCTTGTGGCCCTGGCAGAGCATTGCAGGGGATGGTGGGAACGTTCCCCGTGGGTGCTGGGGCATCCCAAAGGGCAGCGCACTCTACTCCCACCCTCCAATGGAAGGGATATTGGGAGGAAGGGTTGCAGACCATAGTGTGAATCTCTGCTTGCAGCAGTGGGAGAGCTCACCATGCTGACCCTGTCTTACATTCTCACACAGGATAATTCCTCTGTACCTGATTTATCGACCGGCCAACAACATCCCTTATGCCACGATGGAGGAGGACCTGGGCAGGCCTTGTGAGCAGTACTGTGTCACTGAGAGAGATGGCAGCTTGGTGGCACGAGGCACCTCAGAGATTGTGCTCAAATGTTGCACCTTCCAGCATTGGGTCTACCAGTGGACAAATGGAAACATCCTCGTGACTGACATGGAAGGTAAAGGGATCTCCCGTGTGATTCCCATGGCCCCTCACCGCCTGGGGAAGGAAGAARAACCCTAGGCTTGCCCTCCTGCCTCTCTCCCCCCCCATGCCATGGACTGACCTGCCCTTGGTGCCGGTGCCTGTCCTTCTCTGGACAGAAACTGGTTGTCCTCCCTTTAATTGCAGGAGTGGGCTGGAAGTTGACCAACGTACGGATTGCTACCAACCTGAAAGGGTGAGTGACCCCAAGCTGCTGGGGCAGAGTGGCCCTGTCTGTCCCCAGCTCTGCTGCTCACCTGGCAAGGGCCATGGTGGTGAGCATGGTTAGGCTCCATCCTGGGCTCCTTGCTCTGGTGGGACATCTGTTGCAAAGCAGGGGCTGAGGATGGCTCTGTTGGCAGGTACCAGGGGCTGAAGGAGAGCTGCTTCCCCTCCCTGCTGGAGCAATTCCCGGCTGCTCACCGGTGCAATCATTACTGCAGCATCTTGGGCCTGAAGACGCTAGAGCCAGCCAAGCCCAAGGGCTCCAAGAGCCCCAGCCTGGGCAGGAAATCTGCCCAGTCCAGCCCCCAGCTCCAGAAGAAGGTGCTGACAAGTCCCCAGGGCACCCGCAAGGCTGCTGTGAGCCCCAAGAACTCCCGGAAAGCTGCAGAAACAGGGGAGGCCACAACAGCCTCCAAACCCAGGTCAGGAGAGAGCAGCAGAGCTGGCTGCCCGCAGTAGCCAGAGCCACTGCAGCTGGGACCCCTGCTCTGGACCCCAGCCTGAGCCCAGCATGTGACCAGTCTGAGAAGGGGAGACCCTGGCAGTGGCCTCCTCCATGGGGCTCCCTCTCGCCCGTCCCGTGGCGCTCGCGTTGTGTGGTGTGTGCTAATTGTGAGCTGCTGGGCCAGGGCTGTGGGGGTTGTGAGCCACAGGCCCCTCCCCAGTACCGCTCTACAGGGGCTGCTGCTGCTGCTGGAGCCTGTGGGGCCATGTGCCCCTCCATGCTCGGACTCACTTTCCTCTCTCGACTTTCTGTAGGCCTTTCTTAAGGCAGGGCAGAGCTGCTCCCTCAGGCTTTGCGGGCACCATGTCCCTGCCTGGCTCCCCCAAGAAAACTGGGAGCCTGGGACACCCTCCTGGCTCCCAACACCTCAAGTCCCTCTCTGTGTCCCCTATAAAGCGACCGAGCCAAGCCTTGCCAGTGCTGTCAAGGATGAGAACCCCAACAGTGGCCAGGCAGTCCCCTGTGCCCTGGCGCACCCTTTTTCCCGCAGAGGGTTCCATCGATCGCTGCAGGACTCCTCTGCCATGGCGTGGGGCTCTGGGGTGCTGGCTCTGGTAGCAGCAGCTGCACAGGGGTGGGATTTTGCACCCCTGCCCTCCTCTGCACCCCAGGGAGGTCTCCCACCCCTTTGCCAGGTGGGTGCTGTGGGCAGCGGTGCTGCTCTGGGTGCTGGCCAGTACCACAGGACGGATTCTCTACCTCACATGGGACACACAGGAGCAGGGCAAAGGGGTGACCTCCGCTCCATGCCAGACTCTGCACATGGGAGTGTCGAGCGCACAGGACTCGCTCCTCCTTGCCACCCTGCCATACGTAGACCCAGTACACCCTGCCCAGCCCCACAGCACAACCTGGTGCTTAGCATCACCCCTGCTTGGTATATGCTGGACTCCAGTGGCAGCTGGTGGCACCCACTCCAGATCCTGCTGCCCCTGGCTTGAGGCAGTGATGGACAGGCAGTGATATTCCTGCTGAGAAGTAAAGCACCCTGCATTGCATCAAGCCTCCCTTGTGGCCATCAGCTCACCCAGGCATGCAGCGGCCGGCAGAACCTGGCAGTAGCCTCARGGCTCGCACAGGAGCTGTCTGCTCCGTCGTCCCGCAGAACATCCCCTCTCTCGGGGCGTTGCAGGAGGGTGCTGGGTGCCAGTGACACCACCCTGCAGGGTGGAGTCCCAAGCACTGGCTTGGTGCAGCCTGAYGGAGGGGGCCGGGCTGGGGGCATGGCGTGCTCTGGGTTCCTGGTGCTTCGTTGTTGGGTGACTGTAAAATACCGATGTACATAACGTGGCCGCGTTGGTGCCTGGGTGCTCGCGAGTGCAATAAAGCGAGAAGGACTGACCTGTTCCCCGGTGCTGTGGTCCCTGTGGGAAAGGTGCACCCAAGCACAGTGGGACAGGGTGGCTCTGTTTGGGGGAAGGAAATATCTTCAAGAACTGGCTTTACCCCATTCATGCCCTGTGGGGGTGAAGAGGGTGGCCGGGGCTGGACCCCTAAGGCTGGCAGCAGGCAGGGGCTTAGCTTGCGAGGTCTGCAGTGGGCACGGGGTGCAGCCCSAGCGAARGACCTTGTCCTGTGTGGGACAGCTGTGATCAGGTGCCAGAAGGGGTCTGAGGGCAAGCACACAGGGATTGCCATAATTTATTTGGGAGCAGCTCCCTTGTGTCTGTGGGGCCAGCACCTAAGCATGCAGGTTGCAAGGTGCATGCAGCTGTCCATCAGCACTGGAGTGGAGAAGACCAAATGCTCAAGTCTCTGTCAGGGGTTTTTCTACCTTTGGGGCCAGGCCTTGTGGGCTCTGGCGTTCCCCCAGTTCTAGGTTGCGCCTGCACAGGAYGTGTGGTTGTAGTGCCCACAGCACTCCGTGAGCCACAGCACACTCTCTGCCTGCCCAGCCCAGGATCCGGTAAAGGAGAGTGTCCTGTTCTGGAGCACCGAGCTGGAAGGAGAAACATGGTCAGGACAAGCTGCTGCCCCCCCAGCTGGGCAGGACCAGATGGCTCCAGGGCCCTGCACACTCACCTGGCAAAGAGCTGCTTACAGCAGCTGTACATGGTGTAGCTGGTAGAGCTGAAGTTTGCGGTGCTGAAGAACATTGCGCAGTCACCCACCTCTGTTGGCACATGGAGGAGACCTGGGGGACAAGATCTCCTACTGGGACTTGAGAGGGACTATGGATTCAAGTCCCATTCCCCAAGCATGCTTGAGTCCTGTACCCCACGCCTGTTCACAAATTCCACACCCTGACTATACTTGCTTGCAAATCCTGTACCTRGGACTGTGCAGGTCCCATGAGCCATCCCACCTCACCCCCTGAGACTGCAGGGAGCTCCTCACAATACTCCAAAACTTGTTTTTGAAATGTCCCAGTCCAGAGGAGGATGAGGAGCCCCAGGAGAGCTGTTGGGCTTGGGCAGCCCTTGGCAGAGCCATGAGGGGAGGCTCTGGCAGAACCAT
Organism: Amblyornis subalaris; assembly: GCA_018881555.1. Taxonomy (NCBI): domain Eukaryota; kingdom Metazoa; phylum Chordata; class Aves; order Passeriformes; family Ptilonorhynchidae; genus Amblyornis; species Amblyornis subalaris. The sequence goes on from JACAXG010000089.1 coordinate 3,359,493, forward strand.
GGGGGGACAGGCTAGCCACTCCCATCCCTGAACCTGCATTTATGGGGTCTTGAGGCCTGTGCCTGTCCCTCCCTCAGTCCCTCTGGCCCCACTGGCAGTGGGCAGGGACCGACCTGCCAGGCAGGCATTGAGCATGGAGACGCAGATACCGGTGAGCAGGGCCCGCAGTACCACAGAGGCAAAGTCACCCTTGCGTTGGGGCGCCAGGGAGGCTGTGGGGGAAAACAGACACGGCTGAGTCACATCCTTGCTCCAGCTCCACACTGGGCTGGGGACAGATAGGGACGTGTCCTCAGTCCCCAGCTGGCTCTGCCACATAGTGCCCTGCCCACCCCAACTCCTGCTGTCTGCAGGACGTGGTGATCCCAGCCAGCACCCAGCACGCTGTCTGCCTGCCCTGGTAGAGCGCTGTGCGCACCCTGCATGTCTGGGTGGTCCACCAGAGCCCTGAGCACTCCCAGGACTGGAGTCTCTGCTCTTTGCCCCGTGGCTGGGTGACACCCGGGTTTGGGGGGACATGCTTGTGCTCTTGCCTATGGCTGCAGTGCAAAGTCATCCCAGTCACCTCATGCAAATCCTGTTTCTTACCTGGCAGAGACTGAACATGGAGGCTTGAGGGCAGCAAATTCCTCCTGTCTCAGCTGAGCTCTTGCTCCCTGGCCCAGGATCCCCCTCCCTCATGCCCAGGCACCCAGGACATGGGTCACACTCACCCAGGGCTCCCAGAATGACCCCAGTGGAGCTGAAGTTGGCAAATCCACAGAGGGCAAAGGTGGTGATGATCTCGGCTCGCTCCTGGAGGGCACAGCAGCAGGGGATGGTCACTTGMCCAGGAGCAGCCCCAGAGCCCCAGAGCTCAGCACCACATTGGAACTCCCAGCCCAGACAGACATGATGGAGAGAAGTCTCCCACCCCAGCCYCTTCAGCTATTTTTGGGACCAAGGATGAAGGCTGGGTTGGGAGGGCAAGGGGCCCTGTAGCACCATGAACTGTCCCATCAAGGAGCAGGATAAATGGGAAAGGGCTTCACTGACTCCTTCTTCCCACACTCAGCCATTAGCAAACATCCAAGTCTAGTTGGCCACAGGTGCCCTCCYGCCCCCAGCACCATCACCCTGATGCAATGATCTTAGAGGACTTTTCCGACCTAAATGGTTCTATGATCCTCTGCCTGCCCACCACCCATCTGCCTGGCCAGGTCCCAYGTCCCATTCCAGCTGGCTCCGTCCCTGCCCTGTGCCCAGCAGGGTGGCAGGTGCCCCTCACAGATATCCACTGCTTCCGGTTCCCATCCCACTCCTCCAGGCCCATCAGACGGTTCTTCTTGTACGCGGCCAACTGCTGGTACGCCACAAACTCATTCAGGAAGATCTTCATCCCCAGGAGCTCAGCCACCAGCGGCGAGTCTGCCCAGTCGGCCCCCATGAGAAAGGCCACAGGCATGAGGACATAGGAGCAGATCACCTGGGAAAAGCATCCCAGAAAGAAACAACTCAGAGCTGACCTTCTGCACAGCCCCCGGCTTGGACACCCACTGCCAGCACTGGCCAAAAACCCAGAAAAGGTCTCAGCAGCCCACTGAGGCAGTGGGCAAAGGTGGGGATGGATGGGGGATGCAGGATCTGGCAGCCCAGACCACAGATCTGCTCTTAGGAATACCTGGAAGCTGAGACCCTCAATGTCTACCATCTCCCCGAACCARTGCAGGGCAGCGTTGATGAACTCCAGCACGGCCAAGAAGGCGATGAGGCTGGCCGCGATGTTGGCCGCAAGCCCCACAGAAGCAGCAGCCCCATTGCTGGCAGCTTCCAGGATGTTCCTCTCTTCCCTGTGTGGAAAAAGACCCCAATGTACTCATATGGCTGGGCATCCCCTGTGCCAGGTCAGTGTTCACTCCATGGGTGTCGGCACACCACAGGCTCTCCCAGCCCTGGGCCACCCGTAGTGTCCACTTGTGCCCCAAATTGCCCCCACGGCTTCCCCGCAGTGGCAGGACACATGCAGTCCCACTCCACCACCTCTGTCCTCACACTCACCCACTGGAGAGGCGGATGCTTTCTTTGCCCTTGAACTTGGACTCCTCCACTTCAGGGTAGACGAGTTTGGCCATGGCGAGGGCGCAGGGCGCAGCCATCACAGAGGCTGCGATCAGAGATGCCGCATCGATCTGCAATGTGCAGACCAGGGGCATAGGCACCTCCGTGCAAGGCTGTGCCCCATGACCTGCCACCCCAGGGCATCCCAGCACATGGCTGGCATCAGCCAGTAAYACTCGGAGCAGTTCTGGGCTGTCTACTTGCTCAGAGGGGGAAAACTGACTGGTTTTCTCAGCTAAGCAGCCGTGCACATGGGGCAGCTTGCCTGGATGGAGGCATTGCAGGAGCTGCAGTGATTGTAGCCTCGGTGATGTTTATCTCTCCTGCTGTTTGACTTAATCATAATGGTTCTTGTCCCTTCCTTGTCCCTTTTTACCAATATCAGAGCAATAGGTTGTGTAACATTGCGAACTTCTACCTGCTGACGAAGGGCCAAGCTCCCAGCCTCACCCCGCCCCTGGCAATGTCTCATTTCTCTGACCTTCCACCCTTGGTTCCCGTTTAAGGAGACTAATTAATGTTTAAATAGCAGGAGCTCGGGCAGCAGGTTAAGGGGAAGGTTTATTCCCCATTACAGAGCATTGATAAACTGSAGAGGGCATCCCTGGGGGGTTGGGGCCAGGAGTGCCCAGGCTATGCTGGAGGAACACGGATTGTTTGTTTGGGAGGAAAGAGGGGTGGGTTTTGCTGTTTCTGTTTAAAAGGGAGTTGGAAGGAAGACACTGCTCAGTGGTACCCAGTGAAAAGGTGAGATTCAAGGCACAGTTTCAGTTGGATATAAGGAAAAATTGTTTCTTGTGACTGAGGCACCTGTGGGGGAGACCAGAGAGGCTGRGGGAGATCTCCATCCATGGGAACGCTCACCACCAACCTGGACAAGGCCCTGGGCATTCCCTGGGGCTTTGCCATAACCTCATTTGGCAAGAGGGTGGATCAGAGACCCCCCCCAGAGGGTCTTTCCAGGCTATACTATCCCGTGATTCTGTGGGATTTGTCTTGCTCTCTGTGCAGGGACATATGGTGAGGGTCCCATAATACTGCCCCCTGGCAGGGCTCTGAGGTTCTGGCCAGGCCAGCGAAGGTGAGGCTGGACAGGGTCTCTTTGGGAGAGACCAGRGTGAGGCTGGACACCCTGCCCTCATCCTGCTTATGGAAGAGGACCATGGGGCACCTGCTGGGGGTCTTCTCCCATCCTCAAGTCCAGGGCAGTTCTTGTGTGTCAGGACTCTGTAGCAGGGAGCATGTGGATCCAACTGCTCRTGCACTCACCCCAAAGGATATGTAGGCACCCAACACGCTGCCTGCAATGGTGGAAAAGCCACCAGTCATCACAGCATGGACTTCTGACAGGGTCATGTCTGCGAGGTACGGGCGGATGAGCAGCGGGGCTTCSGTCTGCAGAAGAGAAAACCCTGCTGTCCTTGGGACGCGGCCATACAGGGCTGCAGGTCTCCTAGGGAGGGAGAAGACCGTTTCTCCAGGGCAGGCTCAGTTGCAAGCACTGAGGAGCTGGGTCTGCTGCCCAGGACCTTACCTGTCCCACGAAAATGTTCCCCGCCACACTGAGAGTCTCAGTGGGAGTGGTGCCCATTGAGAGTTGAAGCAGCCAGGAGATCTGGGGAAAGACAAGGCCACTGTGTTGACAGAGGCTCCTGGCGTGCTGCAACCATCCCCATGAAGCCAGGCACTGTTTGGTCCCTGCATGGAAGTGCTCTTGGGAAGCATCCTCAGACCATCGGCTCTACAGTTCGGCTTTTTCGGCTTTCTCAGAAGGAAATGCTACAAAGAGGGGGTTTGTGTCTATTCTTTTCATCAGGAAAAATCACCCCAAATTAGTACCACAGCAATTTTCCTGGGACATCCCTCAGCTGACCGTAGCAGACAGAGAACCCACCAGGTTCTTCTCCTTTGCAACACCAGATCCAGGAGTGAGGCCCTACCTTGAGAATAAGCCACTGCATGGCGCCGAGGTAGTAGAGGATGGACATCACACAACTGAAGAAAACAATGATGGGCAGGGTCTGCAGGCAAGGCACAGGGTTAAAGGAGAGCTGAGCCACACATCTCAGCACACACAGGCACCAGGCTGAGATGGGTGCTGGGCATGGTGGGGCACTGCACAGCCAGCCCACACTACTGGGGTGCCACAACACTGGGTCATGGCAAGACCCAGTCAGGCTGGCAAGAGGGACCAATGCAAATCCCCCGTGGCACTGAGGAAGTCCACAGRTGGATACACAGCACTGAGGGAGATCCATCTCTGAGATGGTTGAGCTCTACTGCAGCAGATCTGGCTGCATTTAGCTCTGTGCTCTCCAGGACCCGGCAAGGAACCAGACTAGAAAAAAACCTCCCCACGCCCCATTCCCCAGGTGACCTGGAAGGCAAAGATTCCTTCAATGAGTGTGTTCCCAAAGACGAAGCTGGAGCCAGCTGTGGTGTAGCCCAGGAAGTACTGCAAGGGAAGAAGTTACAGAGTAGGACAGGGATCTCCATCAGGTCCTTCCCTGATATCTCATTCTGCCTAGCAAGGGGCTGTGCCCTCAGTCCCACAGCTCACTTCACTGCACACCAGAGAATGACCCTCTCAGACCTAAGCTGGGGATACTGGTGGGCTGTCCCAAAGCTACAGGGCTCTGCTACAGTAGCCTGCAAGGGAGCGCACAATGAGGGCTCTTGGCTGGTGCAGGAAACCAGGGAAGACTTGGCTTCCCTCCAGTCCCAAACAAAATTGTTTGTGAGCATGCAGTCCCTGCCATGTCCCCACCCCATGCCACCCTCTGCTTTTCCTGTTAATCCCAGGGTGCAAGCACAGGATGGAATGAGTAGATGCAGTACCTGGATCTGGTCTCCCAGCCACTGGAAAGCTTGGGTGCCAGGGGTCGTTCGGAGGACAAAGAGTCCAAATAAGAACTCCAAGCCAAGACCCCAGAAAACGGCTCTCCAGGACACCTGGGGACAAAAACCAGAACGGAGCTGAAACGTCAAGGCCTACAGGCTTCCCCTCCGGTTTCTGGCCACTGCGACAGCAGCACATGGCGAACATCACACACTGCCCTGGGAGAAGGTCATGGGSAGACTGATAAATTGTCACAGAAGCCCACTAACATGGGTTGGTGAGAGAGCCAGAAGATGGTGGTGGGATGCTGGAACTGGCTAGAACATAACATCTGAGGCTGACCCAGAAGGAGACAAGCACAAAGAGCTTCTAGTGGTTTGATTGGTAGCACAGACCTGCTAGACCAAAACTGGCTGTTCAGTAACTCTTTGGAGTAGGATGGAGGGATTGCCCAGAGCATTGCAGCAGGTTGGGCTGGAAGCCACTGGGACTTCACTTCTTACCAAGGTCCCCAAGGACCCAGAGCTCAGGCCCACCCTCCACCCACAGCACCTGAAGCTCAGGTGTGGGTCTGGTGCTGGGTCTCTGGGTCTGACCCACTATGAGGGACATGGCAGAAAACAGGACAGGCACTCTGCGGAAGCCCTGGGTTGGGAAGTGGGAAGGAGAGCAGTGGGAAGAAGAGCAGTGAGGTGGCCTTGGGGTCCATCCACCCAACCAGTTCAGCTCCCCAGGCTGTGCCCAGCTCTGCCCAGCTCTGTGGGCTTCTGCTTCCTCCAGGGAAGGGGATGCCAGGGGGAAGGAAGCGCTTGTTCTCCAGTGCTGGGTGGCCACCTCCTGTGAGGGGACCGATGGCCAAGCCACACCTGAGACACGTACCGCACCGTGGTGCTTGGAGCAGGCAAACAGGAACAGCACCAAAAGGCAGAAACCACCTAATGAGATGAGCTGCTCTCGGTTTCTGGCAGTGTCCAAAGCCAGCCACACAATCAGGCCTGCCAGGAGGGCCACCCATAGGAGCCTGTGAAGGAAACACCAGACTGTCACCAAGAGGATGTCCCCGTGGGGAGAGCAGCTCCCAGGGGGCAGGAGCCGATTGTGCCGGAGTTGCCACTGTGAGGTGTATCTGCAGAAACCTGGGGCTCAGGCACAGGCGAGGTGTGTGAGCAGCCACCACACTACTGAGGCAGAGCAGGAACGCATTTCTGCTGTGGGTTTTATGTGGTCCCCAGACTGGGCCATGCTCGCCATTTGTGAGGTGCCAGCATGGCACTAGAGCACATGTCCGAYGCCATTGGCTGTGGTTGTGCTGGCAGGGCCATGGGAGGCGACCCAGGTGCTGGGAGAGATCTGGCCCTGCCTTCTCCTGACTCACCATTTCAGCCATGGCCAGGACTTTTGGATGTATTTCCCAATGGGATGGAGGAGCAGCAGAACCTTTGCCCCACAGTGCTTCTTGAMGATCTCCCAGCAGACGAAGAAGGCAACCACGGCTGTGATGACCACCAAGGCAAGGGCTCGCTGGAAGTTGAGGTAACAGGCCGCAATGAAGTAGCACAGGTAGGCTGGAGAAGACACATCAGAAGGGGGTCAGAAACATCAGGGCTGTAGGATCATGGGTTTGTAACTAACTGGGGCCAACCACGAGGTTTATTTCCTTCAAATGTCTTTCCCTGGCCACCCTTGAGGATCCCATCTTTGTGTGAGGAGACCTTAGCGAGCACCACCCCAGCAGGGAGCAGAAGGGGCACAGCAAACCCTTTGGGCAGGTAGAGAAAGGGGAGGGGGATGGTGAGGTGCAGATAGAACTGGASAGGAGTGGTGGGGTGAGGAGGGGGAAGGCAGTGAGGCTGCTGGGAGTGGATATGGCCTCCACACGTGACTGTGTTCACTACATGGAGTCTGGGGGCACAGACAGCCAAAGGGGTGGGGATGTGAAGTCAGTGCCAGGAAGTCCTCACCTACTCCAAGGAGCCCCAGGATGACCCTTCTCAACACCTTGTCATGAGCCTTGCAGAAATGCTTTGCCTTGGAGGCCGGCTGCAGGGCCTTCCTGGGGAGAGTCACACGCCAGAGACGTGAGAGATGCAGACGATGGATGTGGAAGATCAGCCCAAGCCAACCCACYGGAGCCAGGCCATGACCGTGGCTCCCACTGGGCACTTCCAGCAGCAGGAGGTAGTACAGGTGTGCTGTGGTGACACACCCCAGTCCCACCCTCCACTGTGTGGACAGAGACCTGCCACTGCCACCCTACAAGGCCACRAGGAGCCATCGGACATTTTCCCCCGTGTGCTTAATATGACCCTACTCTGCTCCCAAATCAGGTTTGTCTCTGGCAGAGCTCACGCATCTGTGGGGGTTATCCCACCTGCAGTAGGAGGAGAATCTCCCTTTCCTTCCTCCTCTCCTCTCCTCTCGGCTCTCACATGGACCACCACATTCCTCATGGCGTCTCGTTTCTCCCTGGAAGACATCATTAGCTGGAGCACCCTGTACTCCCACAAGGAAGGGAAGGGAAGGGAAGGGAAGGGAAGGGAAGGGAAGGGAAGGGAAGGGAAGAGATCGGAAGAGCA